>JANAVB010016800.1:17257459-17787459 GCA_029216955.1 Iris pallida
CCGACCCCTTTGGAATCTAAAGATAACGTGAGAAAGAAAGGGGTGGATGAAGTCATCGAAACCCTAACCCGAGCCTTCCTTTTCCCACGCGAGAACGCAACAGTGGCAACGGCAATTAGAACGGCCGCAAGCCGCACCTCCCCTGCACGTGCGTGCGCCGCGGTGGTCGGCGGCCGTGGCAGCACCGACGTGCTCAGCCACAAGAAACGACAGTTGCAGCAGCGCTGCAAGGGCAGCGATGAAGCCACCTTCACGACGTCATATCTCCCTCGTCGCCACACCGTTTTGTGTTTCAATTTTTCAGGTATGACCAAACCCATACGTTCATCAACCTCTTCATTTAGTGCATATTGGTATGCTCTAGATTGCTCAGAAAATCGATGCATAGTTGACCGAAAACTGTTCAAAAATAGAACATATTTTGGGTTCAAAACCCGAGATTGGAAGGCCAATTTCGGTCGAACCATTGACCAAATTAAGGAACTAATTGAATAACTTCATAGAAAAACTATAGGGCTCAAAAACCTTCTTATAATTTCTGATTTCATTCATTATGCGTAGTTAAAATTGATTTCCAAATTGAGAAAAAAAACCATGAAAAATAGTTTAGAAAACTTAGAAAAATTTTCTGATATGACATTCCTGCCAAACCGGGCGACGTGGCCGCAACCCATAAGCATTGAAAGGCGCGCATAGATGTTCTCGATGTGTGGGAACTGACGGAACTCAATTTTGTTGCGTGTGTGCGACAAAATTAGTGCGTATCCGTCAAGATACCGCCGTATCGATACTTTACAAACTAGTCCATAACTTTGTGCATGTTTGTCGGTTCGAGACAAAACTTGTGCCAACAGGACCATATCATTTTTCTGGTCATGTATGCCAAGTTTAGTCCGATTCTGAGAAGGTCGACCGGAACGACTATTTGGCGTGTCCGTGACCCGCTCCAATGGACGAAATTGTGCATAGCCCACTGAAATCCAACTTTGGATAGACGATTGGGTTCGTCTCCTCAAATCGAAACCGTAGACATGTAGTTTGGCAATTTTAGAGACCATAGACATTGGCACGTATTTCGGTACAAAACGGGTCCATCGGCGAACATCTTTTTGATCCAAATTTACGATTTTGCCCCTGTTCCAGAATTTAACTTTTGGACAGGAATTTCCTAGACATATCTTTTATTCCAAACACATTCGTGGTATTTATTTCAGCATTCGAGGACGTATGCAGGATTTGGCTTTCATCGCTTTACTATTTTGACGGTTCGAGCTATTGGATGTCGCCCTTTTGCACACAACCTCAGGCAAGATACTTTGCCATATTTACTGCTTATATTAGTTGCATTTTCTTTAGTTGTAGTATATCACTATTTATTTATTTCTAGTTCTTCTACCTGTACCATTATTACAGTTCTTGATTTACTACCTGCTTAGTGATATTAGCTTGCTTATTTATTATTCTTTGATTGCATATGGACCTAGAGTTAAGGGACTACCCTCTGTAGTGTATTGCATAATCCTTGACACAGTTGTACCACGAGATATGTGTGAGATGAGTAGCATATAGAGGTTCTTGCGTGTTGGTTGATCACCTGTGCGCATGCGTTAGGTCTAACTGCTAATAGAGGCATGTTAGGAGACTTAGCAGTTAGTAGAGGTACATGATCGTGGATGTGACCTAGATAGGTGCATCGGGTGGGAAGAACAGTTCCTTAACGTATGGGCCATTTTTGCACTTTCTGTACACCCAGTTTTCTAAATGAGGGTAATTTTAAAATGTTATGATTTTAATTATTTATTATGATATTTAAATCGTAATATAATTTTGGTGATTTTAATCATTTTAAAACTATTTAAAAACCATAACTTGTGATTTTGGTGCTGCTAGTGAAACCCTAGAGTGTCTGACTAGAGCCTAACCATGTGATTGGGATATTTATTTATCATTTTTAGCCTAGAGATAATTTGGTCATTTTGACTTATTAGAATTATTTGATTAATTATTGATGGTTGTTAATTTTGACTTTTACTAGTTGTGACTTAAGAGACTAACCTAGATGTTGACTCTAGCTATGGTGACTTAAATAGCATGGTGGGACCCTAATCTAACTTAAGTCAACCCAAGTTAAGTCAATTAAAATCAAGTTTCATATAGGAGAATAATGATTAGGTTCATGGACTTTTGACTTAAGGAGTGATTTCCTTTACCATTGAAACTTGGCCCAAGCCCATTAGTCATAACCCTAACCCTAATTTTATCCTTTATTGGCTAGCCACATAGGGATCCCTCCACTATATATTCTCTCTTCCTATTTTTCTTGTCTCTTTTATCAAATCAACTTTTAGAAAAGAAAGGTATGGTCATTTTTTTCCAATCCATAACTATTCTATTTAATTTTTTTTTGACTCTAGTTTCTTGCATTAGAGTCTAATCCCACTCTATTTTTTTGTTCATGGAGAGAAATCTCAGTTTTGGTACAATTTGGAGCTTTTGGCTAGCAAGGGAAATTATTCTATTTGAGGCTTTTTCCTCGTCATTGACACACTATAGGCAAACCCTCTAAATTATGTTTTAATTCTAATTTCTTTGCATATTAGCCTAGATCTAGGTGTCTCCTAGATGTGGTGTGTGATTGTGTAATTTTATATTAATTTCGTGTCCGTATCGGACACGTATGATAACCTAGTTCTAAATGTTTGTGAAAATGCCTCAATGGAAATTATTTTGATATTTTTGAAAAGTGTTTGAATAGAAATGTTGATTTACATGTATATATGGATTTCCCATTTGACTGAGTCAATTTTGAGCCGTGTCCGTGTCCAAACAGGACACGAACACGCTCACTGTACACGCACGGACAGTGTCCTGCTGTCCGACACTGAGTACTCCCGACTCAAGACTCGTAGACACGAGAAATTTGGGGAGAATGTAGGGGCAATGACTGACATAAACTTCCCAAAGTTTGGGAACACTTGGTTCACCACACGATGAGGAATCGTGCCGTACTGGACACACACTGTGCGTACAGTCGAATATCACCCATTGACACGCGTCTCGTGTCCGCATAGGATACGACTTGGACACATCGTGGTACATACAATGTGTAGCCATAGTATTGGGCTACACGTAGATGTGACCACGTAGACACACGTGTCGTATGTCGTGTCCACGAATCGGATGAACACGTGCACGAGACTGTGCACTGTCTCGATGTACACGAGTGTGGGAATTGGTTTGGACACGTTTGTGTCCAGTTTTTGGACACCATGACACTCGTAGGACACCTTCACGTGTGACACTTCATTTACCAACCCTTTAATTCGATTATTAATTGTATTTTGGATTCAAAAATCAAGTTTCCCTAAATTTCTGATATCTAGGTATTAACTTTCAAAATTCTGTGATTTAAACTTGTGTTTACTGATTTTTGAATGAATAAATCATTATTTTAATCCCATATCATGTTTGAGAATTAATCTACATGTTAGGTTTCATGTTAGCTAGGTGATTTGGTTTCGAATTGCTTTTGGACTGTCAACCTGTAAACTGTTGTGTACACTGATTTGTGTACATTGATGATTATGTATACATGTGTATACTGTCTCCTGAGAACCCAGGTTGTGACCTATACACACACACACCCACACTCTACAAAACTGAGAACATATTGTATACACACCCTCACACAAGAACACTAACCTGAGAACCTATAATACCTACTACTGCTGCACTAATTTCCATATTATACACACACATATGTACAAAGCTAAGAACACACACCCTCTTTACTGTTTACACACACACATGGGTACACATTACTGCTAACACCCTACACTCATTCACATGTACCCATAAACTGAGAATACATTGACACACACACACATGTTCATTACTGCTAACACCCCACACTCACACATTGATATCACTCACTCATCCTTACACTAAAACTGAACCCACACACACAGGTACACAGGAACAAAAACACCCTATGCTACACACACCCACACATTGATACCACACACACATCACCCTATGCTATACACACCCACACATTGATACCGCACCTAATATTTGGGCATGAGCTGTGGGTACGTCCAGCCTACCCGCAGTATCGGTGGTAGAACACTGTCTAGCCATCTCCACAATTTATCAAATACAACCACACGGTTTATAGATTTCCACAAAAGGTCAAATTTACATATCAGTCCACAATAATAAGCTATGTATATAATGACCATGATGAGAAAACAAACTAATACTGAAAAGAGATCACAAAATATAGAGGCCAAAATATCGTAGATAAAATAATCCCAAGATAACCAAAATGTACCAAAAGGGTGTCCACTACTCAACTCTCATAATCCACAATCAAAAGTGAAGTACAATAAATAGAAGAGTTTCTGCATGCAACACGTGCTCTATGGAATAATATCTAGCTAAAGTCTCCTACGGAGGGTAGCCCCGCATCCAAGTCCTCCTGCATGCTCAGATCAGGGTCCATTGTCTGCTCATAGTAGGTGGTACAGAACTCCTCTAACTTATCACCTAAAATGTTGATTTTTCAGTCAGAAATGGAACAAGTACACATATGACCACTATCCGAGCTCCAACAGAATCATAAACATGTATGCAATATATGAGAATAAAACTATAAAGTAACTAACATCATGGTATAATGGAAAGTGACATGTAAACTCTATCAATGAGTAATATCTACTAGAAAACAAATATGTAGATCATGGAGATGTGGCAAGTGGCAAAGCAAGATGAAATAACTGGAATAAAACTATCTACGTGTATTGAAATATCCTGTTCGACGTATGAACGGCTAAGGGGTAAATCCGGCACCTGCACGTGTCGTGTGTAGCTGTTATTTGTTTGCAAAAAACAAAAGTTTTATAACAAACTTAAAAAAGAGTACAAAAGTACAATTTAAAATCTGGGAAAGTACAACTGTAGAAATCTGATCAGAAGACGATCACTTTATCCCTTGGACTATGTGAATTTGAAGACTAAAGCCTCTGGAGAATGCAGCAGCAATTTTGCAAGAGTTCTTGATCTCTGTGATACTTCAACAATGATTGGAAACTCTATTTATAGAGTTTTGGAAATAACTATTTTAGCAGTTATTCTGATGTGCGTGCGGCTGGATTGTGCCACATTGGGTTGCGCCAACCTTATGTTGCGCCAACTTTCATTCAGTTATTCAATTGTGTACTAACTGTATTTAGACACATGGCATCATGTGATTGAGATTCGCGTGGTCGTGTATAAAGTAGTGGACACATTTTGAGAGATTAGTGGCATGTGCGCCACTTCATCCTGCTTTAGAATGAAAGTTGTCTCAACTTTATCAGGTTGCGCGAGCTTCAGTCAACAAGTCAAACTGTGCCTGATTGGGTTGCGCCTAGACACATGGCAGCTTTTGAATATAGAGAGAGTTATTCAGATGGCGCCTGGGCGCAACTCAGGAATTTATTTAGATTGTGCCTAGGCGCAACTCATAAGATGTGTTGGACAACTGTCAATTAAATCTCCTCGAGTGGCACATTTTGAGGGATTCGAAGAGATTTTCTTCGTTTACTGTACTGTCAACTGTCAGTGTTGTCAGGCAATGATAGCAATTAAATGTCAGACGCCACATGTGTGTGTGTGTGTGAGTGTGTGTGTGTGTGTGTGTGTGTGGGTTTAATACCTTAAGATATAGCTAAAATTTGGATATTATATAGCTAAAAGTAGGGCTAAAATTTGGATATCTATATATATGGACACACACACACTCACACACATGGACACACATATATATGGACACACACACATACACACACCACACACACACACACCCACACACACACACACACACACCACACACATATGGGTTTAATACCTTAAGATATAGCTAAAATTTGGATATTATGGTTGGTAATGGTTAGGAATAGTAGACTTGGACTAGTTTTGATCTTGGTTGACCATGTTGACTATTTTGACCAAAAGTCAATCGAAAGTCAACCGTAGTCTAAAATTGACTAGAACTTGACCAAACTTGACCAGTTGACCCAAAAGTCAACTGTTAGTCAACGTTAGTCAAGTTTGACCTAAAGTTGACCTAGGGTTGACCAGAGTTGACAAGTTGACCAAAAGTCAACTGTAAGTCAACCGTTGACTTAAATCGACCTAGTTTAATTTTGTTTTACTTGTATTGACCCAGTTTGACCTTGTTAGGCCTAGTACGACTTAGATTGACCTTGTACAATCTAGTTTGACCTAGTTTAACTTAGTTTGACGTGTCTTGACCTAGTTTGATTCAGTATGACTTAATTTTACTTCTAAACCATTATATTGATACAGTATTCCATCTATAGGTCCTCGAGGCACTGTTCTTGGACTCAGTCGACTTATCCATCACATTACAGGCGAGTATATTCTCTGATAACTTTTCCAATTTATGATGATTGTTATAATTCATGTAATTAGTGTAGATATGCTTGTTCTTGACACATTGGTCACACGGATTGGTATTCATGGATCCCGACATGAGATGTTATTTCTTGTTATCTTGGTATGTCTTGTGCAAGCCCCCTTGTAGTTCTTGTGCAGTATATGGACGCTAATTCTCGAGGAGACTTGCTCCCTTTTCGTAGAATCCCGCGTCGTGACGTGTCTTGTTTGGATCCACTCTACCAGTCGGGGACAGGGAGTACTAGTGTAGTTGTGTGGTCATTATCCGTCTTGTTTATTCTTGTAGACCTTGTGAATGCCAATCCTACACTCCACGTATGATTGGCTAGATCATTAGACCTTGTGCAGACCCAAGCTGGCCACATATCGAAGCTAGTACTCACACACTTAGATAGATGTTTCTTGATTCTTATACATGCCATGATCAGTTTTACTTGCTTTGTTCTAGCTCTAGATTTACAGCTTATCATGCCATGATACTCACATGTACATTCCATAATTTCTTGTATATACTCTCTATTTACAGTCTTATAGCTTTTGTCATATCTTGTGAACTGTTGTTAGTTGATTGTGCTCGTTCCATCCTAACTGGATATGTTGACAAAATATTACAGAGGCTGATGAGGAGGATTACTATACCTACTATGGTCCGAATGACGTAGTAGGCTTAGACTTGGAGACCTTGGTTCAGCAGGACTTAGCTTCGCCCGACGAGCCTCTAGCTTAGTTTAGTTAGAGTAGATATTTTGGACTGGACCTTGTCTCCAGCTTGCTGCTTATGTTATGATATTATATTTGGAATTGTATAACCATATTACTCTGGGAATCTTTCTCTCTGTTGAGCTGGATATTGCACTTGTGATTATATCTATCTAGTTTTTGTGCCATAATTTTTTTCTTCTAGATTGTGATTGAGTTTATCAGTATTTTATGCTATATTCCTCCGTGCGGAGATGACAGGTTATTATATACTGTTTGTTAGCTAGCAGACCTACAGCGTTCTATGTCATTTTTACGGTGTAGGCTGGGCGTTGTCACGCACTTGTGCCCCTACCTAGGGTGCGGGTCGTGACACGTTTTAGTGGTAGCCCATGCAGGTCGAAGGTCGCAATTAGTACGATATCATAGTGGCGCTCGACTTAGAGTGCTATTATGAGCCTGTGGTACGTGTCTAGGATAGGCTATAGGCTGAGTTACTTAATCACAAAATAGGAAAACTTCCACTTGGTGATCTTTTAACTGTACTTTTTGATATTGATTTTTGCATTCTAATTGTCCTCCTTGATATAATATTTTATGTGCCATATTGATTTCCTTCATTTATTCTACCTTCAGGATGGTGCAGACCAAGTTCCAGCATCCTGAGTCCGCGGACGTGGAGAGGTCTGCTATGACTCGCGGACCTGATCCAGACACTCCTGTTGCAGTCGGGGTGTCGACGCAGCTCTTGGGAGCGCTCCTCCGCCCATTTCGAGGACTGACCCCGGGGTTGCTACGACTATTCCGATCACAGTACTAGTGGTTGATATGGGCACTCTTTCTCCTCCTGCACAGCGGATTCCTCTGCCAGTTGCAGACGTACTTCCACCTCCACCTCCATTGCCTACAGAAATAGGACAGATGCTTACTTTTTTCCAGCAGATGCTAGAGACTCAGAGAGCCCAGGCTGAGGCTTAGCAGATGCAGACAAACGCGATGCGTCAGGGTATGGAGGATGCCCATCAGTTGGCCCTTGCAGCCGTGGAGCAGAGGGCTCCATATCATAGGGCACGTCCGAGGTACGGAGATATTCAGGACTTCAAGAAGCTTGGGCCCCGTGACTTTAGCGGGACCGAGGGTGGTCTATGATAATGATTGGCTCGAGGATATCGAGCGGCAGATGAGGGCCTTCCGTCTCGCAAACGACCTGAAGGTCGAGACGGTAGGATTGCAGTTGCTAGACATTGCACGCACCTGGTTCAGGAATGAGCCAGCCCTTGCTGGGGAGGGCCATACTTGGGCCGAGTTCAAGCTTCTTTTCAAGGAGAAGTTCTTCTCCCTACTACAGACAAGATCGACCTGGTGAGGCAGTTCCAAGATCTGCAGCAGGGCAGTTTGTCTGTGGAGGAGTACGCCGCAGAGTTTGGCCGTCTAAGCCGATACGCGGAGTACATGGTTCGTGACCCAGAGATCAGGGCGAGCCGTTTCTGGGAGGGGCTGACCTGGGATATCAAGATCCTCATTCCCTCCTTTTATGAGACTTATACCCAGATCTATACGGAGGCCCGCAAGGTAGAACGGGAGTGGGGCTTGAAGCCCAAGAGGGATCGTGATCTTTTCTCGGGGGCTACTAGCAGCATAGGGGCTGCTAAGCGACCTCAGCTTCAGCATCGTTCTTTCCAGCATCATCACCAGCAGGTTCAGGCCAGAGCACCGGTTCAGCAGGTGGATCACACTCAGCAGAGGCTGGCACAGCATGGAGCTTCTTGCCACTTCTGCAAGAAGCCTGGTCATGTCTGGGAGGTTTATCGAAAGAGGCTGGGTGTGTGCCTTTATTACGGTGACGCCGGACATCAGTTGGGATACTGTCCTACGAACCCTTGCAGGGTAGCCCGTGGAGCGGTAGCAGCTCAGGGGGCACCGACGAGAGTACCTGTAGTGCAGTCGAGGGGTCCACTTCCGACCCAGCAGTGGTTTGCACAGCACCACCAGCCGCGGGGTGTTCAGGACAGGGCTTTTGCTCTTGCAGCCGAGAAGATCGAGCCAGTTGCAGATGTTGTGGCAGGTTCGGTTCTTTTTGATTCTTTTTCTGCCTTAGCATTGTTTGATTCAGGTGCTACACACAGTTTTGTGTCAGTTTCTTTTGCACTTAAACACAATATTATTGCTGAATATATGGGTAGGACTTGCAAGATTATGACCGGAGGAGGTATTATCCTGGTTAATAATATTTGCAAGGGGCAGAGTGTCACTCTGGGAGGCCGGGATTTGAGCGTGTGCTTGCTCGTAATGCCACTTCCGAGCTACGATGTGGTACTCCGTATGGACTGGTTGAGCAGGCACCATGCTAGTATAGATTATAGAGCAGGCAGAGTATTGTTTAGTCTGCCAGAAGATCCAGAGTTTCAGTTTGTCAAAGGAGCAGCGGAGCCGGGAGATAGATTCTGTGGAGCCTTGTTGGCAGGGCAGGAGTTGTCGCATCCATTTATTACAGAGTTCTTGGATGTCTTTTTCGAAGAATTGTCGGGTATGCTGTCGGACAGAGATGTTGAGTTCACGATAGACTTGATGCCGAGCGCTGAGCCTATTTCTCAGCATGTCTATCGGATCAACAACAGCGAGTTGGCGGAGCTGAAGAAGCAAGTCGACGAGCTGCAGGACAAGGGCTTTATCAGATCCAGTTTTTTGCCTTGGGGCGCGCCAGTCCTGTTTGTCCCAAAAAAGGATGGTACGATACGGATGTGTATCGACTACCGAGCGCTCAACAACCTCACTATCAAGAACAGGTATCCTTTGCCCAGGATTAATGACTTGTTTGATCAGTTGAGTGGCGCGAGGGTATTCTCGAAGATAGACTTACGATCTGGGTACCATCAGCTAAAGGTGAAGCGGGATAACATTCCGAAGACTGCTTTTTGTACCCGTTATAGCCAGTATGAGTTTACTGTCATGCCGTTTGGGTTGACTAATGACCCGACGGTATTCATGAACTTGATGAATAAGGTATTCCATCCATACCTTGACAAGTTCATGGTGGTCTTCATTGATGACATTCTCATCTATTCGAAGATGCCATGAGGAGCACGAGGAGCATCTACGGGTTGTGCTGGAGACTCTGAGGAGGGAGCAGCTGTATGGAAAGCTGTCGAAGTACGAGTTCTTCTTGGACTGAGTGGAGTTCCTGGGCCATGTTGTCTTCGGTGATGGGATTTCAGTAGATTAGAGGAAGATTGCGACGGTAGAGTCTTGGTCGACACCCAGTTCAGTTGTCGAGATTCAGAGCTTTTTGGGTTTGGCAGGCTATTATAGGAAGTTCGTGCAGGACTTCTCTCGAATAGCAGAGCCGATGACTAGACTCACCAGGAAGGACGTGGAGTTCGTCTGGACTGATGAGTGTCAGGCTGCTTTCGAGGAGCTGAAGAAGAGGTTGACGTCGGTTCCTATTTTGACGTTGCCATCTGGGTCCGGAGGATTCACGATCTACAGTGATGCTTCGGGGAAGGGTCTGGGTTACGTTCTTCAGCAGCATGGAAAGGTAATTGCTTATACATCTAGGCAGTTAAGGCCACATGAGAAGAACTATCCGACTCATGGTTTGGAGTTGGCAGCAGTCATATTTGCCTTGAAGCTGTGAAAATACTATTTATACGAGGAGCGTGTGGAGATTTTTACTGACCACAAGAGCTTGAAGTACGTATTTACCCAGAAGGAGTTGAATATGAGGCAGAGGCGATGGTTATTGCTGATGAAGGATTTTGATATATCCTTACAGTACCATCCGAGAAAGGGCAACGTGGTTGCGGATGCTTTGAGCAGGTATCCAGTGGCCATGTGTTTGACGATGGATCGTCACCTTCTGGCAGATCTGGAGAGTTTGGGCATAGAAGTGATAGTTTATGGGTTTGAGGAGCAGATGTGGGGTCTTCAGGTGCAGTCAGAGCTGATGGATAGAGTCAGAGCAGCTCAGTTTGAGGATGAGGCTCTGAGGGTCATCAGAGAGTAGGTCCGGGCAGGACTGTTGGATGAGTTCTCTATAGCGGGAGATGGGTCGTTGAGGCATGGTACCAGATTGTGCGTGCCGAGCGGAGGACTTCGGGAGGAGGTTCTTCAGAAGGCACATCGTTCTCAGTACTCTATGCATCCTGGTGCCAACAAGATGTACAGAGACTTGAGACAGCAAGTTTGGTGGTATGGCATGAAACGCGAGGTAGCTCAGTTCGTTTCTAGATGCTTGGTGTGCCAGCAGGTGAAAGCCGGGAGGCAGAGACCAGGTGGATGCTCCAGCCACTACCCATTCCTGAGTGGAAGTGAGAGCATATCACTATGGACTTTGTGTCTGGACTTCCGCATTCTCCAGGAGGGAAGGATATAATTTGGGTCATTGTTGATCGATTGACCAAATCGGCCCACTTTTTGCCTTTCAATGTGGGTTTGTCTATGGAGAGACTGGCCGAGATGTACGTACGACAGATAGTCCGATTGCACGGGGTTCCAGTGAGCATAGTCTCGGATCGGGACAGCCGATTCACTTCCACTTCTGGAGGAGTTTGCAGCTTAGCTTGGGCACATCGCTCAAGTTCAGTACCGCATACCACCCCCAGACAGACGGACAGTCGGAGAGGACGATTTAGACCCTCGAGGATATGCTTCGTACCTGTATCTTGGACTTTGGAGGATCTTGGGAGGACCACCTTCACTTGATAGAGTTTGCTTACAACAACAGCTACCAAGCCAGTATAGAGATGTCACCATTCGAGGCTCTATACGGACGGAGGTGCCGTACTCCTTTCTCTTGGGATGATGTCGGCGAAAGGGTTTTGCTTGGCCCTGAGATGGTAGTGGATGCTGCAGAGAAGGTCAGGGTTATCAGAGATAGACTTCGGGTGGCGCAGGACAGGCAGCGGTATTGGGCCGATAGCCACCGGAGGCCGTTGGAGTTTGAGGTATAGTTTAGATTTTTCTAGTATTTGAGTCTGATTTTGATTGTTTTAGATCAAGCTTTAAGTCTTGTGTTTTTGTTCTAGGTTGGTGATCTTATATTTCTGCGGATTTCTCCGACGCGTGGCACGATTCGTTTTGGTGGTGGCGGGAAGCTTAGTCCACGATACATCGGACCTTTCCGTATCTTGGACAGGGTCGGTGCAGTGGCTTACCGAATGGAGTTACCACCCGTACTAGAGGAGTGCACAACGTGTTCCACGTGTCACAGCTAAGACGGTACATGGCAGATCCCAGTCACGTCTTGGACCACTCCGAGATCTAAGTGGGACCGACTCTCAGCTATCCAGAGAAGCCGGTTGAGATCTTGGACCGAAGAGAGAAGGTGCTCCGGAACCAGGCCATTCCCTTGGTTCGCGTAGCATGGAGGCACCACTCTCGAGGTGAGTCTACCTGGGAGAGAGAGGGCGACATGCGGGAGCGATTTCTGTATCTCTTCGAGCCTTGAGGTAATTTTTTCTTTTTCCTTCCTTGTTCTATTTATGTTGTTGTGTTAGTTTCGCCTTCAATTTCGAGGACAAAATTTTTTAAGGTGGGTAGACTTGTCACTCCCACTTTTCATAAATAGGGGTAAAATGGTCATTTTTTTATTTTTGGGAATTGTAGAAAATTTTATTTAAATATTGTTATTTGGGGATTTTTAGAGTCGGGTTCGAATTTCAGCTCATTCCGACTTGTATCGGGGACCCGGGGTAGCTTAGACTCTGATCGGGACCCAAATTTAAGTTAGACATGGCCCATAAATCCCACTAATTAGTCTGGTATTTTTAGACAATTCCCCCATGACTTAATCGGTCAATTTGTAGATTTTAACTTGGCCTTTCCAACCCCGAAAAATTTCTTAAGTCAATTTTGACCTAAAGGAGGCTTGAAGGGCATTTTGGACATTTGCCAAATGCCCCCAAACCCCCTACTATGGCCGGCCACATTGGGAGGACCCTCCCTCTCCATTCACTTCTTCTCCACTCTCAAGTTCTTCCCCCTTTTGTTCTTTCCCAAAACCTAGACCTAAAATTTGAGATTTCATCTCTTAATCTTCTATTTCCCCCCAAATTTCTTCCATAGATCCTCTCTACACCATCAAGGGAGGGTGCTACCAAAGTTTGAGAGAAAAGTGCAAGGTGGAAGTGTCATTTCTTCAAGAATCTTCGTATCGGAGAGAGTTTCGTTAGGAATCACTCCTAATAGGTAATTTCCTATTCTCTAATTCATTCTCCTATGAAGTTTAATTGATTTTGGAACCCATAGGAACTACACCATGGTTGTGTCCCTTTGTGTCAAGGTTAGAGGCCTATGGGAGACTCCTAGGAGGACTAGGATGGGTGTTTGTGTCCATGTATCCATATGTGAGTGTGTGTGTCTATATATATATATGTATATTTATATGTGTGTGTGTGTCCGTATATATATATATATATATATATATATGTGTGTGTGTGTGTGTGTGTGTGTGTGTGTGTGTGTGTGTGTGTCCATATATATGTGTGTCCATGGGTGTGAGTGTGTGTGTGTCTATATATATAGATATCCATATTGTGTGTGTGTCTATATATATATATAGATATGTATGTGTGTGTGTGTGTGTGTGTGTGTGTGTCTATATATATATATAGATATGTATGTGTGTGTGTGTGTCTATATATGTAGATATAAAAATGTGTGCGAGAGTGTGATAAAATATATATATAATATATATATATATATATATATATATATATATATATATATATATATATATATATATATAAAATATATATATAATATATATATATATATATATATATATATATATAGAGTGAGATAGATGAGGAAATTAGAGAGAATTAGAGGAAGAGATTGAGGGTGAGAAGTAGGGGTGAGCATATAACGGTTGAAAACCGAAAACCGAACCGAACCAAACTGAAATATGACAAACGGTTCGGTTTTTCGGTTATCGGTTCGGTTTACGGTTTGAAAATTTAAAAATTTGAAATAACGGTTCGATTTTCGGTTCTTCATCCGAAAAACCGAACCGAACCGAACCGAAAACCGATTTAGATTTAGTAATTTATCAAACTACCCACAATATACATATACTAATGTTTATTAACCCCTAACTGAGCGCACTCTCTTCTCCTATTTTATGTCGGTGCTTCTTTGAGCACTCTCTCTATCTACCCTCCATCTATATATAATAATATCTTTCACTCTATGTAATATAAAAATTCATAAATACAATAAATCATATATTTTTTAAAATTTTGTTATTTAAATAGGCCCATTTTGCTAAAAACTTGAAGGCCATGCATATTGGCCCACGAAAACCGAACCGACCGAAAATCGAACCGAATTAATTCGGTTCAGTTTTTGTTCGGTTTTTATAAAAACGGTTCGGTTTTCGGTTTTGAAAAATACGATTTACGGTTATTTTGGTTTTTACATATTCGGTTCGGTTTGAACCGAACCGAACCGATGCTCACCCCTAGTGAGAAGAGAGGGAGAGAGTAGAGCAACACAGCAGCTGGAGGGGGAATTTGGGGCTGTTGTCCCCCCCCAAACAGCAGATAATACTAGCAGCAGCAGCAGCATAGAGTGGCAGCAGTAGTAGCAGCAGTAGCAGCATTTAGGCAGCAGTAGCAGCAGCTACTAGCAACAGTGCAAGCCCCCTTTAACCCCCTAAAACCCCCTTTATATATATACCTATATATATACCCCTATATGTATACATATATACTCCTATGTATAACCATAAATGAATCCCCTAAATGGCCTTATAATTGGGTAGGCTTGAGAGAGTTTGTGGGTGAATTAGAATCTAGTTAGAGGGTGAGTAAAAGGGTGATTTGAGTTACGAGTGTCGAAATGCGTCCAAATTTGAGATGTGACTTAGATATGTGAAATAGAGTTTGTGGGTTGGCTCCTAAGTTAAAATTGGAGTTTCGTTTGGGGTTAGGAGAATGGTATCTCATGATACCATTGAGTATCTTCGATACTCAAGATAATGGGTAAATCAACAACATGTACCGTAAGATGGACTGGATGTCCATTTTCCACTTTTCCTTTGTATTAGAGTGGAAAGGGTAAACGGGATAAGTAGGAATAATACCCATTTCATAACATATGGGTTTAATACCTTAAGATATAGCTAAAATTTGGATAGTATGGTTGGTAATGGTTAGGAATAGTGGACTTGGACTAGTTTTGACCTTGGTTGACCACGGTTGACTATTTTGACCAAAAGACAACCGAAAGTCAACGGTAGCCTAAAATAGACTAGAACTTGACCAAACTTGACCAGTTGACCCAAAAGTCAACTGTTAGTCAAGTTTGACCTAAAGTTGACCTAGGGTTGACCAGTGTTGACCAGTTGACCAAAAGTCAACTGTAAGTCAACCGTTGACTTAAATCGACCTAGTTTAATTTTGTTTTACTTACATTGACCCAGTTTGACCTTGTTAGGCCTAATACGACTTAGATTGACCCTGTACAATCTAGTTTGATCTTGTTTGACCTAGTTTAACTTAGTTTGACGTGTCTTGACCTAGTTTGACTCAGTATGACTTAATTTTACTTCCAAACCATTATATTGATACAGTATTCCATCTATAGGTCCTCGAGGCACTGTTCTTGGACTCAGTCGACTTATCCTTCACATTATAGGCGAGTACATTCTCTGATAACTTTTCTAATTTATGATGATTGTTATAATTCATGTAATTAATGTAGATATGCTTGTTCTTGACACATTGGTCACACGGATTGGTATTTATGGATTCCGACATGAGATGTTATTCCTTGTTATCTTGGTATGTCTTGTGTAATCCCCCTTGTAGTTCTTGTGCAGTATATGGACGCTGATTCTCGAGGAGACTTGCTTCCTTCTCGTAGAATCCCACGTCGTGACGTATCTTGTTTGGATCCACTCTACCAGTCGGGGACGGGGAGTACTAGTGTAGGTGTGTGGTCATTATCCGTCTTATTTATTCTTGTAGACCTTGTGAATGCCAATCCTATACTTCACGTATGATTGGCTAGATCATTAGACCTTGTGCAGACCCAAGCCGGCCACATATCGAAGCTAGTACTCACACACTTAGATAGATGTTTCTTGATTCTTGTACATGTCATGATCAGTTTTACTTGCCTTGTTCTAGCTCTAGATTTACAGCTTACCATGCCATGATACTCACATGTACATTCCATGATTTCTTGTATATACTCTCTATTTACAGTCTTATAGCTTTTGTCATATCTTGTGAACTGTTGTTAGTTGATTGTGCTCGTTCCATCTTGACTGGATATGTTGACAAAATATTACAGATGCTGATGAGGAGGATTACTGTACCTACTACGGTCCGGATGACGTAGTGGGCTTAGACTTGGAGACCTTGGTTTAGCAGGGCTTAGCTCCGTCCGACGGGCCTCTAGCTTAGTTTAGTTAGAGTAGATATTTTGGACTGGACCTAGTCTCCAGCTTGCTGCTTATGTTATGATATTATATTTGGGATTGTATAACCATATTACTCTGGGACTCTTTCTTTCTGTTGAGCTGGATATTGCACTTGTGATTATATCTATCTAGTTTTCGTGCCATGATTTCTTCCTTCTAGATTGTGATTGAGTTTATCAGTATTTCATACTATATTCCTCCGTACGGAGATGACAGGTTATTATATACTTTTTGTTAGCTAGCAGACCTACAGCGTTCTACGCCATTTTTATGGTGTAGGCTGGACATTGTCACACACTTGTGCCCCTACCTAGGGTACGGGTCGTGACACCAGTACTGACGTTGAAGTCAAATCCCCTGAAGCAAAACCTGATGTCACACCTACGACTTATCTGTTGGAGCCTGACCCGTCTCTAAGGGCGGTGAACTTTTTAGATTGTTTTGATTTAACTCCAATAGTCTTCAATTACTCGAGTGGTGGGCCATCACTTTCTTCTGAAGAGCACAGTGATTTGGAGGGATTCCTTCGTTTGATGCATCGTTCGGGGATCCACAACATGCAAGAGTTGGACGCTGCCCTTAGTCAGACCAATGATGAAGAAGAGAAAAAGAAGCAATGTTAAGCGTGGCAACTTTTTTATTTCTTTTTATATGTCATTTCCTATTTGTCTGTAGGGGTCTACCCCTTCTTATGAAATAAAATTTATAATTTCTGGCACCTTTACTTTATTGTGTGGCTATTAATTGTAGGACAGTTTTGTGATTCAAGTGGCACACGTAAATGTGCTTCTTTGACTAATTCAATGCTTGCTATTCTTTGAGAGAAATATGGCAGTCATCATGTGGTTACGAGCGCCTCTTGTTTAGTTCTTTCCCGAAATAAGCTCCTAGAACAACGTATTGTTTATATCTTCAACGCTTTTTAAAGGATAACTGAGACAAAAGGAAAGAGACATTCTTGCTTTCTCATTTTATTTTTCCTTTCCCTTTTTTAAAGATGACTTCTTGCAAGGTCCCACTGTCCAGCAAATTTCGACATCCACAAGTTTACTTGCGCCACTTCAACCTGATGCTATTCTTCTGCATACCGCGTCTTCGGATATTGGTTTGCCGTGCTCTACATCATCGACGTTCTTCAGCACAAACACCATTGATTTTAATTTTGATGGTAAGTCCCAATAATGAACCAGTGGTTTCCATAATTGAGCGTTATTCATGAGTTGTGTTTACTTTGCGCCATTTTTTACTAAGACAGTTTTGAAGACAGACGCTGACTTGTAGAAATAAAGCGCATAGATACGCGCCTAAAATTCTGAAAAGAGGTACGTACTGCAATCCAGTGCCTGATTTCGGTTAGAGGCGCATGTTGTAGATGTGCGCCTGAAATTCTGAGAATAGACGCGCACTGCAATTCACTGCCTGACTTCGGTCAGAGGCGCATGTTGTAGACGTGCGCCTGAAATTCTGAGAATAGGTACGTACTGCAATTCAGTGCCTGACTTCAGTCAGAGGCGCATGTTGTAGACATGTGCCTGAAATTCTGAGAATAGGCGCGCAATGCAATTCAGTACCCGACTTCGGTCAGAGGTGCATGTTGTAGACGTGTGCCTAAAATTCTAAGAATAGGCGCGCACTACAATCCAGTGCCTGACTTCGGTCAGAGGCGCACACTGTTGATATGTGCTTATTGATCAAAGGCGTGCAGTTTTGATAGATTTTACTAACTTTTCTATCTTTGTTAATATTTGCAGATGTTTGGTTGGCAAGCTTCTTCAAAACTGGCATCGGCGACCTGGATGCTATGAAGAGCATTCTTCTGACACCCACATCAGACAGCTCAGGACTCTCCATGTTCCAGAAGGGTCTTCCTTAGATGGTAGGAAGAGCCTTTATACATGAGAGTTGGATGGTGGAGAGACAGAATTAGGAATTATATCACGAGGGTGATCTCATTCCTAGTTCTCATGACGGGTTGTCTCTTCTCTACCAGTTGTATTGACAGTAACTTATCTTTGAGCTGCTGTACTCTGTGGTTCTCCTTTCGTCTTTCTGAGAGAGAAGACCAGAGTTGATTCCATTGTCTTGCTCGCTGCTTCAGGTCGAGATGACAAGGAACTGGCATCAATAAGAAGATCCAAAGATGTAATAGACTTCATTTGTTATATTTAGAATAAAAATTCGAGATGTAGTAGATTTCTATCAAGATGTATCTATGTTTTTAAAGATCCATCAAGATGTATCTATGTTTTTAAAGAAGGAATAAAGAATGATTTTTCTTCTTTATGATTTGATTTTGATGTGATGATATGGAAAATAGAATCTAGAGAAAATATGGATGTAGCAAGTTGCTGATATAAATAATCAAAATTTAGAGGTGTGACGGACATGAATTCTTGTTAGGATAAGTCAAGAAAAGTGAATGAATGAATAGTCACTTCAATTTTCAAGGAAGAAATACTGAATGAATGAACAGTCATTTTGACTCTCGAGGAAAATAATAAATAAAATGAACAATCACGTCGGTTTTCGAAGAAAGGATAATGAATGAACAATTATAAATGAGTGAACGATTAAACTTCTTTTAAAAAGTTGCATCGATTCTCGAAGCCGACTATCTAGTTATTCTGTCTATAACTAGAGCAAAACTTTCGTAGATATCATCAATTTCTTTTCTTTCTGTACAAAATATCTTCCAAAGATTTGCTCACTCCGAAGATTGAAGAAAAGACTGAGATGCCTCCTGTTGAGCCTCTGGTGCATCCTCAGAAAGAAGTAGGTGAAGGTTCAACTGTTCCTGCACCAGAGCAGGATCTGATTGCCAAGTTAGTGGAGCCTGGGAAGACTGCTGAAGAAGAGGCTGTAAGGATTGCCGTCCGTGAGTTGCTAGTGTGTTCAGACAATAAGATGTTTGAATTGCTGGCAAATTATGTATTTAATCATGAAGGGTCGGTTCCTCCTCATCGTCCATAATATTATGTAATTCCATTCTGCTTTTGAATAAAATAAACTTTATTTACATTATTTCTCTGAAATAAAGTACATTTTGCTTTTATACATAATATTTTTTGAGAAATTTGCCATTGATAGACATCATAGCAACTCTGCCATCCATATTTGTTAATTGATAGGCTCATTTGAGAAAACCATATTTACCGCATATAGACCTTCCCATTTTGCCTTGAACTTGCCTTTGCTCATATGAGTCATAGTCATAGGCAAGGTTGTAAAAGGCGCTAGGCGGTAGGCGGGCGGCCACCTACCGCCTAGCGCCTAGGCCGCCTAGGCAGGGCCTAGGCGGCCTTCTAATATTAGGCGGTCACCGCAAAAAACATAGAAATTAAAATATGCTAAAGTGAAAATTATACTCCAAATTTAAAGTTTCTCATAATAAGTAAACAAAGTCAAGTTCATAATTCAAGACAACATAGACAAGACTACAAGTTCAAACATAATTCAAGTAGCTAACAATATTATAGCAACAAAATAAGTATATCTCCTCTCTTTCTTGTAAGTATCCGTCGGCATGGATCCCACTTCTTCATTTTCATAATCAACAAAAGCTATAGAAGGACCATCAGATTAACACTCAATGTCCTCATCTCCTTCATCTTCGGTTTCTGATTCAACTTGTTCTGGCACGACATTTCTGCTACTTCTTCTAGGTTGTAAGTAGTCGTCCGCACCCGATGCTTGTCCAACCATTGCCCAAGTAAGTCCTTCATGTGATCCACTATCATCTTCATCATCATCTCCACCCTCTACAACCCATCCTTGAGTATGGATTGGCTCACTAGAATGTAGTACATCATCTGTCACTTCTCTTTTCTTCTTGTTTATAAGTTTTGCATTAAATTGCACATAGACTAGATTGTTCAACCTTTTCACATCTAGCCTATTTCTCTTCTTTGTATGTATCTACATGAAAAAAATATAAACTACCAAGTTAGATATTGCAAGGAAAGATCTAGTTGTTAAAGAACTTATTATAATTATATTAAACTTATCCCTTCAAAGGTGCTCCAATTTCTCTCACATCCGGAAGAACTAGTTGTTAAAGCTAGAATTCTTTTTGCAATTTTCAACAAGTTGGGAGTAGAACCTCCATAGTTTGACCACCAAAGTACTATTGATCAAAGTAAATTAGTAGCAAATAAAATTTTAATTGAACTTGAGACAAACATTATTAAATAATTATACCTGGATTATACTTGTCATCATTGTTTGTACATCCTTTTAGTGCTAAGGCTCTTCCAAATGAACCCTCTCTTATCTTGTATCTTCCTAGCTCCTCATTCATGATTCGATCTTGCATGTCCAAATCGTCGGTGTCCAAATCGTCGGAGAAGAAAGTCTCAACACATTGTATAAGACCATCATTAAGTGTTGGATCATCAAAGCTACTAGTATCCTTATATGAATAATAAGGATTTAGTAAGTAGCCCGCCAAATGCAAGGGGCTATCAAGACTGCCGGTGGCTTTTGAATCGATGATTTCAATGATCGGCCTATAGCTCATCTCATTGTTTTGAAACACAATCTTTACTTGTTCTCTTACTTGCTTGAGCTCCCCGTAAATAAAACCCATTGATGGCTTCTTATTTCCATCGGTCAATCTAAGTAACTTGACTAATGGAGCAAACAATCGCAAGCATAGTGCTACACCCGACCAAAAGCTTGCACTTACCACAATGGCATAGGCTTTCTTTTCTTTTGCGGTACCATGACACAATTTGCTTGATTCCCAGTCAGAAGAACCCACCATTGTATGAAATTGATGCTTCTTCTCAAACATACTTTGCAAAGTCAAGAATGCCGTTGCAAATCGAGTCACACCCGGTCTCACTATGTCACGTCTTTTTGTATATTTTCTCATCATAGTCAATGTCCTATGATGAGAATAAATGAACACTGTGAATGCCTTTGCTTTGTCGATCACATCTCTGAACTTCAGAATTTTAGCAATCCCTTCAAGCATAAGATCTATTGTGTGAGTGGCACACGAGGTCCAGAAAATAGTAGGCCTCTTCTCCTTCAATAACTTGGCGGCCGCCATGTTGTTCGACGCATTATCCGTCACAACTTGAACTACACTTTTGGGCCAAATTTCTTCAATGTACTTGTCAACATAATGGAATATATATTCTCCAGTGTGTGCATCTATTGAAGCTTCTTGTGAAGAATGAAAACTTGTACCTTAAGCAAAAAATATACGAATTTTACCATTAAGCAAAAAATATATGAATTTTACCATTAAGCAAAAAAAAATATCATACCTTCAATACAATTGACGCACATGTTCATGATACTCCTCCTCTTACGGTCGGTCCAAGCATCGGTCATAACTGAACAACCACTTTTAGTCCATTCTTCTTCATGCTTCTTGAGTGACTCTTTAGTTTTCTCCATCTCTTTCTTCAAAAGTGGTTCCCTCAACATATATTGGCTTGGCTTCCGATAACCTGGACCGAATTGACCAACCGCTTCAATAAACCGATCTATCAAGGGTAATAGCATGGAAATGTATGCCGGCCTCATACACCCACTTAGCCAAATATTGATGCACAGCTTCCGTCTTTTCTTTAAATAATACCGCATTCATATTTTGTTGTCTTAGCCTCTTTGCCGAATTTGCCCCACTATCGGGATTGATGGATGTAGCCCATTTGTCCATAGCTCCAAGAAAATGTATTCTTTTTCTTGATCCCACAATTTTAATTTCTTCTTCTTCATCTTGATCTTCAATTTGTACCTCTTCCCTTATGCTTTCCTCTTGTTTTCTCTTCTCATTCTTCTTGACTTTGCTAGCTTCAATAGCCGCCTTGCATTTATCTTGATCTTCTTTCGTAGATCTCGGGCATGAAGCCATATTTCCCTTAATATGACCGATATGTTGTTTGATCCTATAAATCCCTCCAGAACAAATTTTGCCACATAATTTGCATTTTAATTTGTCTAGATTTGCAGGATCAACCAATGTACCGTACTCCCATCCAATATCAGTAGACTAACGCCGAAGCACCGATGAACTTGAAACGTTGACATTGTCAGAGGATGCCATATTAGATCCACTTCCAGACATTTTTCTATTTCATGCAACAAAAATAAAAGCAATATATGTTATACAAAAAAATATGTTATACAAAAATATGTTTCTCACTATTACTTTCATAACTTTTAACATTTTTTTCTACTTTTTACTGTGTGTATGTGCAGCAGCACTGTGGAGAAGAACACTGCAGGAAAAAAAGCAAAAAAAAATTCTAGAGAAAGAAATAAAGCAAACAGGAAGAAAGAAAGCAGAGAAAGAAAGCCATTCCAGAGAAAGAAAGAAAGCAAACAGGAAGAAAGGAAGAAAGCAGAGAAAGAAAGAAAGAAAAAAAGCAAAAAAAATTCCAGAGAAAGAAAGCCACAGGAAGAAAGAAAGAAAGAAAACAGAGAAAGAAAGAAAAGGAAAAACGCACGCCTCTGCTCCTGCTCCTGCTCGAAAAAGGGAAAAAAAGAAAGAAAGGGAAAAAAATTCGAAACAGAGAAAGAAAGAAAGAAAGGGAAAAAAACCCTAATCTGCTCGGCTCCTGCTCGAGCTCGAGAGAAGAAGATGAAGAGTGAGAAGAAGAAGTGAAGAGGAGAAGAAGATTGAGAAGAAGAAGAAGTGAAGAGGAGAAGAAGGTAAGAACCCTGACCTGCTGCGTCTTCTCCTTCCTCCTGCTGCGTCTCCTTCTTCCTTTCTCGAGTTTTGCTGCTGCCTCTTCTTCCTCTCTCGAGTTTTGCTGCTGTGGTGCTTTCTTACATATTTCGGGTTTCGGGTTTCGGGTCTCGGGTCTCCTGAGAACAAAAAAAAAATTTCACAAAATTTTTCGACTCCGCCTAGGCGGATGTCCCCCGCCTCGAGCAAGTTCGCCTAGGCGGCCGCCCCACCGCCTCGACCGCCTAGGCGGCCGCCTAGGCCCGCCTTTTTGGCTCTCCCGCCTGCAGACCGATTCCACCCGAAATCTGGGCGCCACCGCGCCGCCCAGCGCCTAGGCGGCGCCTAGGTGCCGCCTAATGGCGCCTTTTAGAACACTGGTCATAGGACGTCTGACTGTAAGAACTAGCTCGCCTTCTTGAAATATTCGTACTCTGACTTTGCGATTGAAACCTTTTGAGATCCGAGCTTGATAAAGTTCGATTTGCTGTTGGGCCAGTAGCCTTTTCTCGTCGAGCGCCTCCAATTCTTGAAGCCGAAGATGATCATTATTTTCTGTAGTAAGTTCATTAGCAATGACGATTCTCAAAGCTAGAATTTGAATTTCTAGAGGTAAGACAGCTTCACACCCATATACTAGAGAAAAAGGTGTACAACCTGTGGGATTACGGACTGTAGTACGATAAGCCCATAGACATTCTCTAAGCTTCTCGCTCTAATTATGTTTGTTAATAGAAATAAACTTTTTAAGGAGTTTGATAATAGTCTTGTTGAATTCTTCGGCTAACCCGTTAGCTGCAGGATTATAGGCCATAGAAGCAACATTATTGATTCTGTTGTCATCACAGAACCTATTAAACTTCTAACAGACGAATTATGGCCCATTATCATGGATGATTCGGCGAGGGATACTAAATCTGTATATCACATGATGTTTGATGAAGTTGATGACACTACTAGTCTTTACTTCAGCTGAAGGTATAGCTTCAGGCCACTTAGAGAAATAATCGGTTATAGCCAGGATGAACCAATGTCCTTTAGATGAAGGAGGATTGATAGGGCCAATTATATTCATGCCCCAAGCTTCAAAGGGCCATGAGGCAGCAGTCGGATGAAGAAACTCCGACGGTTGGTGAATGAAATCTGCATGAATCTGACATGCTCGACATTTTCTTGCATATTCATTGGCATCTGATACCATAGAGGGCCAGTAATAACCCATATATCGAATACGATCCTGTAATTTAGGACCATTCTAATGTGCTCCACAAATGCCATCATGAGCTTCGCGTAATATCTGCTTTGCTTCATCACCAACAAGACATCTCAAAAGTTATCCATCAAAAGTTCTTCGATAGAGAGTTTTAGTGGTATGTTTATAATAAAATCGAAGCGATCGACGACGAATACTTGTAGCTTCCTTAGGATCTTCTGGCAATATTTCATGTACTGTAAAATCAATGAAAGGTGCTCACCAGTCCTCGCTAATGACATTGACTTCAATTCAATTACTGAATTCAATGTTATGGTTATTCTCAACATAAAATAGTTCTCTATTAGATACAATAACTATTTGTTGTCTTTTGACTGGAACTGCCAATACTGCAGCTAGGTTAGCTAAGGCATCAGCTTCTGTATAGCATGTGCGACGTACATGTTCGATAAAGAACCCTTTGAACGAAGAAGCTATTCTAATTGCTGCTTCATGGTATGGTACCAGATCTTAATGTCGAACTTCATATATACCTCTAACCTGATTAATAATCAGTTTAGAGTCACCATATACTTCGAGATATTCAATATCCAGTTGTTTGCTAATTGGAGTCCAATGAACAAAGCATTATATTCTGCTATATTGTTGGAGCACGACTCATCCAAAGAATAAGCTCTCTGAATAGCTAATCTATTTGGTGAAACAAGAACAATTTCTACTCTAGCAAGAAGGGTGCTTCCAGGTCCAATTCTAGAAGCTCCGTCAAAGAATAAACGCCAAGTAGGAAATTCTTCTGAGATCATATTTGATTCTAATGTTTCGTCTGGAATTTCGTCATAGAGTTTAGATATTTCAGGAACATGATGAGCTGCTAAGAAGTCAGCAAGTGGTTGGCCTTTCACAGACTTTTGAGGAACATACACCATATCATATTATGCTAATAATATGGCCCATGTAGCAAGCCTAGAATTGAGTGTACTGGAATTCTTTATTAAGACTTGAAGAGGATTGACTCGAGAAATAACATGAATGGTTTGGCCGATGATATAATGTCTTATCTTTTGAACAGCGAACATTAAGGCTAAATATTCTTTCTTTACTGGACTATAACGATGTTCAGCTCCAATCATTGTTCGACTAAGGTAGTAGATGGCTTGTTCATGACCTTCTTTATTTTTTTGAGCTAGCAACGCTCCCAATGAATGGTCCATTGCACGGACATACATCAAGAAGGGTATTTCTGAGATTGGTGGCACTAGGACCGGTGGACTCATTAAATACCGCTTTATGTCGTCAAATGCTCGTTGATATTCTTCCATCCAAATGAAAGATACACCTTTCTTTATTAACTGAGTAAATAGTCTGCAACGTCCAGATAAATTCAAAATGAACCGCCTGATATACGTAAGTCGACCTTGGAATCCTCGTAGCTCTTTAAGGTTGCATGAAGGACGCATCTCTTGAATGGCTTTGATCTTCTCGGGATCAACATATATACCCTTAGAGGTAATGACGAATCCGAGAAATTTACCACTAGATACACCCAAGAAAGACTTGGTGGGGTTCATTTTGAGTTGATGCTGGCGCATTAGATTGAAAATGGTTCTTAAATCTTGAATGTGATCTTCCTTTAGACGACTTTTGACGGCAATATCGTCAACATAGCATTCGACGGTCTTTCACAGATGATCTCGAAAGATAGTACTCATAGCCCGTTGGTAAGTTGTACCTGCGTTCTTAAGACCGAACGACATGACTGTATAACACTATACTCCGCGAGGAGTACGGAATGAAGTATGTTTTTCATCTTCAGGATTCATCCGGATTTGATTATATCCAGAAAACCCATCCATGAAAGAGATTCGTTCGAATCCACAAGTATTGTCGATCATAACATCAGTAATTGGGAGAAGGAATTCATCTTTAGGGCAAGCATCATTGAGATCCCGAAAGTCTATGCAAATTCGAACCTTTCCGATTTTTTTTAAAACTGGTACAATGTTGGCTATCCAGTCAGGATGCTGTTCTTCTCTAATAAAACCACAAGCTATAAGATTTTTGACTTCATCTTCAATTGCATCCATCATTTCAGGCTTAAATCGTCGTTGTTGTTGTTTGACTGGTTTTGTATTAGACAAGATGTTAAGTTTATGAGTCGCGACTTGAGGATCTAATCCCGACATATCTTCATAACTCCAGGCGAAGACATCAATATATTCACGAATGAGGTAAATTAATTCTTGTTTATCATCTTCTGGGAAATTTTTGCTAATGAAGATCGGTCGTGGCATATCTTTTTCTTCCACATCGATATGGACTAGTTGATCCTCAGTAGGTGGTTCTCGTTGTTCAAAATGGAGTTCCTATTGATTGTCCATCTTTTGAGCCCAAGGATCCACTTCAGGAGCTTCTTCAAAATCATCTTCATTATTGTTTGAAAATTCAGCTGATACCATATTAGAAGATACTGTTACTCGGTGTACATGACCAATGCTGGTATCAGAATCCCATAAGATAGAATCAGAAGAGTTCGATCATTCTTCTTCATCTGATTCGGAAGGTTCTGGGGTCGAAAGTGGTGAAGTATAGCCTAAATCCCGCTTTGATTTACTGTATTATTGTTGTGATTTTCGTTTTGGAACAGAAATACGAAGGGGAGTTCGTCTTCCTTTGCCGCTATTGAGACCTGTTCTAAAATTATAGCCCATTTTTCGGATGATTTCTTTAGATTGTGGACTATAGCGACGTAATTGTAATCTTCCTGTATCATCTCTATTATCATTATAGAGCATGATTTTTTGTTCCTCTCTTTTATTGAAAAGTATGGGCCTTTCATCTTTCTTTCGAGGTGGTACTGAGAAGTACGATTCTTGTATTGAATCCAATGATACTATATTTCGTAGAGATGATACGACTCCTATTGTAAGTGGTTTAAAGCTATCTAGCATATCCAAATAACATTGAGTATAATAAGAGACATCTGTATACTGCAAAGGAGATACTTTATTGATTTTTATACCATTATTTACAACAGAACCTTTATCCTTAACAGTCTTAGTCAGATTGATAACTAGAGGGAGAGAAGAAGAGCGAGAAGAAGGAGGGGGCTTTTTACGACGAAGTTCGATTACAAGCGGCTCAGAAGAGGTGAGCTCCCTTTGTTCCTTACTATCACCAGAAGGCTGCTTCTCGTAGGAAGGAAGATAGATAGTCAGTGGTTTGGAAGACTGAGGACAAAAAGTACGCCCTTTGACAAGTATCACCAGAATATCATTTGGTACACCTTTCTGTTCTTCATCTGTGTCCATTGCCAGTACCACCTTCATGAATTCCTTTTTGTACATGCGAGAATCATTGCAGTACGCTTCAACTCCTTTGAAAGGATTTAGGTCTGCAACTTCTTTCTGGACCTCTCCATTGCCATCCACATATTTGAAACATTGGTGGAGAGTAGAAGGTACAATATTGTGTTCGTAGAGGAATGGCCTTCCTAACAAAGCATTGTATGAGCCATGATTGTCAATTACATAAAAAGTCACCTTTGTACGAAGATTACCAATTTGAAGTTTCAGGCGTATCTTCCCCAAATGTTCACTTCTTCCTTGATTGAACTCCAAGATGGTAGTAATAGTTGTAGAAAGATTATGTACTGGAATCTTCAAAGCATCCAGCAAAGACTTCGACATGATACTAAGAGCAGACCCTGGGTCAATTAGAATGCGATCGACTTTCATGGTATCCACATACCCCGTAAAATAGAGAGGACGATCATGACGATTGTCTTCTAACAACATATCATCTTATATAAAAGTAATGTTGGGCATTAATTCAAATACACTATGACAATGTGCACAGATGACTGGCTCCTTTTCAGGCTTTTTGAGAAAAGTGAGATAAGCATCGTCCTGCATCAAAGCTTCACTTAACGTCTTTCGAGTTTCTTTTGAGAGACGTAAGAGTTCAAAGATTGACAATCTTGCTGGAGTATTGGCTAATTGAGCCAATATGTCAAAATTATATAGCTTTTTAAGTCCAAGAGATGAGGACTTCTTCAATGCTTTGTCAAAACGGACAGGTTATTTTTTGTTGTCTGATGATATCAGTTTAGGAGGAATTGGTTCTACTATCGGCAAGGATGTAGATGGTATATTCTCAGCAGGAGAAGATGATGTAGGAAGAGCATCAGGAGATGAGGTAGGATTCTCTTCATTTTTAGGATATTGTCGAAGATAAGGTTTCCCAGATCTGGTGCCAATTAAAATTTCTTCTTCTGCTACTGGTTCAAAGGATACCATGTTGCAGCTCTTGGTTTTAGTTTTGGAGTGTTTCCTTTGCTTGGAAGAGAAAGGCACTTCGAAATCTGCTACCAGATCTGGATGAATCCACATGATCTCTCCTTTATCAGTGGATAGTGGAACAAGACCCTCATTTTGAGGAGGTGGGAGATTCACAATCTTGAGAGTAGCCCTTGAGATAGGGACAATACCATCTTATATAAGTTGTGGTAGAAAATTACCAAATTGCACAGAAACAACATTAGCTGTCACTATCTTCTCATCATGCTGAAGAGTAATCGCTCCAGAGTTGGCCATTTATTGTCTTTTTCTTTTGAGCATGTAGCATGCTCGAGTTGGATGCCCTATGAATATGTGGTAAACACAATATTTAGGGTGGTCAGTTTTACCAACTTTTTTTGGCCATTTTGCTTTAGGCAGTTGAAGTTTATTATTTTTAATTAAGCAATCAAAGATGCTCATAATATCATCCTCGTCAAAAGAATATTATTCTTTTGGATGAGGCACTTTCTGTGGTGGTGCTGATGGAGTGGGTGCTATCTGAGCAACATTGACAGCCAATGACTCCTTGCCCTTGAGATTGATGGCCAATATTTGTTTACCCTTGCGGTTGTTCTGGCAATTATTATCACCGGGTGTAGAATGTTCATCTTGATTAGGATGAGTCATTTGAACTCCTAACTGCTTGAATTTTTCAGTACTGACCTCTGCCGCCTTGGCATTCACAATGAAAGAAGGCCAATCTTAAAATTATGTTAATTCCCTCCATATGCTGATAATAGACAATAAGTTTGATTTGCAAGTGTCTATTGTTACAGCGGATGGAGTTCCTAAAGGCATTTTAAGTGCCTCTCGACAGAATCTTTTAATAAAACTTTATGTGGATTCATTGTGCCTTTGTTTAATTTTGATAAGGGCAGACATGGTCATATCGTTGACTTCCTCATAGAATCGTTCTAAGAACATCTGCTTGAAACTAGCAAAAGAAGTTATACATCCATCAGGTAAGCTACGATACCAGTCGTATGCTACGCCGGCTAAACAACCGACGAATACTCTGATAAGGAGAGCATTATTTGGCTACAATTGGTTAGTCATCACTTCAAAGTGATTGATGTACTGACTTGGAGAAGTGCTGCCATCAAACATCATAATGGTTGGAAGCTTATATTTAGGAGGGAATGGAACCTCCATCCATTCTGTAGGATAAGGTTGTTTTATGCCAAGTCTTTGTAGGCCATCCTTTTGCTTAAAAGCCTCAAACTGAGTGCGTAAGAGTTTTACAGCCTCATTAACATCTCCTGATGTTTGTGAATTGGTGGGTTGATTTGAATTGTTAGGAGGAGGAACAACATGGTAATTACCACCCCCAGCTCCAAACTGACTGGGATCGGCTTGAATTGGTACAGAAGCAACCTGAGGAGATGGTACCCCTAGATTAACATTAACAGGTACAGAAGATGCTATAAGCTCTGGATTTGTAGCAGGATTTATAACCGGTGGCACTGTATGTTGAGCCACGATTATAGTGTGCATACTTACGACCATTTCAGCCATGGTCTTCTATTTGTCCTCTAGTGCAATAATTTGTTGTTCTTGACTGGCTGAAGTAGAGGTATCTTGATCTTCTGTAATGGTATATGCTGTCACTTCTTTTGCTATTATTGAAGAGATAGTTTGTTTATAACTTTCACTATCTGTATCAAACTCAGATAAAGAGTCTTCTTCCAAATGAGCGATGGGGAGATCTTCTTGATTAAAGACATCTTGGTTCAAATTTTAATTTATTGATCTAGTGTATTGAAAGACCCCTTCACTGGATGCATGAATCCGATCTAAGTATTACTGACTGGGATTACGGGACACATTACGTCTTGGACGTTTCCTACCCCTAGTGCTTTAGGAAGTCATATTGACAGAAGCATATAACGGCTCATCTTCATCTTCCATTATAGGTTCAGGAGTTGAAACATAGTTCAGACAATCGAAGACAGATCGTTTAGCTGATTGGCAACAACACTTGAAGACCACTTCATGAAGGCAATGGCGATCTAAAGAGTGATTTAGAGGTGAAGGAGACATCCCTGTGATCTCCCGTCTTTGTATAAGACATTCTCGGAGATCAGTTACCACTACAGGACGAGAAAAAGTCCGAGGAACATATTCCTTAATGATGTTAGGAACATGCCTCCTATTCTTCAGATATTTTGTTTCCTGAGTGTACAAAGAGGTACTTAACTCATTAGCATAAGTGATTGGGTCCTTCTTTTCAAACTTTTGTTTCTGGTACAGATTGGCCTTTGGCATAGGGTTCTTGCGTTTCACCGAAGTTGATATTGATTGACGCCTATTGAGATAAACGTGTAAATCAAAGAATTCTGCTCCGGGTGTCTCTGTTTGAGATACCATCAACTTTCCTTGCTTGGATCTTGAGATTTTCAAGGTTGGAAGATCTTGAACAGTCCTGATAGGGGTAGGCAAGATGCCTCTTTGATCAGTATTCCTTTCCATAGCAGAGGTCTGAAAACCTCTTTTTGAAGGAATGGAATCTGATATATCTTCCTCTGAGTCATAGACTAGGGAAGTTTAAGAAAAGACCAAAGGGTACTTTTCTTTATTTGGTAGAGGGTTAGCTAAGAAGCATTTTCCTCTATTTTCTTGTGGGACCATCTTAGGCACAGGTTGTGCCAGTTGAGGAAATATAACAGGTCCTTTCCCTTTGTTTTGTCTAGTTTTGGCACTAGAATATTGTTTCTCCAAGTTCAGAACTGGAGAATTGGAGGAAGGAATAGCCAAAAGACTAGATCCCTCGGGTTGCGCTAGAGCAGCAAACTGTACCTGAACAACTGATTGCTTGGGTTGCACCACAGCAATATGGGCTACTGGCTGCGTCCTAGCAATATAGGCTACTAGTTGCGCCTTCGCAGTAAATGGAGTAGTGGACTGCCTGGGCAGTAGGAAGAGTAGACTGCGCATGGGTAACAGTGAGAGTAAGTTACGCACGGGCAATAGGAACAGGAAGAGTGGGTTGCGCACAGGCAGTAGAAGCAGACTGCGCCTGAGCCACAGAGGCAGATTACGTCTTGGCAATAGAAGCAGGTTGCGTCAGGGCAACAGCAATTGTAGAAGACTTAGGAGTCCACACAGTTTTGTTCTTGGTGATAGCCACAGTACGCTTGTTGCTCTTCTTGTTGATCATATCTTCATAGGCTGTCTGGTTGACTTCAACAACCAGAGTCTTCTGAGTCCTGCCGATCGACGCAGTATTATATTGAGTTGTCACCTTCTCATCGGAAGAGAAAGTCGTCTCCAGCAGAGTTGCCATTTTGTTTGCAAAAAATAATTTTTTTATAACAAACTTAGAAAAGAGTACAAAAGTACAATTTGAATTATGAGAAAGTACAACTGTAGGAATCTGATCAGAAGACGATCACTTTATCCCTTGGACTATGTGAACTTGAAGACTAAAGCCTCTGGAGAATGCAGTAACAATTTTGCAAGAGTTCTTGATCTCTGTGATACTTCAACAATGATTTGAAACTCTATTTATAGAGTTCTGAAAATAACTATTTTAGCAGTTATTCTGATGTGCGCACGGCTGAATTGCGCCACATTGGGTTACGCCAACCTTATGTTGCGCCAACTTTCATTCAGTTATTCAATTGTGTACTAACTGTATTTAGACGCGTGGCATCAAGTGATTGAGATCCGCGTGGTCATGTACAGAGTAGTAGACACGTTTTGAGAGATTAGTGGCATGTGCGCCACGTCATCCTGCTTTAGAATGAAAGTTGTCTCAACTTTATCAGGTTGCGCGAGCTTCAATCAACAAGTCAAACTGCGCCTGATTGGGTTACGCCTAGACACGTGGCAGCTTTTGAATATATAAGGAGAAGTTATTCAGATTGCGCCTAGGCGCAACTCAGGAATTTATTTAGATTGCGCCTATGCGCAACTCACAAGATATGCAGGACAGCTGTCAATTAAATCTCCTCGAGTGGCACATTTTGAGGGATTCGAAGAGGTTTTCTTCATTTACTGTGTTGTCAACTGTCAGTGCTGTCAGGCAATGATGACAATTAAATATCAGATGCCACGTAGGCTTGGGTGCAATATAGATTGGGCGCAGTCTGATGTCAGGCGCAACATAATCATTGGCAAAGTTTGAGTTCTGGGGTGCAACTTGATTGCTGGGTAATAAAAACATGCTACAACTTGATTTTTAGGCTCTACACTATTATTCAAGAATAGACATCATAGGGATGGAATGGGTAGTTCACACGTCTACTAATATATTTCTCCGTCCAGCTAGTACTCATGTAATTAATTGTAATGGAAAAAATACGTAAAGGACAGTCAAAATGTACTATAATTCCATGAAACTAGTATTCGTGTGACGATCGTGTCAACAAGCAGCAAGACATATGTGTAATATGTAAAGGAGACTATCAGAGACGGTAACAATCAGTATATGCACTTGTATGTGGTCCTGAGCTGCGGGTATGAGTCAAGCACTGAGTCAGAGTCCACAGAACTAATATTATGAATTAATATTAATCAATGCATGAGTTAAAGTTAAAATAAGTCCATCTTTTAAATACTGCAAGCTTCTCTACATGTTTAGTAGTCTTAAGGGTTTGGAATGTTGCTTGAGTTCACTTATTCTTTTGAACCCTGCCCTTATCTATTCAAGCTTTATAAGTATCTAGGAAGCTCTACCCTTGATGCAGCATGGCCCTAGCACTCTACCCTAGCAATCCCTCTCATTTACCCCAACTATGGTCATACAACCCATTAGCTACCTACTCATGGCTTAGGGTTGGAATTGAGGATATGCTAAGCTGATACAAGGGCTATGGGCTAAACTATGGGCATGAGGCTCAAAACACCCAATTGCACAGTAGGAATGTCCTACATAAAGGCTAACCCTTATTTGTAAGGGCTGTTTCCAGGGGAACAGTTTAATAGTTGGGACACAGTGGTATCCAAACCCTCCAATCATGGAGTCCTACCCCTTTCTTGTTTAGTAATCGATTTGATGAGTCCCTGACATTTTATCTCATCTAGTAGGACCAATACCCTGAGTCACACAGGTCACCACTCTCCTATGAACCCAACCTCGTTTACCGAATGCTGATTCTGGTCTATTGGCCGATACATTAGAGAGAAAAAGAGATGGTAGGATGGGTCAAATGAAGAGTAACTTAAGGTTATAATCTGATACAGGCCTCATAGGACAACTATCAACCCATTGCTCAATCTCTTCAGGAATTCCCCATTGCTGATATAGATACCCTGCTCTTACAGGAACACTCCCATACCAGTCTCTGGTTAGAACTCAATCCCACTGGTTATACGAGTATTGACACTTGTTACTCGTGTGCATCCAGGATATCAGTTCTGATACACTATACTATCCCTGTTGGCAACTAATACATGGTATACAACTAATTTATCATGGGGTGTTGATACTCAGTATACATCTGATTTGCTTCAGGGCTGGTCTACTATATACGATTCTACTTGTTAGGTAAACACCCCCTTCTTCCATACCTATATCCTGCACCAGTGTCCAGTATCGTGTCCTTAGTATACCTTATGGCCAGTGGAGTTTGTGCTACACTACTGATGCACTCAACCCGATAGAATTTTCTAATGTGCAATGCTAAGTTGGCCCAATCTATCCTACCACCTACTGCTCTGCAAGGCAAGCCTTACATTGGTTATGCATGTTGCTACATGCTTGTTGCTGCAAGTACCGCTGCCGTAAGAAAACCAAGGTTTGGCCAAGGCAGTGTGCCTAGGCTCTGCCAATATGGCCCCAAACAAAGGGGCAGGATCCTCTGTTCATATGGTAATGATGCTTACCTTCCTATTGACTGAATGAGTTATTCAGTTTAAGAGTACTGAACTATAGGTTTCCTAGAAGAAATAATGGATAAAAGAGGGCCGTTATCGGGACTCAAGGTCTGCACATATGTCCACCTGTGGATTGACCCAAATATTGTGGATATCACATCAGATTAAAGGCCAAACATGGCTCAAGAGTTTGACTAACACTAGCATGAACTCTTTACATATTCAAGGACTGAACTATTGTTAAGGACTGGGTTAAAATGCTAATTATAATTGCATCCCTGACTGGTTACTACTGATACTCAAGCTCACACAGCCTTGGTTATCACAGAACCACACCTGTTTGCTATCTGGACACTAGGTAAACATAGGCTAGTAATCATTGGTTTCCCCCTTATTTTACCCAAGTTCTCACAAAACTACATACATGGTTTTTACTGTCATTGGTCTCACCCTAAATTCCTGACACTACACATGGATAACCCAATTCGACACTTGTACTTAGCCATCCTATACCTGATACATCAGTATATCCAGGATATTGTTGACTCAACTATTTATAACTTCGATACACTCATTAAGTGCCCTGCTCTACAACCTTCATTAGCCAGGAACCTCTTCTATCATGATACCTATAAATTCCCTTCGAAAACATGACTTGCCTTGAAACCAAATCTCTTCCTTCACTTAGGGTTCTATCAGATCCTTAACCCAAACACTAATGTATATAATCCAGAATTATAGTTTAGGGAACAGAATTGTTACCTGTTGTTGGCTTCCTCTTGACAATTGCTCGAGATGGCTAGAGGAAGTCCCAAGTTGCGCAAGAGATGAGGCAAATTCTAGGGTTTATGGAGAGGGGTGGCTGAAACCTAATCCCTGTATATATTTACTGATTTTTGGATTGAAACTATTTCTTAGGAGGATAAGGGACAATTCGAATTTGAATTTGATTTAATTCGATTGAAGGACATGGTTTCCAATAGTCGACCATAGATGGATAAGGGCGAGAGATTTGATTCAATTCTGGTTCGGATTGGTTTCGAGGATCTGGAGGGATCTTGCATTTGATCTCCTTTCCATTCGAAGGGAGTTCTTATCAGGATCGACCAGGGTTAAGGTTTGAATTCGGGGACAATTGCATTGAAACCCTTCCAGGTTTTGGTTTTTACAAAACCCTCACCTTTATAACGTCTATTTAATCCTATAAATAAGGTTAATCACCCGCACACATTAAAAGTAGAAATGATGAGTTTTTAATTATCCAAGCTAGTTAAATCTTGGTTATTACCCTACTGAACCTGTATGATTTCCCCCAAATGTTGGGTGACATTCGATACGAAATCAGTTCGATATTTTCTAGGGTTTGGTTGGACGAACATTCGTACAGATATGGACAATTATTATATAAAGTAATATAATGCTAAATAAGATTTTTGGGTGAGGGACTCATAAATTTACCCTCCTTAAAATAATTTTGTCCTCGAAATTGAAGTTAGACACAAGGGTAAAAGTTTATACCTCAAGTTTTGAAAAGGTAAGGATAGCGCTCTCGCATCTCGTCTTCCCTCTCCCAAGTGGATTTACCCGGAGAATGGTGCCTCCATGCTACGCGCACTAATGGAATGGTCTGATTGCGCAGCCCCTTCTCCCTGCGATCCAAGATCTCTATGGGCTGCTCCTGTTAGCTAAGGCTCGGCCCCACCTCAATCTCCGAGTGGTCTAGCACGTGACTGGGGTCTGCCATGTACCGTCTCAGCTGCGACACGTGGAATACATTGTGTACTCCCTCCAATGCGGGTGGTAATGCCAAGCGGTATGCCACCTCTCCGATTTTCTCAAGGATGTGGAACGGCCCGATGTATCTCGAATTGAGCTTTCCGCCTCCTCCGAAACGAATCGTGCCACGTGTCGAAGGTATTTTCTAGAACCTATTCTTATCATTAATTAACAGTTACAGCTACGGAGATATATACTTCAAACTCTAACGGTCTACGATAACTGTCAGCCTAGTACTTTTGCCTGTCCTGAGCCACGCGAAGTCGCTCCCTAATCAGCTTCACCTTCTCTGTAGCATCTATGATCATCTCGGGCCCCAATAGTGCTCTCTCACCCACGTCGTCCCAAGATAGTGTGGTACGACATCTCCGCCCGTACAAAACCTCAAAAGGGGATATCCCGATACTAGCTTGGTAGCTGTTGTTATAGGAGAACTCCACGAGGTGAAGGTGATCCTCCCATGAGCCACCAAACTCTAGTACACATGTCCACAACATATTCTCGAGCGTCTGAATGATCCACTCCGACTGCCCATCTGTCTGGAGATGATAGGTCATGCTGAACTTGAGCGATGTGCCCAAGCTGGCCTGCAGACTCCTCCAAAAATGGGACATGAACCTGCTATCACGATCAGAGATGATACTCACTGGAATGCCATGCAACCTGACGATCTGCTTCACGTACAACTCCGCCAACCTCTTCGTGGATTGTCCTACTTTGAATGGTATAAAGTAGGCCGATTTGGTCAATCGGTCAACGATGACCCTAATCGTATCCTTTTCGCCTGGCGAACATGGAAGACCGAAAACAAAATCCATAGTGATATGTTCCCACTTCCACTCGAAAATCGACAACGGTTGAAATAAACCTCCGGGTCTCTGCCTTTCAGCCTTGACCTGCTGATACACAAGGCATCTAGAAATGAAGCGTGCCACCTCACGCTTCATGTCGTACCATCATACGTAGGCTCTCATATCCTTGTACATCTTGTTGGCTCCAGAATGCAAGGAATACTGAGAACGGTATGCCTCCTGCATGACCTCCTCTCGCAGCTCTCCACTAGGTACACATAATCTTGCCCCATGCCTCAACGAGCCATCCTCTGCAATGGTGAATTCCTCTAGTAAACCAGCCCGTGCCTGCGTGATGATACTCCTCAGCTGCTCATCCTGGTGCTATGCCTCTCGTATCCTGTCCCTCAATCCAGACTGAATCTGTATGCCCATCATCTGTATCTCGACTCCAGGAATGACGATCCCAATGCCTAAACTCTCCAAGTCTGCTAACAAGTGCCGGTCTCTCGTCAAGAACATAGCCACTGGATACCGACTCAAGGCGTCCGCAACTACGTTCACCTTCCCCGGATGGTACTGCAACGAGATGTCAAAATCCTTTATCAATTCCAGCCATCTGCGTTGCCTCATATTCATCTCCTTCTGCGTGAAAACGTACTTCAAGCTTTTGCGGTCAGTGAATATTTCCACACGCTCTCCGTACGAGTAGTGTTTCCACAATTTTAGGGCGAATATAACTGCCAACAACTCTAGGTCGTGGGTGGGATAATTCTTCTCATGTGGTCGCAGTTGTCTAGACACATACGCTATCACCTTCTTATTCTGCTCTAGCACACACCCCAAGCCTTTTCCGGAAGCATCACTATAGATAGAAAACTCGCCGGAACCGGATGGCAGCATCAATATGGGAGCTGTCGTCAGCCTCTTCTTTAGCTCATCGAATGCAGCCTGGCAGTCCTCTGTCCACATAAACTCCACGTCCTTCCGAGTGAGCCTAGTCATCGGCTCCGTGATCCGCACAAAGTCCTGTACAAACTTTCTGTAGTATCCCGCCAATCCCAAGAAGCTCTGAATTTTTGCCACAGAAGTCGGTGTAGTCCATTACTCAACAGCAGCAATCTTCTTCGGGTCAACGGATATACCGTCTCTTGTTACTACATGACCGAGGAATTCTACCTTGTCAAGGAAAAACTCGCACTTCAAAAGCTTTTCGTAGAGTTTCTCCTTCCTGAAGGTTTCCAGCACGATCCTCAGATGCTCCTCGTGCTCTTCCGACGACTTCAAATAAATAAGGATGTCGTCGATGAAGACTACCATGAACTTGTCAAGGTATGGGTGAAATACCTTGTTCATCAAATTCATGTAGACTGCCGGGGCATTGGTCAACCCAAACGGCATTACCATGAATTCGTACTGGCCGTACTTGGTCTAGAAGGCTGTCTTCGGGATATCCTCCTTCTTCACTTTCACTTGATGGTACCCCGACCTTAAGTCGATCTTCGAGAATACCTGTGCAACGCTCAATTGATCGAATATATCGTCAATTCTTGGTAGCTGGCATTTGTTCTTGATCGTCTTGCTGTTCAAGGTTCGGTAGTCGATACACATACGCACCGTCCCGTCCTTCTTTGGCACAAACAACATCGGTGCACCCCAAGGCGACAAACTCGATCTAGTGAACCCTTTCTCTAGTAGCTCGTCGATCTGCTTCTTCAGTTCCATGGCTTTTTTGTTTTTGATTCTGTATACTCGCTGCGACTCTGGCTCCGCACCTGGTACAAGATCAATGAAAAACTCAACGTCTCTGTTTGGCGGCAGCCCTGGTAGCTTCTCCAAAAATACGTCGAGAAATTCTGCAATGATTGGATGAGGTAGCTCCTTCTCTGCTACCATGGTCCCACAAATAGGGTCGCCACGCTGCTCTACTGCTCCTCTAGCAAACTCGAACACGGTCTCCCCAGGCGGACTAAACACAACACATCCGCGGTGACAATCAATTTTGGCAAAATGTTTACTCAACCTGTCCATGCCGAGCACTATATCAAAGCTTGGTAGTGGCATAATGAGTAAACTAGCACGTATTTCTCGGCCTCCTATGGTAATATGGCGACCGACGCAGACATCCTTCACCAAGATGATACCTTCGCCAGTCGAAATTTTATAGGTGCAGTCTAAAGGCTCAAATACAATACTATGTCTAAAGATAAAAGCTGCAGATATAAAACTATGACTGGCCCCAGAATCGAATAAAGCAATAGCTGAAGAAGACTCAAGCAGAACAGAACCTGCTATCACATCAGGAGATGTTAGTGTCTCCTCGACCGCCATGGCATAAGCTCTGCCCTGCTGCTGGTGCTGGACAAAGTGCTGCTGCTGTGTCGGCAGGGGTCCCCTCTGCTGCTGGGGTATCTTGGGCCACGTCGGTGCTTCCGGGGCAGATGTTGTCCTCTGTGCTGCCGTGCACTCTCCTACCTGGTGTACGCTCGAATCGCAGAATAAGCATACTCCAAGCTGTCTCCTGCATACCTTCCATGAATGTCCAGGCTTCTTGCAGTAGTTGCAAGGTCCAAGTGGCTGTCTTTGTTGGTTCCACTGGATAGTAGGGGCTCTGGCTGGAGGCTGGTACTGCTGCTGCTGGGAGCGGGGATGTGTCTGCTACGGTTGTGTCGCAGCCTTCCCTGGAGCATTGGACCGCTTTTACGATCCTGACTGGACGTTGCCCCCTCCGTCTGTATCTCTATCTCTCTTCTGTTTGTGTTTTATCTCCTTTTCTACATCTTGCGCAACTTTCAAGATTCTCTCATAGGTGGTGGCTTGGCTAGTGGCGATGGCTATGCGAATCTCATGTGATAGCCCCTTTCTGAACTTCTTGGCCTTGGCTGCAGGGGTCAAGGCGTCAGCAAAGCGACTGAGGCATGAGAACTCGATGGAGTACTCATCGATGGAGAGATTGCCCTGCTCCAGGCTCTCGAACTCATTCTCTAACTCTTTTTTGGCTGCGTCAGGATAGAACTTCATCTTAAACAGCTCCTTGAATTCTTTCCAAGTCATATCTGGCACGGTGAATCGGGGCTCATCTCTGTACCACGTGCAACCGATGTCATAAAGCTGCATGCTAACCGTCTCGACCTTCTTATCTTTCAAAATTCGGGCCATCCGGAGATTGCGATCCACATTCTCCAACCAGTCGTCCGCGTAGAGGATCCCTTACGTTCCTCTGAATTCCCTGGGCCTAAGGTCCATAAAATTCTTGGAAGTTCCAGGGCGCAGCGGGGGAGCCACCCTAGTCTGAAGAGCCTCCCTCAGGGTATCACGGAAGACATCAGCCTGCGGTGCCTGGCAAGTTATGAGCTGCTGGAAAATCCCTAGGAGCGTGGTGTTGTACAGCACAGGTGCTGGAGGCAGGACTGGGGCTGGATGCTGGAAGGGTGCAGGCTGCTGGAAAGGTGCTGGCTACCGGAAGTGTGCAGGCTGCTAGAAAGGTGGTGGCTGCTGGAAAGGTGCTGGTGGCAGAGTCGGCGGAGGGCACTAGGGAGGTGGTGGAATGTCATCACAGCAAAATCTCGAAGTCTGTGGCTGGGGCGTCTCGCCTAGATAGGTGAAGCGGCCTTCGTGAGGGGTTCCATTCTTGGAAGACCCGCCAACGGTTGCTGGAGTGTTCAATTGAGCGGTGTTCCTGCCTTGAGAATCCATCTGACTACCAAAAAGTAAAATCGTTTGTTGGTATTAAGATTTAGACAGGATGCAGATCAAAGGAATAATTGAGATCAAATGTGGAATTCAATAACGATTTTAAACATGTGGAGATGGTCCTCAAAGTCTATTCTTACTCGCAGGCCGCAGTAGTACATCTAAGTTGAGTTCTACCACGAGTTTCGCTATTTTTTTACGAAAACCTGACCTGTATGGGCTACCATAAAAATGTGTCATGACCCGCACCCAATATTTGGTCATGAGCCGTGGATACGTCCAGCCTATGTCGCAGTATCAATGGTAGAACGCTGTCTAGTCATCTCCACAATTTATCAAATACAACTACACGGTTTATAGATTTCCACAAAAGGTCAAATTTGCATATCAGTCCACAATAATAAGCTATGTATACAATGACCATGAAGAGAAAACAAACTAATACTGAAGAGAGATCACAAAATGTAGAGGCCAAAATATGGTAGATAAAATAACCCCAAGATAACCAAAATGTACCAAAAGGATGTCCACTACTCAACTCTCATAATCCATAATCAAAAGTAAAGTACAATAAATAAAAGAGTTTCTGCATGCAACACGTGCTCTATGGAATAATATCTAGCTAAAGTCTCCTGCGGAGGGTAGCCCCGCATCCAAGTCCTCCTGCATGCTCAGATCAGGGTCCATCGTCTGCTCATAGTAGGTGGTATATAACTCCTCTAACTCATCACCTAAAGTGTTGATTTTCCAGTCAGGAATGGAACAAGTACACATATGACCACTATCTGAGCTCCAACAGAATCATAAACTTGTATGCACCATATGAAAATAAAACTAGGAAGTAACTAACATCATGGTGCAATAAAAAATGACATGTAAACTCTATCAATGAGTAATATCTACTAGAAAACAAATATGTAGATCATGGTGATATGGCAAGTGGTAAAGCAAGATGAAATAACTAGAATAAAACAATCTACATGTGTTGAAATATCCTGTTCGACGTGTGAACGGCTAAGGGGTAAATCCGGCACCTGCACGTGTCGTGTGCAGCTGCTATTATTCAAAAATAGACATCATGGGGATGAAATAGGTAGTTCACACGTCTACTATGATATTTTCTCGCCCAGCTAGTACTCATGGAATTAATTGTAATGGGAAAATACGTAAAGGACAGTCAAAATGTACTATAACTCCATGAAACTAGTATTCGTGTGATGATCGTGTCAACAAGCAGCAAGACATATGTATAATATGTAAATGAGACTATCAGAGACGGTAACAATTAGTATATGCACTTGCCTGTGGTCCTGAGCTGCGGGTATGAGTCGAGCACTGAGTCAGAGTCCACAAAACCTATATTATGAATTAATATTAATCAATGCATGAGTTAAAGTTAAAATAAGTCCATCTTTTAAATACTGCAAGCTTTCCTACATATTTAGTAATCTTAAGGGTTTGGACTGTTGCTTGAGTTCACTTATTCTTTTGAACCCTGCCCTCAACTATTCAAGCTTTATAAGTATCTAAGGAGCACTACCCTTGACGCAGCATGGCCCTAGCACTCTACCCTAGCAATCCCTCTCATTTACCCTAACCATGGTCATACAACCCATTAGCTACCTACTCATGGCTTAGGATTGGAATTGAGGATAGGCTAAGCTGATACAAGGGCTATGGGCTAAACTATGGGCATGAGGCTCAAAACACCCAATTGTACAGTAGGAATGTCCTACATGAAGGCTAATCCTTATTTGTAAGGGCTGTTTCCAGAGGAACAGTTTAATAGTTGGGACATAGTAGTATCCAACCCCTCCAGTCATGGAGTCCTACCCCTGTCTTGTTTAGTAATCGATTTGATGAGTCCCTGACATTTCGTTCTCCCAACATTTACATAGATGTGTATACTATACAGTCCACCCCAGTCTTCGTATGGCTGACTGATATCCCTACATGTTTGTCTCAGCTAGTAGGACCAATACCCCGAATCACACAGGTCACCACTCTCCTATGAACCCAACCTCGTTTACCTGATGTTGATTATGGTCTATTGGCCGATACATTAGAGAGCAAAATAGATGGTAGGATGGGTCAAATAAAGAGTAACTTAAGGTTATAATCTGATACAGGCCTCATAGGACTCCTATCAACCCATTGCTCAATCTCTCCAGGAATTCCCCATTGCTGATATAGATACCCTACTCTTACAGGAACACTCCCATACCAGTCTCTGGTTAGAACTTAATCCCACTGGTTACACGAGTATTGACACTTGTTACTCATGTGCATCCAGGATATCAGTCCTGATACACTATATTATCCCTGTTGGCAACTAATACATGGTATAAAACTAATCTATTATGGGGTGTTGATACTCAGTATACATCTGATCTGCTTCAGGGCTGGTCTACTATATACGATTCTACTTGTTAGGTAAACACACCCTTCTTCCATACCTATATCCTGTACCAGTGTCCAGCATCGTGTCCTTAGTATACCTTATGGCCAGTGTAGTTTGTGCTACACTACTGGTGCACTCAACCCGATAGAATTTTTTAGTATGCAATACTAAGTTGGCCCAATCTGTCCTGCCACCTACTGCTCTACAAGGCAAGCCTTACATTGGTTATGCATGTTGCTACATGCTTGCTGCTGCAAGTACCTCTGCCATAAGAAAACCAGGGTTTGGCCAAGGCAGTGTGCCCATGCTCTACCAATATGGCCCTAAACAAAGGGGCAGGGTCCCCTGTTCATATGGTAATGATGCTTACCTTCCTATTGACTGAACGAGTTATTCAGTTTAAGAGTACTGAACTATAGGTTGCCTAGAAGAAATAATAGATAAAAGAGGGCCGTTATCGGGACTCAAGGTCTGCACATATGTCAACCTGTGGATTGACCCAAATATTATGGACAGCACATCAGATTAAAGGCCAAACATGGCTCAAGAGTTTGACTAACACTAGCATGACCTATTTACATATTCAAGGGCTGAACTATAGTTAAGGACTTGGTTGAAATGCTAATTATAATTGCACTTCATATAGGCTCGTCGAGCCTTCCTATATTACTAATGCCAATAATATGAGACTGATAATAGGGTGAGGGCCAGGTAGGTAATTGGGATACATGACAGCTACCATGGTGAGAACTAAAACTAAAACGATACTAATAAGGACAGATATACTGTAATGAGGGATTGAAACAACCACAGGGTGATACACAACACATAACAAAGGGCTTAATGCATGACTGGTTTACTGTCATTAACTCTGGGGTATTTGCTAGGCCCTAATGGGTACCAACATGGCATCCTACTCCCAATGCTAGTTTCTGACATGACTTGTCCTCACAGGGATATGAAGTGGTTGATAGGGTGATGGCAGTTACCTGCATTATTTAGAATCGAGTATTGATACAGGGAGAATTATGGAAATTCTAATAATGTGCCTCAAGTTTTGCCTATAATTCAGTGAGTCAATGAGGGATTACTATAGATAGGGTACCCAGGTTCTGTACAGTAGGGTATGGGGTGTCTTCCTGAGTCCTGTACCAAGCCTACTTCTAGTACATCCCTGACTGGTTACTACTGATACTCAAGCACGCACAGCCTTGGTTATCACAGAACCACACCTGTTTGCTATCAGGACACAAGGTAAACATAGGCTAGTAATCATTAGTTTCCCCTTGTTTTACCCAAGTTCTCACAAAACTATATACATGGTTTTTACTGTCATTGGTCTTACCCTAAATTCCCGATACTACACATGGATAACCCAATTCGACACTTGTACTTAGCCCTCTTATTCCTGATACATTAGTGTATCCAGGATATTGCTGACTCTCAACTATATTTATAACTTCGATACACTCATTAGGTGCCCTGCTCTACAACCTTCATTGGCCAGGAACCTCTTCTATCATGATACCTATAAATTCTCTTCGAAAACACGACTGGCCTTGAAACCAAATCTCTTCCTTCACTTAGGGTTTTATCAGATCCTTAACCCAAACACTAATGTATATAATCCAGAATTGTAGTTTAGGGAACAAAATTGTTACCTGTTGTTGGCTTCCTCTTGATAATTGCTCGAGGTGGCTAGAGGAAGTCCCAAGTTGCGCAAGAGATGAGGCAAATTCTAGGGTTTGTGGGAAGGGGTGGCTGAAACCTAATCCCTGTATATATATACTGATTTCTGGATTGAAACTATTTTTTAGGAGGATAAGGGACAATTCGAATTTGAATTTGATTCAATTCGATTGAAGGACAGGGTTTCCAATAGTCGACCATGGATGGATAAGGGCGGAGGATTTGATTCAATTCTGGTTCGGATTGGTTTCGAGGATCTAGAGGGATCTCGCATTTGATCTCCTTTCCATTCGAAGGGAGTTCTTATCAGGATCGACCAGGGTTAAGGTTTAAATTCGGGAACAATTACATTGAAACCCTTCTAGGTTTTGGTTTTTACAGAACCCTCACCTTTATAACGTCTATTTAATCCTATAAATGAGGTTAGTCACCCGCACACATTAAAAGTAGCAGGGATGAGTTTTTAATTATCCAAGCTAATTAAATCTTGGTTATTACTCTACTGAACCTGCATGATTTTCCCCAAATGTTGGGTGACATTCGATACGAAATCAGTTCGATATTTTCTAGGGTTTGGTTGGACGAACATTCGTACAGATATGGACAATTATCATATAAAATAATATAATGCTAAATAAGATTTTTGGGTGAGGGACTCACACATGGTTAGGTTTAGTGAGACTTGTCTGGTTAGGTTTTGACCTAGTTGACCTAGTTTGACTAGTGTAGTTGACTAGAGTTGACCAAGTGTTGACTTTAGTCTAGTTTGACCTAGACAGCATGCAGATGCGTTGTACATTTCATTTATCCTCCCATGTATATATCTTGACTTGTGTTGCTCTAAATAGGAGTCAGATACCTCATCTCGGACAGTATATTCTCATAGATATTCACAACACAGGCGAGTACATTCTCTGATCATTTCATAACTTGCTTAGGATTATATTCTTCCTCTAGATTACCTTATTTGATATTGTCACGATATTATCACGGATTGGTACTATATGGATCCCTACATTGAGATGTTCTCCCCCTCGGGAGCATCAGATACTTCATGTCATGTATTTCATGTACATCATGTATTCTTCGCTCTCATGTTATTCATGTATACTCATGTGCTTCTTGTATATTCATGTACGCTCGTGTACTCTCATGTGCTCTCATGTACGGCCATATTTCTCATGTGCTTCATGTGTAACCTATACTTCATGTGTACCCCTTTATGGGCCTTCATATGGAATTCATGTGCACTCAGTTCTGAGCCCTCATGTATACTTCATGTTTACCTATCTATGGGCTTTCATGTGAAAATTATGTGCATAACATAACTTGTCTGGATCCTTGTGTATTGATTGGGGTATGGGGGAGTATAAATAGTCATGTGAACAGTTCCAAAGTAGTATAACCATGTGAGCCTCTTTAGTATATTCATGTGCAAATCCAGCCGTTCATATGTCGACTTTGTACTCTACATCACTAGTCACTGATAGTTCTCTACTTATAGTAGATATTTCCATTGTAGTTCTTTCTTTTACATCATGTACATTCCTTCAGTTTTTATGTATCGTACTCTCTTGCATGTTTATATTTTCTAACCTGTTATGATCTGCGTGAGATGTATTGTGCTTGCTTCCATCCTGACTGGACCTGTTGAAAATTTTACAGAGGATGATGAGGAACCTTGCACCCATTAATATCGAGCTTGCCTAGATGACACTCGCGACCTAGACCCTTGGAAGGTTCAGGCAGCTGTTGAGGATGATACCCATGCATAGTATAGATAGTTTAGACTGTTTTTTCTTTTCATGTCAGTTGTTGTCTTGATTTCAGAGTTGTTTTATTTTGGAGATGTTGAGACTTGTGTTTGTTAACTTCGATTTATTTCACTTCTGTTTGTACCTCACTTTTGAGGATTTCCTTATCTATTCCATCGTGCTATATTCTACCTCTTGATTGTGATTGAGTTGTACCTTCTGTGACTTAGCCCCAGTTGGAGAGTATTCATATTGTGTTAGTTATGTTCATGACCTAGAAAAACGTTCTACCGCCGCCACTGCGGCGTAGGCTGGACGTACCCACTTCTCGTGCCCCTACACTGGGTGCGGGTCGTGATACTTTTCTATTATTGTCGGTTATCTCCACTGGAGATACGGTCTTGGATCCTGATACCTGATTTCCTGCTGGCCTCTGACATTCGACAAATGTTATGCTTTGAGGTCCCTGGTATCCTGTGTGACCATACCTGATTTTCCTGCAGCCAGAGTGCCCATGCGTTGAAGGTTTGTTCTTAACTGCATAAACACATTAGATGGTTGGGTAACCCTAGTAAATGTCATGTCACCCCCGTTCCATTAGTAGCTTGGGATAATGTTGCATCGCGAAATAGTGTTATACCCCTTGTCCTTATTTGGTTGTAGGGGTAGTCCACTGTTTCGATGATGAGGTATTGGATCTTGTTACGATTGGAACTATTTTGCTTTACTTATGATTTATGACATATTATATATATTCAGTTATGTGGCATGTTCTTTATGTAACTTGTTACATCCCTCTGAGGACCTGGTTAATTCTCCAGGTGTGTGTTTTTATGATGTTTCGCAGGTGCTCTAGCCAAGGCTATGATCTTCTCCATTTCTTCGAAGATGATTGCTCTTGGTTCGTCTTGCCATTTTTATCGATCATTCCCTTGTATATTTTATTTCATTTAAAATAGTTGGTAGTGGATTTGTCTCCGCCTAACTACATGTATAAATGACAAATTTCATAGCTGATTTATATTATTCTCTTATTTTGTAGATGAGATTTAGTTGTCTTGGTTTACTGCATTTTACAGCTTATGGATACATACGAGATTTCTATGTATTGGAGTATTCTTCGTATGTATACAGCTGACATGTTTACGTACTTGGTCTTATGTATTTTGGGACTGGGGTATTACAGATGAGCTTCCTATTCCAATGATCCTCCTGTAGTTCTCAAAATTTCTCATTGACAAAATTTTTGTGAGCATATCTGCTCCATTGTCCTTTGTATGAACCTTCTCAAGCATCGCTTCCTTTGCCTCAAGCACATCTCGTATTTAGTGATACTGAGTTGTAATATGCTTGGATCGACTAAAAAATATCGAGTTCTTCCCAAGGTGAATAGCACTTTGGCTATCGCAAATAAATATATACTTCTTTTGCTTAAGCTCCATTTTCTGTAAGAACTTCTTCATCCATAATAATTTCTTGTAATCCTCTGCCATCACAATAAAATTTTCTTTATCATCGACAAGACAACACACTTCTACAACCACGACTATCACGAAATTGCTCCACCAACAAAGTGCTTCACAAATGTACAATGGTCCAATGTCGTACGAACATAATCATGCTCTCCTATAAACGACTTAAATTTTTTGTACTACTACCACATATCCAATTTTGGACAATTGGATCATGAAGATTTTGGGTTCTCCCCTTCAATTAATATCATATACTCATCTGGCGAGTACCTCGTAGATATCGACGCTCTCTTCTGCTCTTTTTTATTGGATCCTCTAGTGTTGGCTGTGTACTGACAGCCCCATTCCCTTCAGGAACTGTCTTCTCGGCATGCTCTGTTGGCCCATTGGTCATGGTCAAATATGATTTTAATAATTGATCAAACTCTGTCTCGATATAAATGCAAGTCAGCTCAGATGTTTACCTACGACGTTTTGGACACTGCTCAACAATGGATATCAACAATGTTCAAGACTGAAGCCGTTTGCCATTCAGAATGTACTTCCTGTTACGCTATGTAATTTTTTATTTTATTGAGTCTAGGAATACATTGTACACCGAGTCGTATTGGCAAATAGGCTATCCGAAAACGTTTTTCAAAATCATCCTATTCTTTTACAAATGACCTACGTTTTTGAAAAATATTCTTTTTACAAAAAGCTTATGAAGGATTTTTCAAAACTCCAAAATTTATTTTCTCCAAAAATGAACTGGCAGAACCCCAGGAGAACTCGGGCCGAGTTCGGCCATTTGGAACGTTAGTGAACGTTGGGTTTTTGAACTTGGTCATCCTTCAGTTACGGTTTGTTATAAAGAGTTCTGTCCAAATTCTGCCCGAATTCTGTCAGAGTTCTGTCTTTGGAAAAACTATAAATAGAGAAGTATTTCGATCATTTCAGATCACCAATTCACTTTCAATCTCTTCTTTTCCTAAGCTATCATTCTTCCAAAGAGTTTTAAAGGCTTTCATTTTCAAATCTCAAGCCAGTTACAATCCTCTAGTCGATTTGCCAGTGCGGTACGGTCTAGAAGTTTCAGAGCGATTGTAATCAGAGGCTTGATAGAAGATTCAACTCTTCACAATTGAAGTTGGTCGAGTTCTTCGTATCAAAGCTCGCGTCTGTAGAAGTTACAAGGACTTCGTATGAAAACTTGCAGGATTTTCCAATAGTGGATTCAACTGGAAGCTAGAGTTCTTCCGATTGGACTAGTCCTCATAAGAGGGAAACTAGTATAAATCTCGGTGTTTGCGTTTGCCTTCTGATCTCTTTTAATTTCTGTCATTTACTTTTGTGATTATTATTTTATCTGTGATCTAACTGCTAACAAGTTTTTAATTAGCAATATTCCGCTGCCTACTCTATTCACCCCCCCCCTCTAGAGTATTCTGCTTTACGATTTCGTTCCTACAATTGGTATCAAAGCGGGTTCTCTATAAGCAGGTTCTCCATCTAGAGGTATACCAAAGCGGGTTATACAGGTAAAGCAAGGTAAAATTGCAGTTATATTCAATTTTTATATAGATCACAGCATTACACATGGCAACTGTGAAATTTACAAGTGAAGGCTAAGCCACAAACAGACCTCCACTGTTTGACGGCACAAACTACACTTATTGAAAAACACGTATGAGTTTCTTTCTGAAATCTCTTGATTTTAACTTATGGTCTATGGTTATTGATGGCTATAAAAAGCTACCTCGTATTTATGTTAATGGTGTTTTAGCTGAAAAACCCCATAACAAATATACAGAAGAAGAAAAGAAAAAGGCCAGTCTTGACGCACGTGCTATTAACGCTTTATTTTGTGCTTTAGACAGAACTAAATTCAACAGGGTATCTACTTGCACAACATCAAACGAAGTGTGGAAACTTTTCGAAGTAACCCACGAAGGAACAATACAAGTTAAGGAGTCAAAGATCAGCAGACTACTCAGGAGTATGAGGCATTTAAAATGAAACCAAGTGAATCAGTCACTCAGATGTTTACAAGATTCTTGGATATTGTAAATCTTCTGTCCTCACTAGGCAAGGATTACAGTAACCATAAAAAGATTCGCAAACTTCTACGAGCTCTTACAAAGAACTGGATTCCAAAGGCTACAGCAATCATTGAAGGGAACGACCTCTCAACAATGTCTCTAGAAACACTCATGGGTAAGCTACTCACTTACGAGTTAGAACTTCAAGACTTTGAAGATGATACACCAAAGGAGAAGTCAGAGAAGACGCTCGCTCTCAAGGCTCAACATAGAAGAACCATCGAAGATGATTCCGACGACAGCGACTCCGACTCTGAAGATCAAGCTCTTCTGGTAAGAAAGTTCAAGAAGTTCATGAGATTTAACAGAAGAGCAAAGGACAGCAAAGACAACAGCAACAACGAAGAAGATCCTATTTGCTACGAATGCAAGAAGAAAGGACACATAAAGAAAGATTGTCCCTCAGCATCATCATCAAAAAAAAATAGCAAATATGACAAAGGCTACCTGAAGAAATCGTCATCAAGAAAGTACGCCAACACAAGCATATGACATGAAAGTGAAGCCAGCGACTCAGAAGATGAACAATCAGACGATGCTGCAAATGTGTGCTTGATGGCTTGCAATCAGGTAATCACTAATCCTCTATTTGACCCTTATGATGATTTCACCTTTGAGCAACTAGGAGAGGCTTTCAGTGAACAGTTAGATGATTACTGGAAACTGCGTAGCAAATATGAAACCTCTAAGAAGGTACTCAAAGAGTACAAAGATGAAATAGGAAGACTTACCGACCTACTAGATCATGTTAGAGATAGTGACTCTTCAAATGAGTCTGGTGAGCGTTCTTCTATTAAATTGTTGTTACACGAGACTGTTAAGCTATCCGAAGAAAAAGACCAAACTATTATCCTGTTAAAGGAAGACCTATCTAAGGAGAGAAAGAGTCTCCAGTGTGCACAAGTCAGATTAGAATCACTTACATCTGACTATACTAGATTATATGACACTTCCAAAAAGTTGGAAATTAGTTTAGAAAAACGGCCTAAAGTTGCTGCTTCCTATTCTAACACGTGTCAATTACCAAATCATCGGAACACGCCCAACACTGTCAGACCAAACCATACCAAGACTATGCCCAAAAAGACTAATAAGCATACATTCTTCTATACTAGAAAACCAAAACCTATCAATCATGCACCTCATACTACTTTCAACACTCAACATGCTAAATGTCATTATTGTGGCCTCATTGGTCATATATCTTCTGTATGTAGAATCAGAAAGTTAGTAGATTTAAATGTTTATGCATGAATACCGAAAACTAACCAGTCAGGACCCTACAAGAAATGGGTACCAAAAGTTTTATCTGTAAATTATTTTGTAGCTGGGACACCCTTCACATGCTAGGAGCAAATGGATCCTCGACAGCGGTTGCTCACGGCACATGACCGGTGACGCTTCATTATTTGCAACACTGTCGAAGAGGAATAAAGAAGGATACGTCTCCTTCGGTAATAATTTGAGAGGGTACATAATCGGTATCGATAACATTGGTAAGGCTCCCTATCCAGTGATTAAAGATGTTTGTTTTGTTACTGAGTTAAAACATAATCTGCTCAGTATAAGCCATTTAGCTGATCATGGTTATGGCATTAACTTCGTAAAAGATAAATGTACTATTATTGATAGTTCAACTGGCAGTACTATATTGGAAGGTATTAGGGAAGACAATATATATTTATTCTATTTGTTGGAAGATGCTAACACAGCAGGTAGATGTTTGATGGTCAAAAGTATTGAGAGTCAACTATGGCATATGAGACTCGGTCATACAAACATGGATACAATTTCAAGATTATCTACGAAGAAGTTGGTACGCGACTTACCGGATATTTCTTTCAAGAAGGATACGGTATGTAGTGAATGTGAAAAGAACAAAGCTACCAAATCCTTATTCAAATCCAAGAACGCTGTAAGTACCACTAGACCTTTACAATTATTGTATATGGACTTATTTGGACCCAGCAGAATTGCTAGTCTAGGTGGTAAGTTATATGCATTTGTCATTATAGATGATTTCTCTAGATATACATGGGTTTATTTTTTTGCACGCAAGAATGATGCATTATCAGAATTCGTCACCTTTTGTAAGAAAGTACAGAATGAAAAAGGGTTCATGATTACTCGCATTCGTAGTGATCATGGCGGCGAATTTGAGAATGCAAAATTCAAGCAATTTTGTAACACACACGGTTATCTACATGAATTCTCTTGCCCTAGGACTCCACAACAAAATGGAGTTGTGGAACGTAAGAACAAAACTCTATCTGAAATGGCTAGAGTTATGTTAAACCAGTTTAGTCTACCTAGATATTTATGGGCTGAAGCTGTAAATACAGCTTGCTATATTCTCAGTAGGGTTCCAATTCGACCTATATCGAAGAAGACTCCCTATGAATTATGGTTTGATAGAACACCAAATGTTTCTTATTTCAAAATCTTTGGTTGTAAATGTTTTATTCTTAATACTAAAGATAATTTGAGTAAATTTGATGAAAAGGTCGATGAAGGTATATTTTTAGGTTATGCAGCAAAGAGCAAAGGATATAGAGTCTTCAACAAAAGAACCATGATCATTGAAGAATCTATCAACGTCAAGTTTGATTAGCTAAATCAACACTTAGACGATGATGACAATGAAGACATAATCGCACCAAGTATAGCTACTGCAAAACCTTCACACAAAGATACAGAACTATCACATCAGGCATCAGATGAACCTCCAAGCAAAGAAGCCGGAACTAGCAATCTTGAGACTGTACCAAAAGAGATGAGATTCTTGGCTAGTCATCCAAAGGACTTGGTAATTGGTGAGATTACCAAGGGTGTAAGTACTCGTTCCTCTAATAAAGATATAGCTTCTTGTGTTGCTTTTGTCTCGCAGTTTGAACCCAAAAATATTGATGAAGCATGTAGTGATAATTTTTGGTTAGATGCTATGTAAGAGGAATTAAACCAATTCGAACGGAATCAAGTTTGGGAACTTGTTCCCAAGCCTATTGATCATCCGGTCATTGGCACACGATGGGTATTCCGAAATAAACTGAACGAGAATGGTTTAGTGACTCGTAATAAGGCTCGACTCGTAGCTCAAGGATACAATCAAGAAGAAGGTATCGACTACGATGAGACTTATGCCCTAGTTGCGAGATTAGAATCCATTCGCATGTTATGTGCATTTGCATATTTTTATAATTTTAAGTTATTTCAAATGGATGTCAAAAGTGCATTTTTAAATGGTTTTATAAAAGAAGAGGTTTATGTAGCTCAACCACCCGGTTTTACTGATTTTAAATTTCTTGAATATGTTTTCAAGTTGAAGAAGGCTTTATACGGTTTGAAACAAGCCCCTCGTGCTTGGTACGATCGTCTAAGCACTTTTCTACTTGATAAAAGTTTTTCAAAGGGAAAGGTTGACACTACTTTGTTTATAAAGTCTTTGAATAATAATATTCTTTTGATTCAAGTTTATGTAGATGATATTATCTTTAGATCTACTGAGGAATCTCTTTGTCAAGAATTTTCTAAGTGTATGTAGAATGAGTTTGAGATGAGCATTATGGGAGAGCTGAAATTCTTTCTCGGACTGGAAATCAAACAAACCAACAATGGGACGTTCATAAATCAAGCAAAGTACACAAAGGATCTATTAAAGAAGTTCGACATGGAAGCAGCAAAACCACTTAGTACTCCAATAGCGACTTCAACCAAGCTTGATATTGATGAACAAGGCAAATCCGTCGACATACGTAAGTATCGAGATATGATCGGTAGCTTACTGTATTTAACTGCTAGTCGACCAGACATAATAGTTAGTGTTTGCTTATGTGCTCGTTTTCAAGCTAATCCTAAGGAATCACATTTGTGCGCAGTTAAGCGTATCTTCCGATACCTTAAAGGCACTTCTTCTGTCGGCTTATGGTATCCCAAAATTACGTCGTTTGACCTAACCGGTTATTCCGATGCTGATTTTGCCGGATGCAAAGTAGATAGAAAAAGCACTAGCGGCACATGTCATTTCCTAGAAAAAGCTCTAGTCTCTTGGTTTAGTAAAAACAAAATTATGTTGCATTATCAACAACCAAGGCTGAGTATATCGTCGCAGGACGTTGTTGTGCACAAATTTTATGGATGAAACAAACCTTAGAAGACTATGGATTGCATTTTTCACACATACCCATTTTCTGTGACAACACTAGTTCTATTAATTTGGCTAAGAATCCAGTATGTCATTCTCGTACTAAATATATCGAGATTCGACATCACTTTCTTAGAGATCATCAACAAAGTGGAGATATAGACCTTGTATACATAGATACACAGAATCAATTAGCTGACATACTCACAAAACCTTTAGCGGAAGATCGTTTCAACTATTTACGTCGAGAATTAGGAATTTTAGATATCATTAATATTAATTAATTTTATTTTATTAATTATTTATTCGATACTCATAAACTGTTTTCGAGACAAGCCTAAAAAGAGTCTGTCTGTCACCACGACTACGGTCGAAGCGAAGTGGTATTTAAGAGTTCTCCGGTGAACCTTCGTTAGCTGGGACAATACTCCTACAGCTAATCTAAGACAGATACTGAGTAAAGAATATTAATTTGTAAAATAATATTAATTATATTACTTTGAGATTTAAAATTACTAAACTTTGAATTAAGCATTTGAAACGAATTAATGAAAAAGAATGTGGCCTCATTTGATTATTTTTAATATATATATATAGCCAGGCAATCCTTGGCCAATTCGGCCCGAGTTCGGTCCGAATTCGGCCAGAATTCGGCTGGGTATATATATGTACCAGCACCAACCCGAGGCTTCCTTCTTCTTCATTCTTCCCTACATCCTCATAACAGCAGCAGCGCGCCTACAAAACCCTAGCTTCTTCTCCATCCTTGTTCTTCCAATCCGAGTGGAGTTTCTCGTCCAAACTTTGGATTCGTGCGGAGAACGTCATCCTCTACAATATATCCAATTCTTGGAAGGTATAATCCCTTTTTTCCTCCACTTTTCAATACTTAGGATTTCTAGAAAATTTTGGAAAAGAATGCCTAAGTTCAATCCCTTCAAGAGGAAGAAAACCAATGCCAGTGAAGAGGCATCGTCTTCAGATCCGCATACGGATTGCATCTTTTCTTCGGTCCAATCGGACGATGGTGCGTCGGACGAGTTTTACTTTAAAACTTCCGATCAAGCCTTATTGTGGTACGCCGATTTTATCATGCGTACTATTTGCACCGGATCGCCGATTAAGTGGACTGTCTTTCCGGATCACCGTCCTTACTTTGAGGCATTAGGGTTACAATATTTTGTCACCTTACAATTTCCCATTGCCACTAATGCCATTAGATTATTCTTTTGTAATTTCGTGTTAGATACTTTTACCGTGAGGACACGTGTCGGAGGAATAGATATCGAATTCACTGATAAAACGTTAGCAGAAATCCTTGGTATCCCAAACGAAGGTGTCCCGCTCGATGACATCATTGATTTTGATTTCCCCGATGGCACGACACTCGTTAGTTTCAAGAATGAACTTTGTGCGCCCGCACACGTTCTTCCTAGAAAGTTCAAGGCTAATAACTTGAACTTATTTAACTACGAATTATATCGTATCATCTATTCCACCTTACTCACTACTAAAATATGTCAAATCAACGACGCCACAGGACGTCACTAAATAGGGAAAATACGTCGCTAATATCGATTAGCGACGTATTTAACGACGTTTGTACGTAGTCGCGATTAACCTAGTCGCTAAACAACAAAACGTCGCAATACGTCGCTATTGCGACGACACTCAGCGATGCGGACACGTCGCTAATTCAGCGACTACCAGCGACGTAAAACATCATTATTTACCGACGCAACCTAGCGACGTTGAGCGACTTGACATGCATCGATGCTGACCTGGCTTGAGAGCCAAATGGCGACGTTCTACGACTTTGCTACGTCGCTATAGTACCGACATATAGCGACGTTTAGCGACGTCCTACGTAGCGACGTTTAGTGACGATCAGCGACGGTATTAATCATAGTTAGCGACGTGCCTTATACTTACTTAGCGATGTTACCTTCGTCGCTGGACGTCGCTGAGAGTCGCTGAACGTCGCTAATATTGAAAAAAAATACAGCATTTGCAGCATCCCCTGCAGCATTTGCAACATTTGTAGCATTTGCAACATTTGTTACAACAACGACGGTATGTATCACGAACACAGCATCAAACAACACATATACACACAATCACGAACACGTTTGAAACACAATCTCATCAATCAACACAGATATATAAAAATTTGTAACAATAATATCAAACATAATGGTCCACATAAGAATAATGTATGTATAACCACATAAAAGACCCAACAATGGGCCATCACACAATAATATATATGTCAACTACGACTGATCAGGAGGAGCATCACCGCTCCTGGAAAGAAGGTAAGCATACTGCTCCGGTGTATGAACCACCGACGACGATGAAGGAGGAGGCAATGCAACCGCTGGAGAAGGAGGCAGTGTAACCGCTGAAGATGGGTGCGTCTGCGTCTCCTCTAGGGCTCGCAGTCTGGCGCTGCATTGCTCTATGTAAGCCGCTATCCTAGTAAGGGTGTCGTGAATGGACTCCTGTGTCCCTGTACGTGCTGCACGGTGCGCTCGAGCTCGTCAAAGCGTGCGATGATCGATGCAGCATCCCCTTGCGCCTGAGACCCTGGCTACTCAGTAATCCTCCTCAGCATATCGTCGTGCAGCTCAGCAATCTGGCGGACAATGGTCTCCTCGACTCGGGATGACTCGGCCTGTGACAGTTGTGAATGCGCACTGGAAGAGGGAGCCCTGGATGCCTGCGTCGCAACAAATACGCCGTAGGATCCCGTACCATAGTACGTACCCCTCTGAAGACCACTAACAGCGGTCTTCCAGAGCTCGTCCTCCGACTGAGATGGAGAGGGCTGCGATGTACCAACCCCTCTCTCTGTCGGTGCACTAGCACTCGTACGCTCATCACGTAGCCTACTCTTCCTAGAAATCATTGTGCATCTCTATACATCAGTACTTACCTAAATTAGCCTAATAAACGTCTAAAATATTTAATTATGATTAAGTATATGGTTATCTGTATATTCTTGAAGTTGTGTTAAAAATTAACGAAATCTAAATTAGTGCTTACATAGCTCTGAGTAGCCCGGTCGTCGATGAGCTTCCCGTCCTTCCGATGGGTGGCCAGGAAGACGGTCACCATGTTTGTGTCCTCACCCCTCTGTACCTGCATATTTGTTATATTTTATTCTTTAGTAAAATAGAAAATTATATACTCCTACTATCAATAAAATCTTATATACTGCAATAAATTACATACCAGACGACGGAAATGCTCCGTCATAGGAATCGATCCACCACACCACTTTTCGGCCCTCGTCCTAGCCGCCTTTGCCTTCTCCGACCGCTCTCTGTATCGGGGCTCCTCAAATCGAGCCCTCATCGTGGTCCACTTGTCAGGTGTGATCCAAGCAATCGGCTTTTCGGAGCGCTGACGAGCTTTCTGATCGTCAATTGCATCACGGATCAACTTGGCGACGACGGCAGAAAACTGCCTCTCAATCTGCTCGGCCCGGTGTGGTGGATAAAAATAAGTCCTCTACAAGAATTACAAATTAAAATAATAAGTTCTAAAAAATTCTTAAAATTATATTAATCATACTAAATTAACTATCTTTAGTTACCTTGAAGTGGGTAAACCAGAATGCCTTCCTCTCTTCCGAGGCATCCGAGTAGTTGATCCACGGACCCCCATAGTTGGACCTTATAAAGGAGCCCAACGCTCTCTGTACCAACGAGGGACGATATCTGTATACAACGATAACCAACGTATTAATGAATATATATAGATATACAGACATGCGTAAAATATATATATATATATATATATTCATTTAACTTACTTCGTAGGACCGTCGGCCCAAATCTCCATCCTCGTCTCGTCCTGAGGTGCGCATGGAGGGTCGCTCTGGTATCAATCCGCCCGGACGGGAGTAGGGACTACCTCCTCCACCTGCTCCCCACCCGCCATGCTGCTGTCAGAGGTAGGAAGGCTAGGAGAAGGAGTATGATCAGCAAGCCTGGAACTGCTCATCGTAGGTGTACTGCCACCCGGACCTGCGACCGTATGGTACAATAGAATGCTCGGGTCAGATGATGGTCCGGAGCCATCCTCTGGTAACGGAGCTCTCTGCCCACCTAAGGACACGGCTCGTCCTGGCCTATCTCCGCGTCGTCCTGAGGTGCCTCCGCGTCGTCCTGCCATGCTGATAATGACATTGGAGTTCATAATTTAAGACTACAGAAATATGAATACATCAAAATCACAGTTTATGATTGAAAATATAAATAAATACAATGACAGTTTAAAAATATCTGTATACATTGGAATTTATAATTTAAGTTTTCAAAAATGATCATAGTTCATAATTTAAGATTACAGAAATATGAATACATCAAAATCACAGTTTCTCAATCATTCTCTAAAAATGCATCTTCTTCGTTTGCCTCATCCTCCTCCTCATCCTCTTCCTCTTCCTCCTCATCGTCTCTAGCATCTCCTTCGTCTTCCCCTTCGGATACTTGTACCTCTTCTACACAAGTAGATATTGAATGGGGAACTTCTGCTGAGTCGACATCAACTGTATTTGGTACAAGAGGCAGCTCGTCCTCCTGATAAGCCACTTCGTCGACATCGTAGATATTTCTGGCTTTAGTCTTGCATACTGCCCACCAGTCGTACCTCGTTGTTCCCCGTCTAGGATATATTATAAAATATACGAGTTGAGCTTGACTTGCTAGGATAAATGGTTCGTATCCTTAGTATCGACGACGGTAGTTAATATCCATAAGACCATGCTTGTCAATTTTCCATCCTTGATCTTGTATGAGATCGAACCAATCAACTTTGAACAACACGATCTTGGCAGGCTCTATGCCATAGTTGTACGTCAATTCCATGATCTCCCGTAAGACGCCATAGAAATTATTGCCTGGAGTGACATCTTTGTAGTTTGTAGATTTGATACACAAGCAACTATTTTTTGTGGAATCAAGATCCAGGAAGCTATCTCTGATGAGAGCATTTGTTGACTTGAACTTAAACCCATTCACGCAATAACTTGGCCATATTTTGACGGCATAAATTGGTCCCTTGGCAAGAGTTCTAATAGATTCATTCTCAAGGATGACGTCCGGACGATCGACCTAAACATGAAAAGATACAAAATTAAGTTTAATGTTAAGTTATTTCTTGTGCAGTTGTGAATGGAGGAAGATTCTAACTAGCTTCTTACGTACATATGCAGTCAACCAAGACGGGAAATGAAGTCTCATTTCTTCTTCTACTTCTTCATCTGCAATGTATGGTCTACTTGACCTCACCTCATCATTAAATTTGCTGAAAACCAATAAATATCGGGATATACTCGTTAAATTATAATAACATAATCAACAAATAGATGACTTGAACGTTGAAGATTTTTACTTACCACTCTAGCTTTTCCACTTCATCCTTCTCGCAGTTGAGTAATATATATAACTGGGCAGCCTTTAGTTCCTCATCATTCAAATATCTCTTTTTTAGTTTTCCAGAAGGCTTTCAAAGAGCATTGAAGACTTTCAATAATGCATCATTATATTCTATATCTTCATCGTCGTTCCTCGGAGCTCTTGTTCTATTTGTAGCAATATGAGGCTTGATATACATTGAACAAAAGTTTGTAATCTCCTCAAGGACATAGGCTTCACAAATAGAACCCTCGACCCGTGCCTTATTTTTCACCTTCCTCTTCAGGTGGTTTAGATGGCGCTCGAACGGGTACATCTACCGATAACCGATGGGCCCACCAACACGTGCCTCATATGAAAGATGAATTAGCAAATGCTCCATAGAGTCGAAGAATCCAGGAGGGAACACCCTCTCAAGCTTACACAATGTTACTACAATGTCCTTCTCCTGCTTTTCAAGCCGATCGACGAGCAACTTAGTAGAACAAAGATCTCTGAAGAATATGCTAAGCTCTGTCAGTGGATCCCAAACGACATGAGGTAAGAATTCCCGAAATGCAATCGGGATTAACCTCTCCATAAAAATGTGACAGTCGTGGCTCTTCATACCCTGTAGTTTGTTCTCCTTCGGGTCAACACATCTTTTCAAATTCGATACGTACCCGTCTGGAAATTTTAGGTCCTGGATCTACCTACAAAGTTTACCTTTGTCCTCCTTGTCCAGTGAGAAAATGGCCCTGGGCTGCTTATACTTCCCACTGCCTTCCTTTATCAAATGCAACTTTGGACGTCGGCATATTGCTTCTAAGTCCAACCTGGCCTTGGGATTGTCTTTCATCTTCCCCTTTACGTACATCACAGTATTTATTATATTGTCAAATATATTCTTCTCGATATGCATGACATCTAGGTTATGTCTGAGCAGATGGTCACTCCAATATGGTAGGTCCCAGAATATACTCCTCTTCGTCCAGTTGTGAGCGCTGCCAAATCCATCACACTTGTACCCCGCTGTAGGCTCTTCAATAGCACTTGACAATTCTTTAACTTCTTTCCATATCGTGTCCCCGGACCACCGTGGCGGTGGACTGGACTTCTCTACCACGCCAGCACGAAAAGCATTCATGTTCCTCCGGTACGGATGATCCTTTGGCAGGAACTGTCGATGACAATCAAAGAAGCACGGTTTTCCTCCGTGTTTCAAACGGAAAGCCTTAGTGCGATCCATGCAATACGGACATGCAAGACGACCATGGGTGCTCCAACCCGATAACATTCCATAGGCCGGAAAATCATTGATGGTCCACATTAGTGCGGCCCTCATCTGAAAGTTCTGCTTTCTGGAAACATCATATGTGGTTGCACCTACTTCCTACAACTGATTTAGCTCATCTACCAAGGGCTGTAAGTACACATCGATGTTCCTCTTCGGGTTCTTCGGACCTGGAATAATAACAGTTAGGAACATGTAAGGAGTCTTCATACACATCCAAGGCGGCAAGTTGTATGGAGTAACAATCACAGGCCAACAAGAATATTGTGAGCCCGAAAGTCCAAATGGGGTAAAACCGTCGGAGGAAAGCCCCAATCTGACATTACGCGGCTCCGAAGCAAAATCGGGATACACACGATCAAAGTGCTTCCATGCTTCCCCGTCGGATGGATGATCCAGTACTCCATCTATTTGTTCCCGCTTGTGCCAACTCATATTATCAGTTGTCTTCTTTGCCATAAACAACCTCTGCAGCCGCGGCGTCAAAGGCAAATAGTGCATCGAATCTGTTGGCTTGCGTGCACCAGAAGTCCTTGTTGTACTAGTTGCCTTGAAGCGATCGGCACCACAAAATCTGCAGGCGTCTTCATCCTTGTCGTCCTTATAGTACAACATGCATCCGTTGCGACATGCATCAATTTTTTCATACCCCATCCAGAGCGATCTCACCATTCTCTTGGATCGGTAGAAGTCTTTAGGTAACTTGCCACCCTCCGGCAATATATCTTTAATTAACTCCAGGATTCGGTTGTAGCATTCTTGAGACATGTTAAAATCTAATTTTATGCTCAACAATCTTGTAATCACCTCCAACGGTGAATGGTCATCACAACCATGATATAAAGGATTCCTTGCATTCTCCAGCAACTCCATGAACTTTGCAGCATTGGCATTCGGTGCCTCCTCAGCTGCATATTGATTGTTCGGATCGAAACTAGGCCCCACAGCATCGAAAACCATGTTCGTCCACCCTTGGTCGTAATCAGCATGCTCGTGGACATCTACATAAGGCTCCACATAAGGCTCCGGCTCGGAGGCTAAAGGCACAAGTTCTCCGTGTACGGTCCACTGATAATAATTTGGCATGAAACCCCTCGAATACAAATGATATGTCACATCCACTTCCGAATGATATTTCAAGTTGCGACATCTCATACATGGACACTTAATTTTTGTACGGTCCATGTACTGAGGGAACGCCTTGGCAAACTGCAGGAACTGTTGTACACCCTGTATAAATTCATCCCGTACACCGCATATGTCATCAGGATGACGATTGTACATCCACAAACGGTTCCGCAGATAGTAATTCATATCCATTTTAAGATAATTCTGCAAAGATTGACACAGATAATAATTCATCAGGATGACGATTGTATATCCACAAACGGTTCTACAGATAGTAATTCATATCCATTTTAAGATAATTACTGCAGAAAGTGAAGACCGACATGAACTGACGCACGAAAATGATGATTGTACGACCACAAGTTTTATGTTCTTCAACGATATATTTCACATGCATAATTGCCAAGTGTAGGGACGAATGGCTCAGAACACAACCCAAAATTCATTCTAGAATACATTAGTTTGAATCATCTATGTTCTGTACATATGGTGTAGTATATGTTCTTATCGAATCTAGTATCTGAAGGATGTAACAGAATCAAGATGAACCCACATAATGTAATACTAAGACATTATCTACTACTAAAAGATGTAGTGATAGGTTGTCGTATCATCATTGCCGAGGGATGGGAGTCGGAGGACAGTCAACTTTATCTACGGCTACATAGTTTCTGTCTCGCCAGTCGAATGGCTGCAGGGACTATGTCCTGATCACGATGTCGTACCGTAGATTAATGCAAATTCCTTATAGCAAATGTCATACATAGATTTCTGTCTCGCCAGTCGAATGGCAGATAATTATACAAATCAAACTAGTCTTAAATACTGGTACCAACTGCCTGAACATGATAATTATACAAATCAAACTAGTCTTAAACTTGGCAGGCAAAATCCCATACCATCTGATGACAAACCTATACACACCCTTGCCCAAACCATTTGTTTCAGTAGGTAAAACATTCCAGGTTACTCAAGTAACCTGTCGTGCAATATTTGGTGTCAACAGCATTCTTTGTTAATTATAACATGCATACTATCATATCCCAACTCTGCCAAAACCTGACCAACATACCCTACACTAATCATTCCATATTTCAGTAATGTCAGTGAGCTAAGTCATACTCAACTGTCGAGAATACTTAGGAGAAAACTCATTCACAGGATTAGTATCCATCCTTCGTGACATAGCTAAAATTTTATAGGGCTCGATAATAATTATTAGTCAATTTATTCATCATTTCAAAACCCTAAAAATGTCCAAAAAACTCCCAGTATCAGTAAATAGGGCTCGAACCCTAAATTAGAATTCGAATCCAAGCAAAACATCAAATTGATAGTTGATATGCCCAAAAAACTCCCAGTATCAGTATATAGGTGTCACACAGTGAGTCTCGTGTCCACACAGTGGGACACGACGTGTCCAAACCAACAAAATAGGTGTCACACGAACTAGAAGTGAGTCCACGCTCTCGTGTCCCCCGCAGCGAGTCCACTGTGAGTCTCGTGTCCCCCGCAGCGAGTCCACGCTCTCGTGGACACGAACTAGAAGTGAGAGAGAGAGCTAGAAGACGAAGAGAAAATAGGAAGCGGGGACAGGGGAGAGTTACCTGAGGAGGAGCTACCTGATAAAGGAGGAGAAGAAGAAGGAGGAGGGAGATCGCCGGAGGAGTACCGCGAAGGAGGAGGCCGGAGGAGAAAAATCGCCGGAGGAGCGTCGCGGAGGAGGAGCGCGCAAAAAATTGGAGGGAGGAATTTGTGAATGATCGAAAAGGAAACCCTCGCCGCCTATATGAAACATTTAGCGACGTCCTTCTCGGCCGTCACTAAACGTCGCTGATATTTAATAAACGGCGACGCTGCTTAAAATGCGTCGCTATACGTCGCTATATCAGCGACGTGTTCCGACGAACTTGCGACGCAGATTCCCATTTAACAAATTGTAGCCGCTAGACGTCACTATTAGTCACTGTTGGCGACAAACAGCGACGTCTTAGATAAACGTCGCTAAACTACCAAAAATTAGCGACGTTCTTTCTTGGAGTCGCTAAATACGTCGCTGATATGACTTATTTTGGTAGTGACTTCCAAAATCCACTTCTAAAGATGATGTCACTGTACTTGAGCTTTCTGCTCTTTATCATATTCTTAAGGGAATTTCTTTTTCTGCCCTTAAGACTATCATCCAGATGATGGGTAGATGTCGCGGGAGAGACCGCAACCTATCTTATGCGATGCTTATTCCTCGTATTTTTCAGAGATTTGATATTGATCTATCTACTTGTGCTGTCGACCCCGAGCCCAAGTTTCTCAAACTCTCTCGTCGTAGCATTGCTTCTGTTCCTCCACCTACTGCACCTACTCCTCCTACACCTACTCCCACAGCTCCCACAGCACCTGTTCCTCCACATTCTTACCCTATGACATTTGAGGGTATCTATCAGTACTTATCAGATCTGCAGTCTTTTTATGTTGAGACCTCTAGGGAACACGAGTTCCGTGATGTGACTCGATTCCAGGCGATTGCCAACTCATTTGCCGATCTGAGGTTTGCACAGACGGGTCATTCTGCTAGCTCTCTACCTCGAGACCCTTCTGTTTCTGGCTACCGCATTGACGACGAGGCGGTCCACTCTCTGTTCCAGCCAGGGAACGCCTATGATTGGTATCGTACTGCTCGTGCCCCTCCTCGAGACTATGTCGGTGAGTTTTACGCTGGCGCCACTCCTCGCACTTCTGGCGCTGGTACTTCTAGAGCTGGTCCTTCTGGACATGCTGGAGCTGCAGCTGATGACGTTGAAGATGATGATTATGAGTTTTGAGATGTTAGATTATTGAGACTGTTACTTTTGTTTATGTTTACTTGGAAATGCTCCGACATTCCAAGATTTTATCAGTACTCTTATTTTTTATCAGCACTTTTTCTATTTTGTGACTATTCATAGACATGGTTTTTGTTTATGCCTCAATTTTGGCATCTTAGTCTATTATTCAGCACTTTATCTGTTTCAGTTTTAGCACTTTATTAAATACTGCCTGTGACAAATACATGCCTGTGTTGTATTCTATAGACTATCTGTTTCTCTTACAATATTTACTGTTTATACCATGCCTGTCATGATTATTTATTTTTATTGTGTTTCTTCACTGTTTGTTACTTATGCATTGATTGCGGGAGAGCTTTCTCTTTTGCAATTATTTTGCTAAGTGACAACGGGAAAGAAATAAGGATCTAACATTTTTTTTCGTTTAAGTGAAATACAGGTTATGAACAATTTCTTTTGATTACTATTTTGAATTGATTCCAAGCTTAGATGTTATATCGGCAAGGTTTGTCAATTATCAAAATGGGGGAGATTGTTGGCCCATTGGTCATGGTCAAACCTGATTTTAATAATTGATCAAACTCTGTCTCGATATAAATGCAAGTCAACTCAGATGTTTACCTACGACGTTTTGGACACTGCTCAACAATGGATATCAACAATGTTCAAGACTGAAGCCGTTTGCCATTCAGAATGTACTTCCTGTTACGCTATGCAATTTTTCATTTTATTGAGTCTAGGAATACATTGTACACCGAGTCGTACTGACAAATAGGCTATCCGAAAATGTTTTTCAAAACTATCATATTCTTTTACAAATGACCTACGTTTTTGAAAAATATTTTTTTACAAAAAGCTTCTGAAGGAATTTTCAAAACTCCAAAATTTATTTTCTCCAAAAATGAACTGGCAGAACCCCAGGAGAACTCGGGCCGAGTTCGGCCAGAGTTCGGCCATTTGGAACGTTAGTGAACGTTGGGTTTTTGAACTTGGTCATTCTTCAGTTACGGTTTGTTACAAGAGTTCTGTCCGAATTCTGCCCGAATTCTGTCAGAGTTCTGTCTTTGGAAAAACTATAAATAGAGAAGTATTTCGATCATTTCAGATCACCAATTCACTTTCAATCTCTTCTCTTCCTAAGCTTTCATTCTTCTAAAGAGTTTTAAAAGCTTTCATTTTCAAATTCCAAGCCAGTTACAATCCTCTAGTCGATTTGCTAGTGCGGTACGGTCTAGAAGTTTCAGAGCGATTGTAATCAGAGGCTTGATAGAAGATTCAACTCTTCACAATTGAAGTTGGTCGAGTTCTTCGTATCAAAGCTCGCGTCTGTAGAAGTTGTAAGGACTTCGTATAAAAACTTGCGAGATTTTCCAATAGTGGATTCAACTGGAAGCTAGAGTTCTTCCGACTGGACTAGTCCTCACAAGAGAAAAACTAGTATAAATCTCGGTGTTTGCGTTTGCCTTCTGATCTTTTTTAATTTCTGTCATTTACTTTTGTGATTATTATTTTATCTGTGATCTAACTGTTAACAAGTTTTTAATTAGTAATATTCCGCTGCCTACTCTATTCACCCCCCCTCTAGAGTATTCTGCTTTACGATTTCGTTCCTACATGCTCATCCTTCCGAGTGTCATCCAGATCATTATTAACATGTTCGTGACCAAGATTGAGAGAAACTCTATGTATTGGTTCTCCCATAACTGGATTTTCTGTAGCATCCTCTGGAAATAGCTTGAAGTACGATGACTTTAACTCAAACAAATTCTCGACCTCAAAAGGCATCTTGAAATTCTAAGTGTTAGTGATGGTCTGGTTATCGATGAATACCACGTCTCTGCTTCAGTAGAGATTGTCTTCCACTGGGTCGTAGAGTATATGCCGAACTCAATCGACCATAGTCGATAAAGACACATTGCTTCGTCTTCAACTCAAGTTTAGACATTTCGTCCTTTGGTTCACGCATGAAGGCCTTACAATCAAACACTTAAAGGTGATTATATGATGGTTCTTTGTCATACCATACTTTGTCAAGCACATTACCCTACAATGAGCACTAGGAGACAAATTAATATTATTAGCAGCAGTATTGAGAGCCTCAACACAATAATTGTCATGTAAGTTTACCTCTGAGAGCAAACATTGTACCCTCTAAATCAGTGTCATGTTTATACACTCTGTTATGCTATTGAGCTGAGGTGTCTTTGGCAGAGACTTTTGGTGTCAGATCACTTGCTCTTTGAAATCAGTATCAATGTATTAGTCATCATTGTTGGATCGTACACACTTTAACTTTTTGCATGTCTTCCTTTCAATTGATATCTAAAATTTCTTAAAAGTAGGAAGCAACCGATCCTTGATCTTTATAGTATACCTAAACTTTTTTGGAACAATCATCAATAAAAGTTACGAAATAAAAAGCATCACCAATTGCTTTTACCTTTATTGGATCGTAGACGTTCGAGTGAATCAACTCAAGCAACACTGGCTTCCTTGAGGCTGGATGACTTTGAAAAGATATCATATGCTGCTTCCTAGTCATGTAGTATGTGCACTTCTCCAATTTTGTCGGCATCAGTCCTGAAATCACCTTCCTTTTCAACAAGTAGTGTAACTGCCTATTTTCAAAAATAAGGATAAAATTTTTATTTTTCCATATTCTAATATTTGTGAATTTTATTTATTTATATATTGTATTTTTGGGGATTAGTTAGTCGGGTTTGAGACTAGTCTAGTTTTAACTTGTGTTAGTGACCCGGTTAGTTTAGACACTAGTCAAAATCCAAGAATTAGCTAGGCATGGCCCACAAACTCAAATCATTAGGCTAGTACATTTAGACTAATCCCACATGACCATTTAGTTCATTTAGAGATTAGAACTTTGACCAAATTGACCCCAATTCCTTGCACGACTTAAATTAACCAAAGGGAACATATTAGGGACAAACTAGACTTTTTCCATTGACCCAAATAGGGTTTACATGGCAGCTAAGAGAGGGGAGGATTCATCTCCATCATTTTTCAAGTAGCCTTTATTTCTTCCATTTTGGCATTCTTCCCCAACTTGATAGCAAACCCCTTTGATTTCTCTCCCAAATCTACTCTTTTCTCCACCAAATCCTTTCATTCTTTCAAGGAGGAGGAGCCTACAAGGATTGTGGAGCCAAAAACAAGGAGGGGAGTCCATTTGCTAGAGGAGTCCGTATCGGATTCGTGTCCTTTGGTTGTTCATTAGGAATCCACTCCCAATAGGTATCTCTCTCTCTCTCTAAAACTCTATATTTCTATGCATATAAGTGGTTTTGAACCCATAAAAACTGACCCCCACGTAGGGATGACCCTTAGGAATGATTTAGGGGCTCATTTGAGTCCTCAATTGGAAGTTGTGATAGGTTTTGTGTCACCCATGAAAGAATTTCGAGGGTGACACACCAAGTGTTTGTAGAAATGTCCAATAGGCTATTTTGATTTCTAATTTCAGTTTTGTACATGAATGAGGATAGGTTAGCCATGGGTAAGGTGTCCTATTTGATTTTCATATGGATTCCTATATATATATATATATATATATATATATATATATATATATATATATATATATATATATATATATATATATATATATATATATATATATATGTATGTATTTTTGACCCACAAGTCATGTATATATGTAAATATATGTAATTTGGTATATATTTATGTATGTGGACTGTTTTAGATAATATATATATATATATATATATATATATATATATATATATATATATATATATATATATATATATATATTATATATATATATGGAGCGGATCAAAAGCTCCCCTTAGAAAGCCCCCCAAAAACCCCCCCTCACTCTAATTCGTAATATTAATGTTAATATTAATGTTAATATTAATGTTAATGTTAATATTAATGTTAATATTAATTTTAATGTTAATATTAATTTTTTTAAATTTTTTTTATATTAATGTTAATGTTATTGTTAATATTAATGTTAATGTTAATATTAATGTTAATATTAATTTTAATGTTAAGTTTAATGTTAATTTTAGTATTTAATGTTAACATTAACATTAATATTAATATTAACATTAATATTAACATTAATATTAACATTAAATTACGGATTAGAGTGAGGGGGGCTTTCTAAGGGGGGCTTTTGATCCGCTTCCATATATATATATATGTGTGTGTGTGTGTGTGTGTGTGTGTGTGTGTGTGTGTGTGTGTGTGTGTGTGTGTGTGTGTGTGTGTGTGTGTGTGTGTTTGTTAGTGTGTATGTTAGAGTGTGAGAGTGTGTGTGAGTGTATGGTTGTGTGTTGTGTAGTGTGAGTGTGTGTTTGAGGAAGGGGGAGATTAGAGTGTGCTTGTGTGTGTGTTGAGAGTGAAGGATTTAGAGTTTAGAGTTTGTGTTACAGTGTGTGTTAAAGTGTGTTTGTTTGTGGAAATTTGATTGTGCTTAAGAGTTGTAGTATGAGTGAGAGGAGAGTGAGAGGGAATTAGATGTGAGTAGTGTTTGAGAGTGAGATGTTTTGATAAGGGTGAGGGTGTGGTTGTTTGAGATAGCAGGAATTAGATTGTTTGTGTGTGTGTTAGAGTGTGAAGGTAGTGTGTGGGTGTTTGGTTGAAAAGGGATTTAGCTTTGAGAGAGTATGAAGTTTGTGAGAGTGTGTGTATGTGTGCTTGTTTGTGTTTGTGTTGTAAGTTAGAAAGTGAGAGTGGATTAGAAGTGAGTGTGAGGAGAGGGGGAATAAAAGCAGCAGCAGTGAAAAGCAGCAGCAGCAGCAGCGAAAAGCGGCAGCAACATGGGCAGCAGCTAGTAGCAAGGGGAGGCTCCATTTTGGCTTTTTTTTCCTTGTGTGTGTGAGTGGTTGTTAGCGAGGAGATTAGTATCTTACATAGAGGAGTGGGTATCTAAGTTAGTAACTAGTTAGATGTTAGTATCCTATGATAGTATGTTAGAGTTAGTATATAGTAAAAGTAAGTGTATCTAGTTAGTTTAGATAGTATCATAAGTTAGATATTTTAGGATGAGTTAGTTAATATCTAAGTTAGAGTGGTATCCTAAGTTATTATCTATGTTAGAGTGAGTATCTTATGTAAGTTGGTATCTTGGTTAGAATCTTAGGATAGTTAGTAGATGTTAGAGAGTGGGTATGTTAGTATCTTGAGGGTATCAAGAGAGTAGGATATTAAGATATAGTTAGAGTTGGTATCTTAGGATGTTAGAATCATAGGATAGTATCTAAGTTGGTATCTTGGTTAGTATCCTAAGATAGTTAGATATGTCAGAAGTGAGTATCTTAGATATGTGAGTAGTATATTAGGATATCTAAGTTAGTATCCTAGATGGATATGTTGGTATCTTGGTAGGAATTACCTATAGCCTAAGGATAAGGTATTAGCTAAGGTAATGGGATTTACCTACTAGCTAAGGTAATAGGTATTGGAATATTACCGAAGATAGCTAAGGTAAGGGGTATGGTTAAGATAGTTAGTTAGATATTAGCCTAAGGTAATGGTATTACCTATTAGCCAAAGGTATTGAGTTATCTACTAGCCTAAGGGTAGGATATTACTAGAATATGGTATTATCTAGTATCTAAGGTATAGATGTTAATGTATTGGTTAACTAATAGCTTAGGATAGCTAGTTAGCTGCTAGATATCTAAGTATGGGTATTGGATGTTAAGGTATTGTTACCTAGACTAAGGTATTAGACTTCCAACCAAGGTATTGGTATTAGGATACCAATAGGGATAAGGTATATGGTATCTTTGTAGGTAATGAATAGGAATATGATATTTTACTTAGATTTGACCTTGTTTGACGAAGGTTGACTATTTTGACTGAAAGTCAAAGTAGAGTCAACATCTAACCTATATTGGATTAGGAGTTGACCAGAGTTGACCAGTTGACCAAAAGTCAACTGTAAGTCAACATTTGACTTAGTGTGACCTAGTTTGACTTCGTTTGACTTATCTTGACCTTGTTTGACTTTGCTTGACATATCTTGACCTAGTTTGACTTAGTTTGACTTAGTATGACTTAGTATGACTTAGGGTGACTTAGTTGACCTAGATTGCATAGCATGCACCAGAAAATTATGCCTAACATTGTTAAATCCTATTTAACTCGTGTATATCTCATCTTTAGGTCTGTGACTTCACTCTGAGCCTCGATTCACTGTTGACATTTTTCACCGGATCTTAGGCGAGTACATTCTCCGATAATATTTTTGTTTTATGATATCGTCTATATTTCTTATATTTAGTGTAGATATCCTTGTTCTTTTGACACATTGTTCACATGGATTGGTATTTGTCTGGATCCCGTAATGAGATGTTATTCCTTGTATTCCTTGGTATATCTTGTGCAAGTCTTTCCTTGTTCCTTGTGCATTGTATAGACATGATTCATGTGAAGGCTCGTGACCTTCTCAGAGAATCCGTGTCATAACGTGTCATAGGGACGAAAAGTAGTAGCGTAGATATGTGATCAAATCCTTTCCGTACAAGACATTGTTATTCCCGTGAGTGTTAATCATACACTACACGTACGATTTGCCAGGCAAAATTCTTGTACAAGTTTCTTGATTTCTGTACAAGATATACACTATTTTCTTGCTCTTACATTCATTTACAGCCTTGATATGCCTTACCATGTTCATGTACGTACCACTTTACCTTGTATATTCTCTCTATTTACTGCTACATGTTATATATCGTCTAACTAGAACTATTATTGGAGATTTTTGTTCGTTCCATCCTGACTGGATATGTTGACAAAATTTTACAGATGACGGCGAGGACGAGTGTCCTACCTACTATAGTTCTCATGACGTAGTGGACGTAGACCGAAAGACCCTAGTGCAGCAAGGGTTAGTTCTAGACGATGAGGCACTAGTGGTAGCTCAGCTGATTAGACTTGTGCTGGACTTTATCTCCATATAGCACTTGGCATGTTATTATTTTAGAATTTGTGTTAGAAATTGTTGACTCTGAGACTCTGGACTTGTATTATTTCTGTGTTGGATTTCTGGATATTTTTATATCATGTTGTCTTTACTTTTTCGTATCTTATATCTTTCTTAGAATATTGTGATTGAGTATATTATATTGTCATTACTTGTCCTCCATTTGGAGTTGACCATCTCGACAGGTTTTGATATTATAATTGTTGTTAGATAGTAGACCTAGACAGCGTTCTACGTCGTTTTTGTGACGTAGGCTGGGACGCTGTCGTGCACTCGTGCCCCTACTCTGGGTGCAGATCGTGATACGTTTTTAGTGGTGGCCATGCATGTCAGAAGTCGTAATTAATACGATATCGTAGTGGTGCTCGACTTAGAGTGCTGCTACGAGCCTGCTATAGGTTTAGAAGATATCGGCTATAGGCTATAGGCTAAGGATACTCAATCACAGTTAGGACTCCTTGAGAAGATTCCATGGACGACCCTTGAGAATCTCATGATAAACTATCTCAAAATTCGATTCCAACCATTTCTGTCTATTCTTTTTTGTCCGTGGATGAATTTGATTCTTGATGTTCATTGATTTTCTACCAGGATAAACCTTTGGACTAAGTTACCTCGGTTATGGAATCTAGAGTCTTCCACAGCCATATTAGCAGGCATGGCAAAGACATAGAGTCTGATTTTGGATGTATTTCTCGGGTTGTGAGAATTTAAGGTTTTCGCAGCCAAGTATGCGACAATGCAAAAATCTTAGATACCACGATCTTAGAGTTATGTACCTTAGTTGCAGACCCAATAGTTTATTGCATCCATACTTACTGGCATGACGAGGATTCCGATAACATGATTCTGGGTAGACGGATATGGTTATCAGATTACAGAATAGATAACCTATAGAGGGTACCCTAGTATAATGGAGTAGGTATCAGTGAAGATCTTACTTGGATATTTTGGAGAAGAGAGTGGGAGCTAGGCCACCTATAGCACCGCATCATGCTCGGCACCAGCAGTAGGATATACCCCGCCAGGGTAGGACTTTTGTGATGGCGGTCGAGGAGACCCACACTGCAGGTGATGGATTAGGAGGTTAGATCTTATTCTCTCCTTCTTTCTGTTTTATTCCATCAATTGATTGTTTGATTGATTTCTTAGTACCTTTAGCTTGCATATGTGATGTTTATACTAGATTAATAGAAAACTCCAGTGGAGATTGCAATAACGTGACACTGTAGAGACTAAAACTATGCATGTTTGTTTCCATTCCATAGAATTGTATGTTGTATAACTTTGGATACAATTTTTTAGACTTTGATTGTTGGGGGCTTGACCTAGAGAAGAGTACAACCATTTCAAATTTTGATGAAATTTTTTTCCTAATGGGGGTAGGATTGTAACTGCCTGTTTTCAAAAATAAGTATAAAATTGTCACTTTTCTATATTCTAATATTTATGAATTTTATTTATTTATATATTGTATTTTTGGAGATTAGTTAGTCGGGTTTGGGACTAGTCTAGTTTTGACTTGTGTTAGTGACCTGGTTAGCTTAGACACTAGTCGGAACCCAAGGATTAGCTAGGCATGGCCCACAAACTCAACTTATTAGGCTAGTACATTTAGACAAACCCCACACGACCATTTACTTTATTTAGAGATTAGGACTTTGACCAAATTGACCCAAATTTCTTGCATGACTTAAATTAACCAAAGGGAATCTATTAAGGGCAATCTAGACTTTTTCTATTGACCCAAATAGGGTTTATATGGCAGCCAAGAGAGGGGAGGATTCATCTCCATAATTTTCTAAGTAGCCTCTATTTCTTCAATTTTGGCGTTCTTCTCCAACTTGAGAGCAAACCCCTTTGATTTCTCTCCCAAATCTACTCTTTTCTCTACCAAATCCTTTCATTCTTTTAAGGAGGAGGAGCCTACAAGGATTGTGGAGCCAAGAGCAAGAAGGGGAGTCCATTTGGTTGAAGAGTCCGTATCGGATTTGTGTCCTTTGGTTGTTTATTGGGAATCTACTCCCAATAGGTATCTCTTTCTCTCTCTAAAACTCTTTATTTCCATGCATATAAGTGGTTTTGAACCCACCCCTTGTAGGGATGACCCTTAGGAATGATTTAGAGGCTCGTTTGAGTCCACATTTGGAAGTTGTGATAGGTTTTGTGTCACCCATGGAAGAATTTCGAGGATGACACACCAAGTGTTTGTAGAAATGCCCAATAGGCTATTTTGATTTCTAATTTCAGTTTTGTGCATGAATGACGATAGGTTAGCCATGGTTAAGGTGTCACAATTGGTTTTTATATGGATTCATATATATATATATATATATATATATTTATATATATATATATATATATATATATATATATATATATATATATATATATATATATATGTGTGTGTGTGTGTGTGTGTGTGTGTATGTATGTATGTATGTATGTTTGACCCACAAGAGTCATGTATATATGTAAATATATATAATTTGGTATATATTTATGTATGTGGACTGTTTAGATAATATTGGTAGTATGGTTGTGTGTTGTGTAGTATGGGTGTATGTTTAAGGAAGGAGGAGATTAGAGTGTGCTTGTGTGTGTGTTGAGAGTGAGGGATTTAGGATTTAGAGTTTGTGTTATAGTGTGTGTGTTTGTGGGAATTTGATTGTGCTTGAGAGTTGTAGTGTGAGTGAGAAGAGAGTGAGAGGGAATTAGATGTGAGTAGTGTTTGAGAGTGAGATGTTTTGATAAGGGTGAGGGTGTGCTTGTGTGGTTGTTTGAGAGAATAGGAATTAGATTGTTTGTGTGTGTGTTAGAGTGTGAAGGTAGTGTGTGGGTGTTTGGTTGAAGAGGGATTTAGATTTAAGAGAGTTTGGAGTTTGTGAGTGTGTGTGTGTGTGTGTGTGTGTGTGTGTGTGTGTGTGTATGCTTGTTTGTATGTGTGTGTGTGTGTGTGTGTGTGTGTGTGTGTGTGTGTGTGTGTGTATGTGTGTTGTGAGTTAGAGTGTGAGAGTGGATTAGAAGTGAGTGTAAGGAGAGGGAGAATAAAAGCAGCAGCAGCAGCTAGTAGCAAGGGGAGGCTCCATTTTGGCTTTTTCCTTGTGTGTGTGAGTGGTTGTTAGCTAGAAGATTAGTATCTTAGATAGAGGAGTGGATATCTAAGTTAGTAACTACTTAGATGTTAGTATCCTTGGATAGTATGTTAGGATTAGTATATAGTAGAAGTTAGTGTATCTAGTTAGTTTAGATAGTATCATAAGTTAGATATCTTAGGATGAGTTAGTTAGTATCTAAGTTAGAGTGGTATTTATGTTAGAGTGAGTGTCCTATGTAAGTTGGTATCTTGGTTAGAATCTTAGGATAGTTAGTAGATGTTAGAGAGTGGGTATGTTAGTATCTTGATGGTATCAAGAGAGTATGATATTAGGATATAGTTAGAGTTGGTATCTTAGGATGTTAGAATCATAGGATAATATCTAAGTTGGTATCTTGGTTAGTATCCTAAGATAGTTAGATATTTTATAAGTGAGTATCTTAGATATGTGAGTAGTATCTTAGGATATCTAAGTTAGTATCCTAGATGGATATGTTGGTATCTTGGTAGGAATTACCTATAGCCTAAGGATAAGGTATTATCTAAGGTAATAGGATTTACCTACCAGCTAAGGTAATAGGTAATGGAATATAACCTAATTTAGCTAAGGTAAGTGGTATGGTTAAGATAAATAGTTAGATATTAGCCTAAGGTAATGGTATTACCTATTATCCTAAGGTAATGGTATTACCTATTAGCCTAAGGTATTGAGTTATCTACTAGCCTAAGGGTAGGATATTACTAGGATATGGTATTATCTAGTATCTAAGGTATAGATGTTAAGGTATTGGTTAACTAATAGCTTAGGGTAGCTAGTTAGCTAGTAGATATCTAAGTATGGGTATTGGATGTTAAGGTATTGTTACCTAGACTAAGGTATTGGACTTCCATCCAAGGTATTGGTATTGGGATACCAATAGGGATAAGGTATATAGTATCTTGGTAGGTAATGACTAGGAATATGATATTTGGCTTAGATTTGATCTTGTTTGATCGTGGTTGACTATTTTGACTGAAAGTCAAAGTAGAGTCAACATCTAACCTAGATTGGATTCGGAGTTAACCAGAGTTGATCAGTTGACTAAAAGTCAACTGTAGGTCAACCATTGACCCAGTTTGACCTAGATTGGATTAGGAGTTGACCAGACTAGTTGACCAAAAGTAAACTGTAAGTAAATCAACCTTTGACTTAGTGTGACCTAGTTTGACTTTATTTGACTTACCTGAATCTAGTTTGACCTAGTTTGACTTAGTTTGACTTAGTATGACTTAGTATGACTTAGGATGACTTAGTTGACCTAGATTGCATAGCATGCACTAGAAAATCATGTCTAATACTGTTAAATCCTATTTAACTCATGTATATATCATCTTTAGGTCTGTGACTTCACTTTGAGGCTCGATTCACTGTTGATATTTTCTACCGGATCTCAAGCGAGTACATTCTCTGATAATATTTCTGTTTTATGATATCGTCTATGTTTCTTGTATTTAGTGTAGATATCCTTGTTCTCTTGATACATTGTTCACACGGATTGGTATTTGTCTGGATCCCGTCATGAGATGTTATTCCTTGTATTCTTTGGTATATCTTGTGCAAGTCTTTCCTTGTTCCTTGTGCATTGTATAGACACGATTCCTGTGAAGGCTCACGACCTTCTCAGAGAATTCATGTCATAACGTGTCATGGTTGGATCCACTATACTAGTCGGGGACAGAAAATAGTAGCGTAGATATGTGATCAAATCCTTCCTGTGCAAGATATTGTTATTTTCGTGGGTGTTAATCATACACCGCACGTCTGATTAGCCAGGCCAAATTCCCGTAAAGTCGATCACATGTTGAAACTAGTGCTAACTCACATAGATAGTAGTTCTTGATTCCTGTACATGATATACATTATTCTCTTGCTCTTACATTTATTTACACTCTTGATATGCCTTACCATGTTCATGTATGTACCACTTTACCTTATATATTCTCTCTATTTACTGCTACATGTTCTATATCGTCTCACTAGAACTGTTATTGGAGATTTGTGCTCGTTCCATCCTGACTGGATATGTTGACAAAATTTTACAGATGACGGCGAGGATAAGTGTCCTACCTACTATGGTCCTCATGACGTAGTGGACGTAGACCGGAAGATCCTAGTCCAGCATGGGTTAGTTCTAGCCGATGAGCCACTAGTGGTAGCTCAGCTAGATTAGACTTGTACTGGACTTTGTCTCCAGATAGTACTTGGCATGTTATTATTTTAGAATTTATGTTAGAGATTGTTGACTCTGAGACTCTGGACTTGTATTATTTCTGTGTTGGATTTCTGGATATTTTTATATCTTATTGTCTTTACTTTTCCTTATCTTCTATCTTTCTTAGAATATTGTGATTGAGTATATTATATTGTCATTACTTGTCCTCCGTTTGGAGTTGACCATCTCGATAGGTTTTAATATTATAATTGTTGTTAGATAGTAGACCTAGATAGCGTTCTACATCGTTTCGATGACGTAGGCTGGGATGCTGTCACGCACTCGTGCCCCTACTCCGGGTGCGGGTCGTGACAAGTAGCTTATTTTCTTCTCGCTGATATGGCTGAGCCGCTTATATCACAGCTCGGTAGATGCATCACTGATTATGTTTATCTCTTATGCCTTATGTGTGCTCCCCTCCATATAGTAGAGACCAAATATCTTGCTTCATCTGGTAATTACCACCAAACCTCTGGAAATCTTTCACTGATCATTTTCGAAGAGATTGGAGAATCCTTCATCATCTAACCTTTCAACCGATACGGGGTTGAAACAGATATCAGGGACATGAAAAAAACCCTAGCACAAAAATTGCTTCTGTATTTGTCTTTAAATGTATATCTCCTATAACAACAACCTTTGACACATTTTCGTTGCCCATCCTCAACACTCCATAGTCTCATGTTGTATATGTGACAAATAGCGTTATACTGTGAGATACGTTCGTCGAAGCTCCTGAGTCTACTAGCCAAGAATTGTCATCGCAGGCGAGATTCATGATAACCTCATCACCCATAATAATATTGACATCACCTCTATATGATAAGACGATCGCAGCTGTGTTCTCACCTTACTTCCCCTTGTCACCTTTCTTCTCTCTTCTGAGCGAAACAATTTCGTTTGATGTTGTCCTTCTTGCCACAATGGTAACATTAGGAGTCCTCGTACCGATTCTTAGACTTTCCTCTGCTCTTATTATTACGCCCCAGAACCAGAATACTAGCAAGTGGGAACGAACAAGGCCAGCTACGTAATGCCAGAGTACGTCAGTACTCCGAAATCATGTATAAGCTGTCAAGACATGGGGGTTACTTCTACAAGCCAACAGTCGATCCTCGGTCAAGCATTCATAGGTATCTCAATCATAGGCAATTATACAAGAAGCAAGAAGTATGATCATCAGACATACAATAGTAAAGCGTCCCAAACCATTTATACATGGATGATCATGAAGCTAGTAATACAAAATGAAGAAGTAGCAAGAGTAATAGTCATACATGATAAGCTCTAGCTATAGTCTAGAATAGCACATCATGTTTAGGCCCGTAGGCTAAATATCAAGGACCAAAATATGAGCTAAACACGTGCTCGGAGGCTAAACGCCACAAAATAATAATGTACATATCAAGTGGAAGAATGAAACAAGAAACCCACTCAGGTACTCTGGTGCTCCGGATGTTCACCGTCGAGTAGATGGTACGGAAGATCCTCTGGGCTCCTCTATTAGATCTGGCCAAACAAAACCAGTGGGGTCAGACCCCAAAATAGCAAGTACCATAAAGGAAGCCAAACTATGAACTAAAACCAGCAATAGCTAACATAGCAATGGTTAGAGAAAGTAATAAGTAAATGCAGATCGAGACTCGTGCACTACCAATGCACTCATCCCGAGAAATAGAAAAGACAATAAGTAAGCCACTTGGAGCATAAGTAATTAACATGTGACATAATATAAACTGCGGACTTGTGAATTAAACAGAGAACTTGTGACGTAGCTAAACCATGTAAGAGAAATGGTACATGCAAACATGTACGGTAAGTGGAATATGTGAGCATGTTAGATAACTGAGACTTGTGAGCATGTTATGTAACTAGGGCATGAGAGCGTGTGAGAACTATATAGAACGACAATGATAGGATAACTTAGGAACTATTTCGGAAGTCAAGTTGCAACTCTTAAACCAAACAAGGACCGGAGTTGTAACCCTTCTCCGGAACAGAACTTAGCCTCCGATCATTCATTGACAAAAGTAAGGCATGAACAATAATGTACTAAAATAAACATACGGACACTGTCTAGACAAAACTAGACTAGACTGGACTGACTCCATCCATCAAATACGGCCAAGCAATGAGTACGACTTGATACATTAGCTAACTAGGGTTATCACAAGCCTAGTTACTAACAAGATGCAACGAGATATTCTCACAGTCACAAGCCCTGCAGCTATCCAGTTATCCTTCTGCAGGTTGAGTGTTGTATATGGTGGATACATCGCCCAGGAGACAAATGTATCCCATGGTGACTTGGAAGTGCAACACATGATAATGTGTTGGAAATGCGCCCTATCGACGGCAGGCTACAAGTCCAATTAAAGCGCCCAGATAACGGGATCGCCTGTGACTAGAAAATCTCTCTATATGAACTACTTGATCAATGTAGTCATTAACCTAGTCAGATTCAGTTTGAATTCCTGACCGTGGTAACCAGGGATGCAAGTCCTAGACATGATGCGAGACAAGACATGTAGTTTGTGCACGCATACACAATACATTCAACCATGGTGTCCAAAAGAGTTGTATTAGCAAGGAGAATAGCTGTCGCAACAGCATCTTGATTAAGCATGTCATGTTAGGTTTACATGTCATGTAAAGAGTACTTGTCAAGAGTGCACCTCTACGGGCCACTATCATGTAAGCAAAGAAGGGACGTGTTCTAGAGTGCACCACGGTGGGTCACTATCATGTAAAGCAAAGAAAAACATGTTCAAGAGTGCACCACAACGGGTCACTATCATGTAAAGCAAAGAAAGATATGTTCAAGAGTGCACCACAACGGTCACTATCATGTAAAGTAAAGAATATGTATAAATCATGAGTGCACCACAACGGGTCACTATAGAAAAAATTTAAACATGGCATAAATTGTAAAGTATAATAAATCCGGAAAAGCATGGAAACACATATCATATCACATAAGAAATATTCGAAAGGAAAGACATATCCTGACATGTGAGAAGGGATAAGTAAAAGTAACTAATTGGCATAAAAACAATAATTGAATATGTGCTAGCGTTAGGTGTACAATCATTTTCTAACTGTACAAGATCATCAAATCATGTTAAAAAATTTATTGCAGTCGAAGAAACCTCAAAACGTCAAGTACAGAAAACATGCCAAAAGATCAAAACTATGATTGAAGTTATCAATCGCATATGAACTCCAGTTAAAGTGAAACAAGAATATTCTTGAAGCCAAGACAAAGATCTACAACTTTCATGTTGGGAGTTGGAAGAAATTCTGTAACCCCCATTTTCAAAATTTTTAAAATTTTATTTGTTTTTATTTTATTTTAAATATTGGGTTAGAAAAATATATTTATATTTGAATTCCTACAAAAGAAATCTTGAATATTTTTCGAATTATAAAAAGGGTTTACTAATTATGTTTTAAAAAAATTAGATTTGAATATATAAAATTATTTAGTAATTATTTTTTATTAAATAATAGTTGAATTATTATGATAAGCAAGTAGTAGAGTTATAGTCGATTTAGTTTTAATTGATCTTCTTGACCAATAAATATATTTTTATATTATTTTAAGTGAGATGTTGTATTTATATAAAATCATCTACTCTTTAAATATTTGATAATATTAAATATTATTTTATAGTATTATTTTTATGACATATTTATGTCTTCAAATAGTTATTTGAACTAATTTATGGAGAGATTTGATCTATCTTGTTAGCTTTAAATTTACAAAAATTATTGAGTATAGTATTTGAAAAATAAAATCTATTATATATTATTTTTCTATTTTTGGAAAGATATTTCATAAATTATTTGATATATATTAGTATTATTTTAAAAACGTATTGCGATCCATTATAAATTTGAATTTTGTCAATATAGCATTAATTAGTTGTTGATTTAAATTATAGAAAGATTGAGTAATTGGATCCTAGTCCCTATCTAATTAGGAACTCCCTCAATAGGAAACCCCTCACCTTATATATAGGGCGACTCCTCCCTTTGTTTTCTCCACAAATCCAACAATCCAAGATCAACCATCAACACCACAAAATTTTCTATCGTATCGTGTACCGTGTCCGTGTCCATCATTCTCTACTATTTATTTACTTTTACATTTCCTCCTCTTCGTGTCCACATGTCGGACACGACCCATAATCTGTGTCACGCAGGACACTCCCATCCAGCCTAATCCTTTTCTTGGTGTCGGACACAACCCCGGCACCAAAGTCCTAACCCTAATCCCCGTCTCAGTCGTAGCCAACACCACCGTTGTTCCATCATCTACCATCGACCACCGACTTCGACTCGACCTTCATTCCCCTTCCAGATCCCATCACCTCGACCCTTCTCGTTGTGGCACCACCGCCAATCCCCGGAATCTGCTACCACATTGACCGTAATCCCTTGGCCAATAACCGCAGCTGCCTGTCTGTCGTGTTGACCTTGACACATCCCCTACCCCTATCCCGACCAACCTATCTGGCCACACCACCATTATCATTATTGACCAACCCACAACCGCGGCCACCTACACTATCCCCATCGGCCGACGGCCATCGCCATCACCATCACCGTTCCCCCAAATTTCCTAAAGCAAACCACCACCAACAACAACAATAATAGTGCCACACCTCACATACCTTCCCCACCGTAGCCGTCGGAGTCGTGGCCGCGTCGAGCCGGCGACGACCACAATGGATCGCCTTGCCCCGTGTTTTCGCCACTAACATCGCTCCCTCCAGGCGCCAGCCCTATCGCAGATCTGTCGGCTCCAGCTTGGCATCGTCGAGCGTCGCCACGCTCGAGAACCCTCGCCACTCCTCTAGGCCCCGTTCGTCCATTCCAGTGCCCTACCCATCGGAGCCACGACGAGTAGTACCCCGGCCTTGAATGTCGCACTCGCTCGTACCCACGCCGTCGGCCAGTTCGTCTGTGCGCCACCGCCGCGAACTCTGTCTCACCGTGCGTGCAAGAGCCTCCGCTTTTGCGCCGCTCTCCATCCCGTCCCATCTTCATCCCCGACCTCTTCCTCTCTTTTGCCCTTTCTCTCTCTCGTACTCTCTGTTCTTTCCTTTTCCTCTCGTTCTCTCTCGTCTCCTCCTTCGATTTAAGTCCCTCTTTTATCTCTCTCTTCCCCTCTTTAGCTTCTCTCCATCTAAAGCAGGAGTGAACAGCCTACTGTTTTGTGTTTGTTATTTTTTTTATTTATTTTCTTATGTTTAGTATTTTACTATTAGTTTGATATGCATTAACAAGTATTCAGTAAATGTATTAGTATAATATTATTGTACTATGTATATACATGTATTTTTATAAGTTTATTATTATCATTATTATTATTATTATCTTTAGTACTTGTTTCTTTAGATAAATTAATATATAATATTTTCCAAATTATTTTGGTAACAAAAGTATACTGGTGCTTGACTATATACGTAATTTCAAAACTGATTTCGAAGCTTAAATAAATTACTATATTGTTTTATGGCATTTTAAAAAAATAGTCTTTGACCTAAAACTCTATTTTGACTAAATTGGATTTTTAGCGCTAAATGATTTTTCTATATTTTTTAAATAGTTACATAAAGATATAGTTTGACCAAAGAGTATTTTGACAAAAAAATAGTTTTGTCTAAAATGATTTACTAGATTTTCAAAACATATTTATCTAAATTATTCTAAATATAGTTTTTAATATTATAAGTAATTTTAAATAGTTTTCAAATGCTATAAATAGTTTCTAGATATATTTATAAATATTTATTTATATTCAATTTCTGTTCGATTAAAATATTGATCATGATTGATCATTATTCCCTATTTTCTTGCAAACCTCGAACTTCTTCACATCGTTCCTAGCTAATTTTACTATTTCGATCTCAATGGCATAATCCGTTCCATCATCCAAGATCATTTTGCGTAGTTGTGACTTCTGAGACTATTTTTGTGCCGACGTGATCATATCACGCCAGTCAACTCCAAATAAACCGAGGCAAGTACTTGTTGACACCTTCATGTGCATTTACTTTATATTGTTATATTTCACTTATACATGATATTTTCGTGCCTTGACTGTTACACACACGAGAGTTAAGTGATTGACTATTGTTCATGTTTTCTCATTATTATCGTGATCGTTCTCGTGACCGTGTTTTCATGATTATGAGCTATAGATATTAGAGGGGTACAATTATTAGGCACGTGGACAAAGCCCAGATTGTATTGTTGGCAACTCTTTCGTTTATGGGGATGGGCCTTATAACCTCATCATTCGCCCAAGCCGTCCATGTATAGGAACGTTGTACTTCTTATAACACGTGCACCATTATTGTTTTCATTTGTGTCTGTCGTTTTCATTCTTGCTACTTTCTCATTTAGTTTATCCTATTGCATGTTTCTTGTTCATACTACTTATGTCTCCATTGATCATTATTTCACATGTTTAGTGTTATATTGCTTTATAGTGTATTTGTATTATGATGGCTAGACTTGTAATTGTTCCAATCCTGACTGGATAACCATTTTTTATTTGACAGATTCTTCATGACTATTCTCGATGACTTGCTCTCTTGCTTTGGGTTCCTTCGGGTGGAGTTAGAGATATCTCGGAGGCCAACCATAGATTCTAGGTAGAATAGTGAGTTTTGAATTAAATGTTTAGCGGGTTGTTCCGAATATTATTTGGATGTATTTTGAATGTATTATTGAAATTATAATTTAAATAATTGTTGTGAATGAGCAGATAAGATAAATTTTGTTGTATTTGAGACTTATATTGGAGTATAGACAGCGTACTACCGTCGATGCTGCGGCGTAGGCTGGACTTGGCCACGTGCTCGTATCCCGAAAAATGGGAGCAGGTCGTGACAAATTTTGGCCACAATTCAGCCAAATAGGACATAAAACAACCAAAAAAGCCAAAAAGGCACTATACGGCCAAGGGTAGATGGGTGCCCATCTTTCTATGCGGCCAGAGTCGATGGGAGCCCATGCGGCAAGAGTCGAAGGGGTGCCATGCGGCAGAATCGATGGGGTGCCATGCGGCTGAGTCGATGGGTTGCCATACGGCAAGAGTCGATGGGGTGCCATGCGGCAAGAGTCCCATGCGGCCAGAGTCGATGGGTGCCCATACGGCAGAGTCGATGGGGTGCCACGCAGCAAAGTCGATGGAGTGCCATACGGCAAGAGTCGATGGGGTGCCTGTTGGCCCATTGGTCATGGTCAAACCTGATTTTAATAATTGATCAAACTCTGTCTCGATATAATTACAAGTCAACTCAGATGTTTACCTACGACGTTTTGGACACTGCTCAACAATGGATCTCTACTTTGTTCAAGACTGAAGATGTTTGCCATTCAGAATGTACTTCCTGTTAAGCAATATAATTTTTTATTTTATTGAGTCAAGGAATACATTACACACCGAGTCGTACTGGCAAATAGGCTATCCTAAAATGTTTTTCAAAACTATCCTATCCTTTTACAAATGACCTACGTTTTTTAAAAACATTCTTGTTACAAAAAGCTTCTGAAGGATTTTTCAAAAAGCCAAAATTTATTTTCTCCAAATATGAACTGGCAGAACCCCAGGAGAACTCAGCCAGAGTTCGGCCATTTGGAACGTTAGTGAACGTTGGGTTTTTGAACTTGGTCATTCTTCAGTTGCGGTTTGTTACAAAGAGTTCTGTCCGAATTCTGCCCGAATTCTGTCAGAGTTATGTCTTTGGAAAAACTATAAATAGAGAAGTATTTCGATCATTTCAGATCACCAATTCACTTTCAATCTCTTCTCTTCCTAAGCTTTCATTCTTCCAAAGAGTTCTAAAAGCTTCTATTTTCAAATCCCAAGCCAGTTACAATCCTCTAGTCGATTTGCCAGTACGGTACGGTCTAGAAGTTTCAGAGCGATTGTAATCAGAGGCTTGATAGAAGATTCAACTCTTCACAATTGAAGTTGGTCGAGTTCTTCGTATCAAAGCTCGCGTCTGTAGAAGTTGCAAGGACTTCGTATGAAAACTTGCAGGATTTTCCAATAGTGGATTCAACTGGAAGCTAGAGTTCTTCCGACTGGACTAGTCCTCACAAGAGAAAAACCAGTATAAATCTCGGTGTTTGTGTTTGCCTTCTGATCACTTTTAATTTCTGTCATTTACTTTTGTGATTATTATTATATCTGTGATCTAACTGTTAACAAGTTTTTAATTAGCAATATTCCGTTGTCTACTCTATTCACCCCCCTCTAGAGTATTCTGCTTTACGATTTCGTCCCTACAATTGGTATCAGAGCAGGTTCTCCATCTAGAGGTATACCAAAGCGGGTTATACAGGTAAAGCAAGGTAAAATTGCAGTTGTATTCAATTTTTATCTAGATCACAGCATTACACATGGCAACTGTGAAATTCACAAGTGAAGGCCAAGCCACAAACAGACCTCCACTGTTTGACGGCACAAACTACACTTATTGGAAAATACGTATGAGTTTATTTTTAAAATCTCTTGATTTTGACTTATGGTCTATAGTTATTGATGGCTATAAAAAGTCACCTCGTATTTATGTTAATGGTGTTTTAGCTGAAAAACCCCATGACAAATATACAGAGAAAAAAAAGGCCAGTCTTGACGCACGTACTATTAACGCTTTATTTTGTGCTTTAGACAAAACTGAATTCAACAGGGTGTCTACTTGCACAACATCAAACGAAGTGTGGAAACTTCTTGAAGTAACCCACGAAGGAACAACACAAGTCAAGGAGTCAAAGATCAGCAGACTTACTCAGGAGTATGAGGCATTCAAAATGAAGCCATGTGAATCAGTCACTCAGATGTTTACAAGATTCTTAGATATTATAAATCCTTTGTCCTCACTAGGCAAGGATTACAGTAACCATGAGAAGATTCGCAAACTTCAACGAGCCCTTACAAAGAACTGGATTCCAAAGGCTACAGCAATCATTGAAGGGAACGACCTCTCAACAATGTCTCTAGAAACACTCATGGGTAAGCTACTCACTCACGAGTTAGAACTTCAAGACTTTGAAGATGATACATCAAATGAGAAGTAAGAGAAGACGATCGCTCTCAAGGCTCAACATAGAAGAACCATCGAAGATGATTCCGACGACAGCGACTCCGACTCTGAAGATCAAGCTCTTCTGGTAAGAAAGTTCAAGAAGTTCATGATATTTAACAGGAGAACAAAAGACAGCAACAACAACAACAACGAGGAAGATCCTATTTGCTACGGATGCAAGAAAAAAGGACACATAAAGAAAGACTGTCCAACAGCATCATCATCAAAGAAAAATAGTAATATGACAAAGGGTACCTGAAGAAATCGACATCAAAAAAGTACGCCAACACAAGCATATGGCATAAAAGTGAAGCCAGCGACTCAGAAGATGAACAATCAGATGACGCTGCAAATGTGTGCTTGATGGCTTGCGATCAGGTAATCACTAATCTACTTTTTGACCCTTATGATGATTTCACCTTTGAGCAACTAGGAGAGGCTTTCAGTGAACTGTTAGATGATTACAGGAAACTGCGTAACAAATATAAAACCTCTAAGAAGGTACTCAAAGAGTACAAAGGTGAAATAGGAAGACTTACCGACCTACTAGATCAGGTTAGAGATAGTGACTCTTCAAATGAGTCTAGTGAGCTTTTTTCTATCAAATTGTTGTTACACGAGACTGTTAAGCTATCCGAAGAAAAAGACCAAACTATTGTCCTGTTAAAGGAAGACCTATCTAACGAGAGAAAGAGTCTCCAGTATGCACAGGTCAGATTAGAATCACTCATATCTGACTATACTAGATTATATGACACTTCCAAAAAGTTGGAAATTAGTTTAGGAAAATGGCCTGAAGTTGCTGCTTCCTATTCTAATACGTGTCAATTACCGAATCATCGGAACACGCCCAACACTGTCAGACCAAACCATACCAAGACTATGCCCAAGAAGACTAATCGGCATGCATTCTTCTATACTAGAAAACCAAAACCTACCAATCATGCCCCTCACACTACTTTCAACACTCAACATGCTAAATGTCATTATTGTGGCCTCATTGGTCATATATCTTCTGCATGTAGAATCAAAAAGTTAATAGATTTAAATGTTTATGCATGGATACCGAAAACTAACCAGTCAGGACCCTACTAGAAATGGGTACCAAAAGGTTCATCTGTAAATTGTTTTGTAGGTGGGACACCCTTCACATGCTAGGAGCAAATGGATCCTCGAGAGCGGTTGCTCACGGCACATGACCGGTGACGCTTCATTATTTGTAACACTGTCGAAGAGAAATAAAGAAGGATACGTCTCCTTCGGTAATAATTTGAGAGGGTACATAATTGGTATCGATAACATTGGTAAGGCTCCCTACCAGTGATTAAAGATGTTTGCCTTGTTACTGAGTTAAAACATAATCTGCTCAGCATAAGCCATTTAGCTGATCATGGTTATGGCATTAACTTTGTAAAAGATAAATGTACTATTATTGATAGTTCAACTGGCAGTACTATATTTGAAGATATTAGGGAAGACAATATATATGTATTCTATTTGTTGGAAGATGCTAACAATACAGGTAGATGTTTGATGGCCAAAAGTATTGAGAATCAACTATGGCATATGAGACTCGGTCATGCAAATATGGATACAATTTCAAGATTATCTACGAAAAAGTTGGTACGCGGTTTACCGGATATTTTTTTCTAGAAGGATACGGTATGTAGTGAATGTGAAAAGAACAAAGCTACCAAATCCGCATTCAAATCCAAGAACGCTGTAAGTACCACTAGACCTTTACAATTGTTGTATATGGACTTATTTGGATCCAGCAGAATTGCTAGTCTAGGTGGTATGTTATATGTATTTGTCATGATAGATAATTTTTCTAAATATACATGGGTTTATTTTCTTGCACGCAAGAATGATGCATTATCAGAATTTATCACCTTTTGCAAGAAAGTACAGAATAAAAAAGGGTTCATGATTACTCGCATTCGTAGTGATCATGGCGGCGAATTTGAGAATGCAGAATTCAAGCAATTTTATGACACACACGGTTATCTGCATGAATTCTCTTGCCCTAGGACTCCACAATAAAATGGAGTTGTGGAACGTAAGAACAGAACTCTATCTAAAATGGCTAGAGTTATGTTAAACCAGTTTAGTCTACTAGATATTTATGGGCTGAAGCTGTAAATACAGCATGCAATAGGGTTCTAATTCAACCTATATCGAAGAAGACTCCCTATGAATTATGGTTTGTGTCACGACCCGCACCCGCTTTTCGGATACGAGACGTGTCCAAGCCAGCCTACGTCGCAGAGTCGGCGGTAGAACGCTGTCAAGCCCGCAAGAAATAAATGCTCAAATATCACAATTGCTGCTCATTCACATTTCTAAATTTATTACAATATTTACAATTTAAGAAAATACAATATCTTACTATTAATGAAATGATACAACTTTTTCTATTTCTAGGTCATCTTCAGCATACCCAAGTTCTCCCAGCGCTAAGAGTGATCGTGGCTAACCTGAAAAATATTGGTTATCCAGTCAGGATTAGAACAAGTACACAAACCGACGGCAATGCAAAACACAATAGAATTAACAAGTCATGAAAATAGCATATGAGAAATAAAAACTGGAAGAAAACTGATGACATAGCATGATAGAGAAATAAACAAGGAAAAACTAATAAAAGACATCTATCTAGGTGGTGTGAAATATCTGTTTCGACATGTGAACGGCTAGGAGGTAAATCCGGCTCACTGCACGTGTCGTGCGCAGCTGCTATCATGCAATAATAGACATTTTGGGGATATTTCTGGGTAGTTCACATGTGTACTAAGATATTTTCCCTTTCGACAACTCCGTGTGACGAGCGTGTCAACAAGCAGCAAGATATATGTATAAACATGAAATGAAAAGACTACTATGAATCGGAAAGCAATCAGAAAGTGCACTTGCCTGAGGTCCTTAGCTGGAGAAACCAAAATACCATACCACTCAATGAGCCACAATCAGTCAACACATGTAGAAGTCTCCGGATGCTAAAATAAACATTACTAACGTTCTCAGAATAGTCCAATTAGCTAGGATTGCCTGTCCTTAAGTCCAATTCTGGACACAGGGGCAAAACGATAATTTCGGACAAAAACGATGTTCGCCGTTGGACCCGTTTTGCACCGAAAAGTGTGCCAGAGTCAATGGTCTCTAAAGTCGTCAAACTATATGTCTACGGATCTAGTTTTTCGATACGAACCCAACCGTATGTCCAGAGTTGGATTCCGGCGGGCCATGCACAAAATTGCCCATTGAGTGGGACCGTGGGGCCCGCAAAACGACGTCGGATTCAACGGTCTCAGAATTGGACCAAACTTGGCATACAGGACCAGAAAAATGATACGGTTCTGCTGGCGCAAGTTTCGTCTCGATCTGACGAGCGTGCACAAAGTAATTGGGGAATTTGCAAAGTGCACGATACGGTGAATTTCGACGGATACGCATCAAATTCGTCGCGCACACGCGACCAATTTGAATTCCGTCAAAGCCCACACGACCACGAAGCCGTTATGCAGCTTTCAATGCTTTTGGTTCGCGACCATGTCGTCCGGATTGGCGTGACGCACGTCGTGTGGAGCAATTTCGTGATTTAGAAAACAGATTTTTCGGTAACTTTGGAATTCGATTTCTCGACGCGTGGTCGATGATTTCAAATTCTGTAAGAAGGGATTCGGAGCCCTACATGTTGTCTAAAAGTGACTTCAAATAGTTTTCTAAAATTCCTAGCATACAGATCATAAAACACCTTCAAAGGTGGGCCTTTGGGACGGTTACTGTCCTGTTTTGGACAGGTTTTTCTGTCGATTTCGCTTCGATTTTTCTTGGGTTTTAAGCCGTCTAAAACCAAACTACTTGAAAGGGTTCAAAGGGGTATAGGTTGTGTACGCAATGAACAAACTGGATTGAAAAATAGCGGTGCGTGGAGGGAGAAATCGTACCGTAGTTTGGGGTGCTCGCAGCTTTTTCGCTGCTGCTGCTGGGGCGTTGACATCTCGAGCGCGCGCGTGGAGCTCTCCGGCGACTCCGTCGCCGGCCGACGGCCACGTGAGGCGGCGCGCGTAGGGTCGGCCTCGAGGTCGGGGTGCGCGCGTACGGGTTTGGTGCTGGGGAGTTAGGGTTTCGTGAAGTACTTCTCATCCTCACGCCGTCTCTACGTACATATATATAACTGTATATAGACAGTTAGCTTCTCGGGCTGGTTTCATAAGCGGTGGTTTTTGTTGGGCTGCTGTTTGAGTCATAACAAAGAGGTCGGGCTCGGTCCCTTTGGGAGTTGGGTTATTGATTGGGCTGGGGGATTAGGGTACTCTTGCTTGGGTTAGCTTAGGTGGGTGGACCATTCGGTTTGGTTTGTAGCTGCTGCTATCATTTGAAGTTGTGGGGAATTCATTACATGGGCTGGTCTTTGGAGTCGGCCAGGTGGGCCGGGCTTTGGCATTTGTGATGTGGGTGCACTTATTAGCTGTGGGGTTTTGTGGGTTTTGTATATGTATATCCATATTCCTAGTATTATATACGCATATGTATATCATCATTATATATATATATATTTATCCAAGCATACTTATATAGTATTTCCAAGAAAATCCAAATAACCTCTATATCATTCATTCCTAGTGTAGGACATTTATATATATATATATATATATATATATATATATATATATATATATATATATATATATATATATATGACTATATTTAATAATATCTAATTGACAAAAATAATATAAATTAATATTATATAATATTAGCCTCAATAAACAATAATAATGATAATAACAATAATAATAATGATAATAATAATAATAATAATAATAACATACAAGAAAATTAACATTTGTTGTAAATCCAAAATACGTATAGTCTAGGATCCCGAGAATACACAGGTACGTCTAAGGGACTAGTTATCATATTTCCAAGAATAATATTCCATCAATATCAATAAATCGATATTATAGAGTTATATAACAATTAATTAAAAAATAATTTATTGACAAAATAAATTAAGATACGAAGTATACACATCACAATAAATATCACATAGACGTCTTAGGACTCACTATAAGCCTACACGGACTTGGGCTCAGTTTTGACTAGTTTGGTGCGACCAGGTCACCTAGGCGTCAAATAATATTAATAATGAATAATTAACTATTTATAATGGTCCTGTCACAACTTGGCCTGGTTTTCCTAGTTAGGACATCCCTATGGCTAGGTTTCCCTGGGCATGGCTAGTACACTTAGTCAAGGCACACTGCTACATCTCCCGTGCCACAAATCATAGTCGTCTAGTACTTCAAACTCATCCATGGCTAAAATCATCTACCGTAATAATTAAATAAATAAATATTTATAAAATTCTAAAATCCCCATTTAAATCAAATAAATAAATAAATAAATATTAAAAAAATTCCGGGAAGGGGAGCTACAGTTTGATAGAACACCAAATGTTTCTTATTTCAAAATCTTTGGTTGTAAATGCTTTATTCTTAATACTAAAGATAATTTGAGTAAATTTGATGAAAATGCCGATGAAGGTATATTTTTAGGTTATGCAGCAAAGAGCAAAGGATATAGAGTTTTCAACAAAAGAACCATGATCATTGAAGAATCTATCAACGTCAAGTTTGATGAGCTAAATCAACAGTTAGACGATGATGACAATGAAGACATAATCGCATCAAGTATAGCTACTGTAAAACCTTCACACAAAGATGCAGAACCATCATATCAGGCATCAGATGAACCTCCAAACAAAGAAGCCGAAACTAGCAATCTTGAGACTGCACCAAAAGAGATGAGATTCTTGGCTAGTCATCCAAAGGACTTGGTAATTGGTGAGATTACCAAGGGTGTAAGTACTCGTTCCTCTAATAAAGATATAGCTTCTTGTGTTGCTTTTGTCTCGCAGTTTGAACCCAAAATTATTGATGAAGCATGTAGTGATAATTTTTGGATAGATGCTATGCAAGAGGAATTAAACCAATTCGAACGGAATCAAGTTTGGGAACTTGTTCCCAAGCATATTGATCATCCGGTTATTGGCACCCGATGGGTATTCCGAAATAAACTAAACGAGAATGGTTTAGTGACTCGTAATAAGGCTCGACTCGTAGCTCAAGGATACAATCAAGAAGAAGGTATCGACTACGATGAGACTTATGCCCCAGTTACGAGATTAGAATCCATTCGCATGTTATGTGCATTTGCATGTTTTCATAATTTTAAGTTATTTCAAATGGATGTCAAAAGCGCATTTTTAAATAATTTTATAAAAGAAGAGGTTTATGTAGCTCAACCACCCGGTTTTACTGATTTCAAATTTCTTGAATATGTTTTCAAGTTGAAGAAAGCTTTATACGGTTTGAAACAAGCCCCTCGTGCTTGGTACGATCGTCTAAGCACTTTTCTACTTGATAACGATTATTTAAAGGGAAAGGTTGACACTACTTTGTTTATAAAATCTTTGAATAATAATATTCTTTTGATTCAAGTTTATGTAGATAATATTATCTTTGGATCTACTGATGAATCTCTTTGTCAAGAATTTTCTAAGTGTATGCAGAATGAGTTTGAGATGAGCATGATGGAAGAGCTGAAATTCTTTCTCGGACTGCAAATCAAACAAACCAACAATGGGACGTTCATAAATCAAGCAAAGTACACAAAGGATCTATTAAAGAAGTTCGACATGGAAGCAGCAAAACCACTTAGTACTCCAATGGCGACTTCAACCAAGCTTGATATTGATGAACAAGACAAACCCGTCGACATACGTGAGTATCGAGGTATGATCGATAGCTTACTGTATTTAACTGCTAGTCGACCAGACATAATGTTTAGTGTTTGCTTATGTGCTCGTTTTCAAGCTAATCCTAAGGAATCACATTTGTGCGCAGTTAAGCGTATATTCCGATACCTTAAAGGCACTTCTTCTGTCGGCTTATGGTATCCCAAAACCACGTCGTTTGACTTGACCGGTTATTCCGATGCTGATTTTGCCGGATGCAAAGTAGATAAAAAAAAGCACTAGCGGCACATGTCATTTTCTAGGAAAAGCTCTAGTCTCTTGGTTTAGTAAAAAGTAAAATTCTGTTGCATTATCAACAACCGAGGCTGAGTATATCGCCGCAGGACGTTGTTGTGCACAACTTTTGTGGATGAAACAAACCTTTGAAGACTATGGATTGCATTTTTCACATATACCCATTTTATGTGACAACACTAGTTCTATTAATTTGACTAAGAATCCAGTATGTCATTCTCGTACTAAACATATCGAGATTTTAGAGATCATCAACAAAATGGAGATATAGACCTTGTATACATAGACACACAGAATCAATTAGCTGACATACTCACAAAACCTTTAGCGGAAGATCGTTCCAATTATTTACGTCGAGAATTAGGCATTTTAGATGTCAATAATATTAATTAATTTATTTGATACTCAAAAACTGTTTTTGAGACAAGCCCAAAAAGAGTCTGTCTGTCACCATGACTACGGTCGAAGCGAAGCAGTACTTAAGAGTTCCCCGGTGAACCTCCGTTAGCTGGAACAGTACTCCTACAGCTAATCTGAGACAGATGCTACGTAAAGAATATTAATTTATAAAATAATATTAATTATATTACTTTGAGATTTAAAATTACTAAACTTTGAATTAAGCATTTAAAACGAATTAATGAAAAAGAATGTGGCCTCATTTGATTTATATATATATATATATATATATAGCCAGGAAACCCTTGGCGAATTCGGCCCGAGTTCGGTCCAAATTCGGCCAGAGTTCGGCTAGGTATGTATATGTACCTGCACGAACCCAAGGCTTCCTTCTTCTTCATTCTTCCCCACATCCTCATAACAGCAGCAGCGCGCCTCCGAAACCCTAGCTTCTTCTCCATCCTTGTTCTTCAAATCCTTGTGGAGTTTCTCGTCCAAACTTTGGATTCGTGCGGAGAACGTCATCCTATACAACATATCCAATTCTTGGAAGGTATAATCCCTTCTCTCCTCCAATTTTCAATACTTAGGGTTTCTAGAAAATTTTTGGAAAAAAATGTCTAAGTTCAAACCCTTCAAGAGGAAGAAGACCAATGCCAGTGAAGAGGCATCGTCTTCAGATCCGCATACGGATTGCCTCTTTTCTCCGGTCCAATCGGACGATGGTGCGTCGGATGAGTTTTACTTTAAAACTTTCGATCAAGCTTTATTATGGTATGCCGATTTTATCATGCGTACTATTTACACCGGATCGCCGATTAAATGGACTGTCTTTCCGGATCACTGCCCTTACTTTGAGGCATTAGGGTTACAACATTTTGTTACCTTACAATTCTCCATTGCCACTAATGCCATTAGATTATTCTATTGTAATTTCGTGTTAGACACTTTCACCGCGAGGACACGTGTCGGAGGAATTGATATCGAATTCACTGATGAAACGTTAGCAAAAATTCTTGGTATCCCAAACGAAGGTGCCCCGCTCGATGACATCACTGATTTTGATTTCCCCGATAGCACGACACTCGTTAGTTTCAAGAATGAGCTTTGTGCGCCCGCACGCGCTCGTCGTGGAAAGTTCAAGGCTAATAACTTGAACTTGTTTAACTACGAATTACATCGCATCATCTATTCCACCTTACTTCCAAAATCCACTTCTAAAGATGATGTCACTGCACTTGAGCTTTCTGCTCTTTATCATATTCTTAAGGGGATTCCATTTTCTGCCCCTAAGACTATCATCCAGATGATGGGTAGATGTCGCGAGAGAGACCGCAACCTATCTTATGCGATGCTTATTACTCGCATCTTTCAGAGATTTGATATTGATCTATCTACTTATGCTGTCGACCCCGAGCCCAAGTTTCTCAAACTCTCTCGTCGCAGCATTGCCACTGTTCCTCCACCTACTGCACCTACTCCTCCTGTACCTACTCCTACAGCTCCCACAGCACCTGTTCCTCCTCATTCTTACCCTATGACATTTGAGGGTATCCATCAGCACTTATCAGATCTGCAGTCTTTTTATGTTGAGACCTCTAGGGAACACGAGTTCCGTGATGTGACTCGGTTCCAGGCGATTGCCAACTCCTTCACCGATCTAAGGTTTGCGCAGACGGGTCATTCTGCTATCTCTCTACCTCGAGACCCTTCTGTTTCTGGCTACCGTATTGACGACGAGGCGGTCCACTCTCTGTTCCAGCCAGGGAACGCCTATGATTGGTATCGTACCGCTGGTGCCACTCCTCACTCTTCTGGCGCTGGTACTTCTAGAGCTGGTCCTTCTGGACATGCTGGAGCTGCAGCTGATGACATTGATGATGAGGATGATGATAATTTATGAGATGTTAGATATTGAGACTATTACTTTTGTCTTATGTTTACTTGGAAATGCTCCGACATTCCAAGATTTTATCAGTACTCTTATTTTTATTATCAGCACTTTTCTTTATTATGTGACTATTCATAGACATGGTTTTGATTATGCCTCAGTTTTGGCATCTTAGTCTATTTTTCAGCACTTTATTTGTTTCAGTATTATTCTCGCACTTTATTTAATACTGCCTGTGACAAATACATGCCTGTGTTGTTCTATAGTCTATCTGTTTCTCTTACTATATTTACTGTTTATACCATGTCTGTCATGATTATTTATTTATTGTGTTTCTTCACTGTTTGTTACTTATGCATTGATTACGGAGGAGCTTTCTCTTTTGCAATTATTTTGCTAAGTGACAACGGAGGAGAAATAAGGATCTAACATTTTCATGAATACAGGTTATGAATAATTTCTTTTGATTACTATTTTGAATTGATTCCAGGTTAGATGTTATATCAGCAAGGTTTGTCAATTATCAAAATGGGGAAGATTGTTGGCCCATTGGTCATGGTCAAACCTGATTTTAATAATTGATCAAACTTTGTCTCGATATAATTACAAGTCAACTCAGATGTTTACCTACGACGTTTTGGACACTGCTCAACAATGGATCTCTACTTTGTTCAAGACTGAAGCTGTTTGCCATTCAGAATGTAATTCCTGTTAAGCAATATAATTTTTTATTTTATTGAGTCTAGGAATACATTGTACACCGAGTCGTACTGGCAAATAGGCTATCCTAAAACATTTTTCAAAACCATCCTATCCTTTTACAAATGACCTACGTTTTTGAAAAATATTCTTGTTACAAAAAGCTTCTGAAGGATTTTTCAAAAAGCCAAAATTTATTTTCTCCAAATATGAACTGGCAGAATCCTAGGAGAACTCGGCCAGAGTTCGGCCATTTGGAACGTTAGTGAACGTTGGATTTTTGAACTTGGTCATCCTTCAGTTGCGGTTTGTTACAAAGAGTTCTGTCCGAATTCTGCCCGAATTCTGTCAGAGTTCTGTCTTTGGAAAAACTATAAATAGAGAAGTATTTCGATCATTTCAGATCACCAATTCACTTTCAATCTCTTCTCTTCCTAAGCTTTCATTCTTCCAAAGAGTTCTAAAAGCTTTCATTTTCAAATCCCAAGCCAGTTACAATCCTCTAGTCGATTTGCCAGTGCGGTACGGTCTAGAAGTTTCAGAGCGATTGTAATCAGAGGCTTGATAGAAAATTCAACTCTTCACAATTAAAGTTGGTCGAGTTTTTTGTATCAAAGCTAGCGTCTGTAAAAGTTGCAAGGACTTCGTATGAAAACTTGCAGGATTTTCCAATAGTGGATTCAACTGGAAGCTAGAGTTCTTCCGACTGGACTAGTCCTCACAAGAGGAAAACCAGTATAAATCTCGGTGTTTGCGTTTGCCTTCTGATCACTTTTAATTTATGTCATTTACTTTTGTGATTATTATTATATCTGTGATCTAACTGCTAACAAGTTTTTAATTAGCAATATTCTGCTACCTACTCTATTCATCCCCCTCTAGAGTATTCTGCTTTACGATTTCGTTCCTACAGTGCCATGCGGCAAGCGTCGATGGGTGCCCATCTTCTCAAAAATTCGAGAAAGATGGCCATGGAATCCATAGCTTCCAAGCTCCATAGAACCTTCACTGTAAGTCCAAATTTGGACTTCCATAGGTCAAAATGGGGTAGAACAAAATTCTCTACAATATAGAACAATCAAAACTTGAAAATAATGAAGTTTGGTAGATCAAAACCCAAAAAACCGAAAATAAAGTAAACTTAGATCTACAAGAATTTATCCACCAAAAATGAAAAATGCTAAGTTCTAAAGATGCTTAGAATCATGTAAGGAAGAGTTTAGAACAAACAAAATAACATTTGTCCAACATTTGGCAAGTTGTACTTGCCTTAGGTTGGTGGAAGAAGATGAAGAGAAATAAAATAATGGAGGAGAGAGAGAGGAGTTGGGTTTTTATATAAAACCCTTCTCATCTCAAACCAACTTAACCAAACCAAACCGAGTCATGTCAAGTTGAACCAAACCAAATTAAACCAAGTTAAAATTAAACCAAAAAAGGCTAAGAAAGATAAGTCAAAATACGAGTCACCTGACAAAGGCCAGAATTTCGTATACGTACACTGAAAATACGTATAACAGAAAATGGGAGTGACAGGCATGTCGTCGACATACAATGGTACACTGGCGATATGCCGGTCAAGGAGAAAATCTATAAGTTGGAAAAAAATTTAAATTGTTCAAAAAATCAAAAAAATACAAAACAAAGTACATAAATACGTATCTGTATATAAATACCGATACAGTGAGACGAGTCTCACACTTATCACTACCACCGTCCGGATCCTTGCTTTTATGCCTGCCTCGGCTCTTTGAAATAAGCGCATCTGAATGGGATATGGATGAATACTTTGATATTTTTTTTCTGCATCTCTTCATTCAACATCCCGCTTTTAGTGAGATCTAGACAAAAAACTTCTTCTGGATCATGGATACTCGTACGATTTTTCACAAGTATGACAACGTGCGTAGCAACCAAAGCCTTTGTAGCCCGCCGTCGAAATCTATTTTCATAGAGGATAACTGGTCAACCAGGCTATGTAACTCACTTAAATGATCCGTAGTCGATAAACCATCCTTGTAACTAAGACCCATCATCTGTCGGATCATGATTAATTTATTTATCCCGGTCTTCACATACAAGTATTCCAAGTTCTCCCACAATGTATTTTTGTGCTAAATATTGACGATATGGTTATCCACATCCTCGTTCACGAACTGCCTAATATACCCACACACTTGTATATGCTCAATTTTTTTATTCCATAGAATTTTTCACAGGACTTCTTGGAAGCAAATACCGAAAGATGCAGCATTTGACGAACATCAAATATTTCATCTTTCATCGTCAATAGTGGTAATTGAAACCATTTAGATTTATCAGACGTACTGACTTCACATCCATCTATTCTACTTGGTTTGGCTGTCATTCCTTGATACCTGACAACCACTACTCTAATACCACTTTATTGGAAACAAAACGCGAAAATCGTTCCCCCAAAATGATAGACTTGGTAAGGACCAAAAAATACACACAAATAAAATATGTCAAAATCACAATGAAAGCATAATGCAAATGCCAGGACTTTTACGTGAAAATCCCGACGGTAAAAATTACGGGACGATCGGAGTCCAACCCGAAAAAACCTCCACTGATGGAATAAAGAGATACACATCGACTCTATACAAACTTCTTCCCGATCTACACGGATCACTGCAATACTTCAATAGATAGCAGATTACAATGAGTACAAATAAGATTACCGAAAAAAGATGACGATGAAGAACCAATGAAGAACACTTTGAAACTATCTTTCCTCGAAACCACCTCCGAAACTCTGAATCTCTCTAGAAAGTTGCAACCTTGAGGAAGCTCTCATCTTTCTGATCTTCTGATAATGAGCTGGGGTTAGAAAACACATATTTATAGCGTCCAACTCCCAAACAAATCTGAATTATTGACCATGATCTAACGATGTTAATAAAATACCTAGTAAAATTTAGGAGACAGGACATGAGGCCAAAATTTGTGCTCAAAAGACACTAGGACTAGTTTCGATTGTAAGTTAACTTTCAACAAATTTGTTCAAAAGACTCTTAGGGTTGGTTCATGATGACTTCAGCGTTACGGGTTACCTTAGAATCTCAAAGAAAAGTTTTTGGCAAAATAAGAAAAGATTCAAATCTGTTTTGAAGCAATCCACAGAGAGACGTAATAAATTGCATGATCCTTCGTGAAAAAGAGCCGGAGTGTCAGATTGAGACATCACTATGAATCATAAAATAATCAAAATTGTTGCACATACCATCAACGTACATGGATTTTGAAGTCCATGATTACCGGCCGGGCATAAGGATCCATAAGAAATGACATCATCATTGAGTCACAAACCATTTATTTCAAGAACTATTAATTTGGAGATCACTATGACCGTTCTAACTTACAGGATTTGTAATGATATAGACAACACAGATAGGATTGTAATGGTTCTTCTAGTACAAAGTAGATGTTTTTTGAGTTGGAAGTCCAGTCCACGCAAGAACTAACGTAAATAATTGGGGATGATCGACCTATTTAAAACTGAAATTAATCGGTTTAAAAATAATAACATTCGAACCAAATTAATTAATTAGCCGATTTGGTTTTGAAATCGACCGACTTACTTCGTTTTGGATCGATTCGACTGATCGATTTTTATCAGACAACTTTTTTTAAGTATATAAAAGTGTTTCACAAAGTAGATTCATACAAAATTTATCCTAACAATCTCATGTCTGGAAGATATTTGTATGATATCAAAGTGGACAGTAATCTTCTAGGTAAATAACTTGCAAATGAATTTCTTCCACAAATCCAAAATGATTTTAAAAAATAAACTCTAATCCTAATAGATCTATAAAATGAAGATAGAAAATAAACATATGTTACCTGGAGTGGCCGGCCGACAGAGACTGGAGCGGTCTCTCCATGTAACATATGTTTACACTATTAGGGAGAGAAAGAGAGTCGAATATTTTAAAATATGAGCAACCGCCTCTATATTCCAAAGTCCAAGGACTCCAAACCGTGAGATGAATAAGTTGAACCGGATATAAACATAATTTTACACTATTACTAACTGGATTCGGTTTGGTTCAGTTAAGTGGTTTTTGGAATGACAGAACCAAACCGATCGGTTTTTGAAATGATCTAGTCGAACAAATCCGATCGGACCATCGGTTCGGTTAAAAATCGACCGACTTAGTTTGGTTTGGTTCGATTTGATCGGTTTGGTCCAAATATTCACACCCCTAATAAATAGAATCGTTCTTTCCCGCGTCGATTTGCCTTGATATGGTCGAACTCGACCATTGGCCGTCAGATTCGATCATTGGCCGATACTCCAACACTCGAGCCGACGAAGCCAATGGACGAGCTCGCTAACTCCTCGCCAGCGATGAGTTTTTGAACCCTCCTGGTTGTCTCCAACGTTCCTTCGTCGATCGCGTGCATGTCCCCGCCGACCGATCGAAGCCGTGACCTCCTGGGAGATCGACCGAAGGAGGAGCTCTATCACAGAGATCCGGTGGTGGCAGCTCGGGAGAGGAGGCGTTGGCCTTGAGTTTGGTGGAGAATGAAGAGAATGGACGTAGAGTAATGACAGAAAATGAGAGAGAAAATTTTGTTGTATAATAATAATAATAATAATAATAATAATAATAATAAGCTTAAAATTGGTTAGAATTTTGTTAAAAATTTATTAACTTTTAATTTAAAACACATCCTAAATTTTATGCCAATTTTTTCTAATTATTTACATAAATATATGTCAATTTTATTTTATACACAAAATAAATTATATTGCAATATTTAGGGGTAAGAATACCTAGGTTTACTACATCTGCAACCAACATTCATATTCAACAACCATCCAAACAATCGAACTTATTTTTTTTCCATTTTCAACAACCATCCAAACATTGAAAATCATCCTTTACTTTGCGGGGGACAAAAAGCTATGTATCCAAACACATTTTAAAAATTTATACATGCTGCAAGTCAACATACTATAAGTGCCACTTTCACACTTTCGAAAAGTTATTTCTATCCAAAGAGCCCCTAAGGGAGCGTTTGGTATACAGAATACTGAATACCAAAAATTCTATAATCCCAACAATCGAATTCCAAGTAATTAAATTCCCTATAAAATACCATTCCTATGTTTGTGACAAAATAAATATTTCCAAAAAACTGATAAAAAAGAAATCCAAAAACAAAAACAAAACGTCAAAAAGGAGAAAAAAAAAAAGTAAAACGAAAAAAAAATCAAAAGTAAAAAACAACAAAAAATGACAAAAACAAAAAAAAATAAACAAATAAACGACAAAAAAATCCAAAAAAGACAAAAAAAAAGGCCAAAAAGACAAGAAAACGACAAAATCGACAAAACAAAAAAAAGACAAAAAACAACAAAAAAAATGATAAAAAGGCAAAAATAACAAAACAAAAAATGACAAAAAAGAGAGGAAAAAACGACAAACAAAAATACTACAAAAGTGATAAAAAGACAAAAAAGACAAAAAAGCGACGAAAACGAAAAAAACACAAAAAAAGATAAAAAAAATTACAAAAAACGACAAAAAGAACAAAAAAGGACCAAAAGACGACAAACTGCATACCAAACGCCTCCTATGTGTTATATTATATCATCTTAGAGTCTAAGTTCTGGTATATAAAATTAAAAAGTTTAGACTCTTAAATTTTTATTTTCAAAAATTTTCATATAGGATAAAGAAGTTTGTGGGTAATTGTAAAAAAAAAGGAAGAAGTTTAGGGTAATTGCTGATAGGGATATGACATGCCAAGTAACTTGACATTGGCAAGCATGGTAGACACGGGGGGGGGGGGGGGGGGGGGGGGGGGTAGGAAGAGCCAACTGAGTTGACGTGAGGTACAAGTGAGCACCAACTCATTTGGCGCGAAGAGGGCTATGGATGTTAGGTGATGTCACGTCGTACGGGCGCCAACTGACTTGGTGCGCCCTAGGGGTGCGGGCGCCGACTAAGTTGGCGCGCCCTAGGGTGCAAGGTGTGTGGTGGGTGCGGGCGCCAAATAAGTTGGCGCACCCTTAGGTGCGAGCATCAACTAAGTTGGCGTGTGTGATGTGTGGTGGGGGGGAAAGTAGCTGCCAGCAACGACTATATTTTAACGGTTATATTTCAACGTCTCTATACACGCCAATTTACTTGGCGTGGACAAATTATATTTATTGCTCCATTCACCTCTCTCTTCACACCAACACATAAAATAAGCTCTTCTCTCCATTTTAGAACCTCTCTCTCCTCACATATGCTGTTCTCTCCATCTTAGAAGCTCCCTCTCATATCACAAAACTAGACTCTCTCATCCTCACACCACCACACAGAAGCTCCATTTCCCTGAAACACGACTCTCCTGTAGCTAAAAAATTGCAGAGTTTTTCTTCTTCTTCATGGATCATAACATTAAAATAGTATGCTCGCATGGAGGTAGAGTAAATGGGTTATGTTACAGAGGAGGTGAAACCCAATTTTTTTATAACTTATCACAATATTATTTTAGAAAATTTACGTATTTTTATTTTTTGAACGTTTTTCTATTAGTTACCAATTTATTTTAAAGTCTGTTTTTGGTTCTACATGTTTATTGATAGATGGCGAAGCAGCATGGAATTTTATTCTTGAGATTAATTCGCGTACTGCTGATTAGTGCCTTCTCCAACATAGTATAGAGAAATATCCTCTCCAGCGTACTGCTGGCTAGTATCCTCTCCAACGTATTGCTGGCTAGGGCCTTCTTCCGCGTACTCATGAGAAGTACACGGTCCAGCGTATTGCTGGCTAGTGCCCTCCCTAGCATAGGCACTATGCTCTTCAGCGTCGCCCTCTTTCGCGTCGTCCTCTCCATCGTCCATTCTATGACGACAGGAATGTTTTCGTCTAACTATGGCACCCGGATAATCTGCTGGGATACGTGTGTGCAATGGAGGCATCTCAGGATCCCGCCCAAGACTCGGCAAAACTACACGAGTCAAAATATCTTGTACCCACTCCCGACCACGCGGCCATAAATAGCTCTCTGATTCTTGGATATATTATTGGCCCATAATAGACTGAAAGGTGAAATGTATAAATTAAAATTGTTATCATATATCTCTAATTTTAAATTAGTAGTAAATTCGTACCGCTTTTGATATGCCATCAGCAAAAGCTCGCAGACTAAACTCATCTACGGCTAGACTTGAACCTTGGCTCCTCAAATGTGTATGCTCTGTTGATTATACGAGGTGCTCCCACCATTGTCTATAAGTAAAGTCACTAGCATCTGCATTTCGTGAAAACAATTTTAAGACAAATACACTAGTCACTACCCAAATACAGCACTTTAGCGACGGATATTTAGCGACGGATGTATTCTGTCGGGACGGACTACCGACGAAACAACGATGGTCTTCCGTCGAATTGCAGCCAGTTATTTTTTTAATTTTAAGGGTAAATCTCGGTCGAAAATCCGTCACTATATCGTCGGACATATAGCGACGGACAAATAACCCGTCGCTATATCGTCGCCCAGTTGTCAATATTTTGAAAATGTTAAAAAAATTGTTAAAAAAATGTTAAAAAAATTGGCGCAAAATTTGGCGACCAAATACAGACGGATTATGTGAGGACACAGCTTGCGATTCTGACCGAGGCAGTATCGGACTTGCGGGAGCATATGACCACGTACTATCCGCGTCCTTCTACTGCTCCCGGTTCTTCTGCTCTGAATCCGTCTGCTTCTGATTCTTCTGCTCCCGGTCCATCTACTGCTGCTCCCGGTGCTTCGGATATTCCCGGTCCTTCTTCCGTCGGGGGTCTTTTTTTTGACCCTGCTACCCTTCTGGTACCATCTCCTGCTGTGACGACACTCCTTGACATGATGTCGCCAGAGCAGCTATACCAACTTCCAGACCATGTCTTTGATACATTGCTGGCACACATGGTGGAGGAGTATCTTCGTCGGGCGCAGTAGGGATTACCATCAGCGGACGATCCACCTCCTCCTTCTCATTGATGTTATTGTATTTGAATGTTTGGAAATATTTTTTAAATGTTGAATATTTGTGAATTTTGGATATTGTCAAATGGATATTGGTGAATGTTTGGGATAATGGTGGATATTTGGATATTAGTTTGTGATAGATATTTGGATATTAGTGTGTGATGTATGTTGGTTTGTGTGATGTATTTGTGATAGATATTTATATATTGGTGTGTGATGTATATTGGTTTATTGGTTTGTGTGAGGTGTGATGCATATTGTGATGTTTCGATGTTTCTGATGTTGTACGAACAAGGAATGCTCTGTTTTATGCAAAAAAATTCAAAACTTTTCCAGTTAGCGACGGACTTGCGTCTACCAAACGACGGAAGGCGACGGCTGAGCGACGAAATATCCGTCGCTAACTGGAGAATTTTCAGTTAGCGATGGATGTCGACGGATTAGCGACGGAATATCCGTCGACAAGGTTCTGGAACTATGAAGATTTCCAGAACCTAAGCGACGGATATTCCGTCGCTAAGCCGTCGCTACGTCGTCGCATTAGCGACTAATTTGTGACAACCTAGCGACGGATTAACCGTCGCCAAGGTTCTGGAAACATGAAGATTTCCAGAGCCTAAGCGACGGATATCCCGTCGCTAATCCGTTGCTCTGCCGTCGAGTATTAGCGACTATTAGCGACGAATTGGCGACGGATTTTGCGTATCAGAAACTCTCTGATCCGCGGTTACCGACGTATTACCGACGGACTTGTCCGTCGCTAAAAAGTAGTATCAGAAACTTTCTGATGCTTAATTTGACGAAAATCCGTCGACTAGCCGTCGCTAAATGTATGATTCTTGATGATGGTAATCCGTCGCTAAGCCGTCGAATGGCGACAGCTTAGCGACGGACTTTTTTAGCGACGGGCACGGATTTTTCCAGCTAAATTTTGTCGGCAATCCGTCGCTAAGTTGATTTGTCGATGGATTAGCGACGGATATGGCCGTCGCTAATTCGCTGTATTTTAGTAGTGAGTGTACGCAACCAGTCCAAATAAAATAGTAAGTTAGAACTTACATTCATCAATGGATTCTATTCAGGGAGACATGTTTGCCACATTATCATTCTGGAATCGCATATTCAAGGCAGCTATGACACCATGGATTCTGTTTCTTGCATTGGCTGGATCATAACTCATGTAAGGCGGATCATCTGGAATTATTTGTCTCTGACCGAATTGTTGGAGAACACGATCTGCTGGATGATATATGGTGTAACGATCATATATAATATAAGATTTGTGCAATCATAGACAATACAATGTCCTCTTTATTTTTGGAGCATTTTCTTCATCTGAGTAGGGTATCAAGATGCCCTATTTGATGACAATTTAACCAATGATACGATAAATTTATACAAATCTAATAATTTGATTGACCAGTGTAGTGTAAAAAACTGTACTAAATTAAGTAATTACTTCATTCCATTGTAACGTATCAAATCATTTTCTGTACAGTGAAACAACCTTGTGTACATGATGATGTTGGTCCACTACATTTGTGGTCCATCGCATAGCAAGTGGAAAAATTCCAACATTACTGGCAATGCTGGTTACAGGTCGACCAATATAGAAATGCTCGTGGTACCATACCTATAATAGAAATAATATGGTATTAAAAAGAAAAAATGTAGATAATTCAAACCACTTTAGGTATTGTTTTTAATTTTTAGGTAAACCAGAGTCATGCACCCATATAAATTTTTGCTAAGCTTCGATCTAGCAAAATCCGTCAAGCATGCATATAAATATGCTAAAGTAGCAGCTCCCCATGCATGACGAGTGGGTTCTTTTAAATTATGTAAGAATGGTAATAGTCGCACGTTTATTCTATTTTTCTGTCCGTCGAAAAATAGAATTGTCCAACATAAACAGAGCAAATATGCTCTAGTGCAAAGATTGATTTACAAATATTAAAATCTACATATTAACACGCCATTAAATTAACTAATAAATAAATCTTAACATTAAAATATGTACCCTTAATTCATCGACCTCGACTGGACCGTCGATAGTGCGATCTAAATCCATTAAATTACCCCGAAGCCAACTTAACTTGACAAAACTACTCCCTCCTATGTCCGATGGATGCATAAAATCGAGATATCTCCTGATTAGTTCAGATGGATTTAACTGTGTATCAAAATATACAGGGTCACATATAATAGGTAACCCTAGTATATTTGCAACGTCCCAAAGCGTGATAGTCATTTCACCAACTGGCAATTGAAAAGTGTTGCGTTGAAGCCATCAACGCTCATCGAGACTTAAAATTAGGTGGACATCGTGGATTAAAATTTTGATTTCATCCAAACTGAAACCCAAAGGAATGCAACAGCTCCTTTTGGAGAGTAATTAACTCCCATTTGCAGTATCCTCTCTACATCCTCCAATTTGCATACTCACATATTCGTAAATCTAGAAGATAATCGTATAGCTACAAGCGAAATATATTTATTATGTTTATGTAAAAAAAATTATGTACCATACTTATAATTTTAAAATTTACCTGACCGTCAAAAACCAGACTAGATATGTGATTGTTTCGTTTCTGTCTGATGACATCTATAACCGGTCCACCAGAAATACGTCTGTCGTTCTGTTGAGCCATCTATAATTTTTTAACAAATATGATTAGCAATATATATATTAATAAAAAAAATCTAAAATAAATTCAAAAACAATAACATTATTGCTTACATTTGTTTTTTTTTTCTTCCAGCCTGGCAAATATTTTTTTCTTTCCAACTTTCTGTGAGGGAACAGTGGGTCTTCGGGAATGGATGAAGAATGGAGGGGATGAGAGTTTTAGGTTCTGTGAAGAAGAATGAGGGTTCGTGGTTTTTTATAGGAGAAGATGGTGGTCTGTGAAAAGAAGGGAGGAGGGGAGTCATATGAAGAAGAAGAAGAAGAAGAAGAAGAAGAAGAAGAAGAAGAAGAAGAAGAGGGAGGGGGAGGTCTTCGAGAGAGGGGGGTCTTCGAGGTGGGAAGAAGAGAGGGTCTTTCAGAGGGGAGTTTGACTTAGTTGGCGCCAAGTAGCACCCCCACCCCTGTGCTCCCACACCAAGGATGCGCCAACTGAGTTACGCCAACTCAGTTGGCTCCCTCCCCCTCTCTCTCTCTCTCTCTCCTCTCCTCTCTCCTCTAACACACACAACACACTATCTCCTCTGACACACACAACACACTCACACAATGCCAACGCCAAGTCACTTGGCGCCCGTTGCCCACGCCAAGTGACTTAGCACGCACGCTCATCCCCACGCTACCGATGCCAATTGAATTGGCGTGGCCCAGAGCGCGCCAAGTGACTCGGATTGTCTTCCCTCCCCTTGCGATTCCTTTAAACTTCTCACCTTTTTTATAATTTTGAGAAATTTCTTTACCCTGCATGAAATTTTTTGTTTTATTTTTCGTTTCATTCTTCCTCTTATACCATGAATACGATTACAAAGACAACAATTAACACATGTCGAACTTGAGTGATCCTTGTGGTTACCGAAAAAGACGTAAGACTATGGTTGGATGACGAAAGATAAGTTGATCAAGCCATAAAGACGTATTATTCTTTATTTTATAGAATTAACTTTTCAATGAAACGTTAGAATTTAAAATCTAAACTGATATAAAATAGAAATTTTCGTATGGGGTAAAGAATTTTACCCAAATTATAAAAAAAAGTAAGAAGTTTAGGGAATTTGCGTTTGGGATAGTGACACTACATTGGAGATGGCACGTTGGCACAGCAAAATGGAGCAGCGAAGGACACGCCAGCGCACGTGGCGTGCGCCTAGGGACGCGCCATCCACTGTGGCGTGCAACGCAGGACGTGCCATCCACGGTGGCGCGCACCGGGTGGGGGCGCCACCCCCCGTGGAGCGCGCTTGGCAGTTGCACCACAATGACTATTTTTTATTTTCGAACGCCTACATCCTAACGGCTATATTCTAACGTCTCTTTCCTTTTCCTATTTATTGCCAAGTTTAACTCTTTCTCTCCCTCCACACAAACACATTATTTTCTCTCTCTCTCTCTCTCTCAAAGAAGCAATTCTCTGATGGTTGGAAGCTCCATCTCCTCACGGAAGCTAGTCTCTCCCTCTTACAAGCTCTCTCTCCTTGCAACGCAAATCTCTATTAGCTAAACATTCTCAAACTACTTCTTCTTTCTCATGGATAATAATATTAAAATAGTATGTTCACATGGAGGTAGAATAAATGGGTTATCTTACGAAGGAGGTGACACCCAATTTTTTACAACTTATCGCCATATTACTTTAGAAAATTTATGCAATTTAATTTCTACGCATTTTTTTATTAGTTACCAATTTATTTTAAAGTCTATTTTTGGTTCCACATGTTTATTGATAGATAGTGAAGAAACCTTGTCACGCCCCAGTACCGGAATACTGAGACGGACTAGGCTAGCTACACCGTATGAGGTATATAGACGTCATACGGCGATCATGGCTGTCAAGAGACTAGGGGGTGCATGCTACAATCAGGTCTCCTATGGTCCCACGGAGCATCTATGTCTCAATCAATCAAAACAAGAAGCAGTAAATAATGATCATATAAGACAAAGCAATAAGGCGTCCCCGACGCTTCATCAAAATGATTCATGAGTCTAGCTATACAAAATGATGAGCTAGTTCCGAGAGTCAATAGTACATAACTATAGTCAGCTGCAGTATGATTTAATTACAATTATGCAAAGAAAACTAGTGTCCAGAACTGTCGGCTAAACAAGTGCCGGTGGCTAAACGCCAAGTACAAAATAGAAGATATCAGAGTAGTGAAGAAGAAACCCACTCATGGTCCCTGGCGTCCATACTCCTGGTGTGCACCATTGTTAGGGTGGAAGGCTGGATCCTCTGGAGCTGCTACGAGATCTGGCCAAACAAAACCAGCGGGGTCAGGCCCCGAATAGCAAGTACCACAAGGGAGCACAAAAGAGTGAGATAAATCTAATGAGTTAAATAAGACATGATTCACGAGTTATAGGCTTATACCATATCATCGAGATAATACGACACCCTTACAACCAAACAAGGACAAACGGTGCCAATATCGTGCCGAGATAAGATATATCCTATAGCCATGGGCAGGTAAAAGGGCTTCTGATCGCGACTTCGGTCCATAGCTCATCGCAGCACAATAGCCCAACCCAACAACCAAACAAGGACATGGGTTGGACCATGCACCACGATAGTCCATGTTCCTCAGTTGCTAACAGAAGAAAACCTATCACAAAATAAGTCAGCTTACAAGCGGCCAATCAATCCTACGGCTTTCTATGATTTGTCTGGATTATCCCAGTAATGCAATATAGGAATCCTCAGTTCGTGTCAACCCAGCAGGGCTAGCCAAACCATATAATATACATATACACATAGCACTTTGATTATGCACCGGCCCCCGTAAGGCCACCGTGCTAAAACATATAACACATAGCACATAGGAGTCGGATATAGTCATCCACTATAGGCGGATGAAATTGTATCCGTGGCGGCCAACCCGACACGTCAGGACAGGACCTGGGGTGGCCAGTATGACACGATCTCGGGATTCTTCCCACCCAATGCATCTACCAAATTTCAGTTGCTTAGATTAACCCTATCTTGATATGGAATTACATGTCGTGGTCACATGGTCATCCTCCTATATGTCGTACCATAGTACGCGTACCCTAAGTATGAATCCACATCGGCCCGATCTAGATCCATGCTTAGTGTAATGCTTCAAACAACAATCAACATACCACGACACTATTACTGACCAATTACCATGACTGTACTGGAAGGTACACATGTATTGACATATAACACGAATGATCACTTAGCACGTAGAGTCACACCTCAGTGCACTCATTAAATAGTACCGTAGTGCATACTAATATTGTATCTCAATACACACTTAGAACATGTACCAGCACGTATACAGGTAATCAGGTCAGGAACATGGTCAAGTCAGGAAGTCACTCGGACTCCTCGTGACATAAAAGTCACATACAAATTCTGGTTAAAGTGAGACATGAGGACCCTTGAAGCCAATAAAAAGATCTACAATTTTCATATTTTGAGTTTTTCAAGATTCTAGCTACAAAACAACTTAAACAGGCAAAAACAGTAAAATAGAGCAATTCCGGCGCATAGAATTCCTGCACAATCGGCGCATGGGATTCCTGCACAATCGGCGCATGGGATTCCTGCACAATCGGCGCATGGGATTCCTGCACCATCGGTGCATGGGATTCCTGCACCATCGGCGCATGGGATTCCTGCACAATCGGCGTATGGGATTCCTGCACTATCGGCGCGTGGGATTCCTGCACAATCGGCGCATGGAATTCCTGCACCATCGACGCATAGGATTTCTGCACAATCGGCGCATGGGATGCGTTGCCGGGACTTCACAGCGCATGGCCTCCCGGCGCATGGCCTCCCGGGCGCATGGGGGTCATCGTCCTCAAACAGCAAGTTCAGCCATGAAAGTTCTGAAAACTTGCTATGGCCATAACTTCCTCATCCGAAGTCGAAATCAAGCGAAACAAAAGCCAAAACTGAATGAAATTGAATTCTCTACAACATAGAACCATTAGTTTTCGAAAAAAAACCAAGTTTGATAGATCAAAACCATGAAAATCCATAAAACCCTAGTTATAGAAACTTAGATCTACACCAAACTAGCCATTAAAATCAAAAACTCTAAGAACTAAACTTGTAGAGAATGAAGATAAGAACAATATAGACAAATAATATCTAGGAAAAATCAAGAAATAAAAAATGCAAGAATCTCTCCATTTGGTGCAAGATGTACTTGCCTATTGGTTGGGAGGAAAAGAAATGAAAAGAGTGAATGAGGAGGGAGAGTGAGGAAGAGAATATATATAGGGGTTGGGTTGACTCAAAGAAACCCTAAGCTTAAGCATGCTCTTAACCATGTGACTAATGACATGTTAATTGCTACAAGATACAACTAATTAAATTAATTTAAATAAAATCCTAACCACAACAAGGTTCAAAAATCCTATCATCGAAAAAGTGAACCACGCCTACAACCAGACAAGGACAAGGGGTGGCACACTAATCCGCGACAAGATACTGTTCCATGCTATGGCCAGTTACAAATACAGAATATATGCAATAAAGATACAGGTGCCAGATACCATATACATGAAAAATAAAAAATTTATGTATTCCGGGAATGGGGAGTGACAAACATAGAATTTTATTCCTGAGATTAATTCACAATCACCGTATATTAGTTTATATGTTACTCAAGTATCACCATTTGCTAATAGAAGTAATGATAAATTTGTTTCTAATTACCAACATGTTAACACAGGTGCTAGTTCTTCTTCTCAAACAATTGCTCCCTTACTAGATGAACGTGATGATGATGATGATTATGATGATGATGATGATGAGTACAATAAAAATAGTGACGATTTAATTAAAAATACCGGCTGTGAGATAGATGATGATGATATTGATAATTCTAACACTCCTGAATTATTTGTAGGACAAACATTTGATAGTCGTTCAAAATTTAGAAGTTTTGTAATTAGTTTAGCAATTCAGCAAAATTTTAGTTGTTCAGCTAGTGCCATGAATAATTCGCATAAAATTATATATACTTCTGATTAACAGAATTGTAATTGGAGAGTATATGCCAAATCCATCGAAAAAGGACAAATAGTTAAAGTTAGTACACTAAAAAGTCGTCATTCTTGTTTAAGTAGCATTACGACAGGATGTCATCGACTAGCTACCGCTGCATGGGTTAAGATTATAATAGTTGATTTAATTAGAGATAATCAGTCATATAGTGCGTCACAAATTGTGAATGATATATTTAGGGAACATCGTATACATATTACATACTCTAAAGCATGGAGAGCCCGGGAGTTGGCATTACGTGAAATAAATGGTAGTTATGTTGAGGCATATGCTGGCCTTGAGGAATATGGTTTTAGAATTATGGAGTCGAATCCAGGTAGTCGATGTTTCCTTAAGACTTCCGAAAGTAACAAATTTGAGAGAATGTTTATTTGCTTCAAGGCGTGCATTGATGGGATTTCATGGGGCTGTTTACCTATTATTAGCACTGATGCCACTTTTCTTTCATCCAAATATCAAGGTATTTTATTTATTGCTTGTGCTCATGATCCTAATTTTCAACTGTATCCTATTGCTTATGCTGTTGCTGAAGGTAAAAATACTAATTCTTGGTCTTGGTTTTTAAATGCTGTTAGAATATCATTTGAAAGTTATTTTAATGATTGTAGTAGAATTTCATTTATATCTGATAAGCAAAAAAGGATTAATACACGCTATGCGAGATATTTTTCTAGAATCGCCTCATTTTTTTGCATTCAATATTTTAAGCAGAATATAAAGTCTATTGTGAAGGAAAAAAGTTTCATCGACTGTTAGACTCGCTTGCTAGATCGTATAATCAAACAGATGCACAGTACTTGTTTGAAATAATTAAAGCTGAGAACATGACGATGTACAATTGACTTGTTGGTACAAATGATGAAAATTATCATTTTGCATATTAGATTACAGCAGATGCTCCTTGTCCTAGATTAGATATTAACACTTCTAATCTTGCTGAATGTTTTAACAATTGGATTAAGAGCTTACGTGATAAACCAATAACTACACTTCTCGATGGTATTAGAGCCAAAATTATAACACTTTACGACAAAAATAGAAATCATGCTAGGAATTTAGACACGAGTTATTGTCCAAAGATGTTGAAGACTATGACATCTATTGTAGTGCCCCATCCCGCTCAGTCGATCGGAAGAATCGAAACGCCGACGACATTTGGACTTAGCCATGCAATGGCTACTCGAAGACCCGCTCGGTCGAGCAACTCCTCGCTCAGGTGGGGTAGTTTCGGTAAACTTGCCTCATCTTAGCATTCACATAATAAATCACATGTTTTCAACTTGCACAAGTTAGGCTTGATAATAAAAGAGACGTATCCACATAGCTAAGGGAATAATCTCGACTGGTCGGATCGAGTTTAGAACATGGAAAATGTCCCACGGTCGGCTTAGAATTGTTGTACGATGGCTTTGAAAATGACACTCGATCCTTCGTCCCGTGGCTTGGAAGAAGGAAAGTTGGTTGAGTAGGCGAAGTTATGAACGTAGCCTAAGTCAGAGGCATCACCCGCATGAATGCTTGATAAAGCATGCACGGTCCCATCGTCCAAGGCTTGGTATGGCATTTGCTCGCCCTACGAGCTAAGTTGCATCGTGCGGCTTGTGGCATAAGTTTATGCACCAAAATAACTTGGTTGTTCAACGTCAATTGCGTGCACGACATATTCCCTCGACGCAAGGCTTGACACAGCCTTTGCTCCTCAAGTTGATGCACGATTAAATTAGGCTAAGTGATTCTAGGCGATCGAAGACATTTTAAGCACTGTTCCATGTTTTCTACGGTTGTTAATACTACTTGGTTTCACGATCATAAGGCCTGTCATATAGAGTATGACTTGGGCGGTGGTGTCGCATAGAGTTCAAGTTGGTTTAAGGCACGATGTCACGGACTTAGTATTTTTAAGGCACGGGGCACGGTCGATTAAATTGAGTTGGAAGGACGGCTTTCAAATAGTCATTCCTGAGTCGAATGAAATGATAGGGCAAAAAGGAAGAATGCTCGTGACCATGGGTCATCGAGGCGGTCTCAAATGTTAGAAGTCGTGAACTTGGTCCTGAAAAGATGGTAACATTAGAAGAAGAATGACTGTGTGAGACGTCAGTTCGAGTCAAGTCTTGCATGGTCATGGACAACTTGTCGACAAGGGCGATGTTTCCACGAGCGGCATCCCTGGGCGCCATGGGACCGTTTCGGCCTAGGGGAAACATGGTATAGCCGAGCTGGGGGTACCGCTCAGGTTATTCGGAAACTTTCAGCAGAGCTCGCTGCTTGCGCTGAAAGGGTCGCTGAATAACAAAGCTATAATTCCAGAATAGCTTGTGGTGCTAGTGACCTTTCATATAGATGAGTCAGCATATAACGGCTATCCACGTGTATGCTTTTGGAAATGTGTCGAGTTAAATGTGTGTACGTTTTGGAAGACAATATTTGGGCCTAAGATTTGGCTGCAGCGTAGATACCGTGCTTCGGCACGGGATGTGGTGTCGAGTCTTAAGTTGTTGGCATAGAGTTACACAAGTTGGATTTGAGTCATTGTGAGTTTAAGTCAGGAATCGCTGCAAGGCATAGTCGGTCGAGTAACACTTAGTCCACAAGTCTTGATTGGGTCAGTTGGTGATTAAAGTAGCAAGGGCCGCGAGGCGGCAATATATGGTTAAGTCATACTGAGTTTGCGAGGCACGGCACAATGGACTTGTAGCACTATCGTGTAGTCGCGTCTCTGATTATGTGCCGAAAGGCAAGCACGACATGATAGGTTAACGTTGTTGGTACGAGGAGGGTCTAAAGGCAAAGTATGTGTTGGCGTTGTTGTCACAAGCACGAGATGGTCTAGAGACACAAAATAGGCCAAGACGTCTGTCCTAAAACTGATCCTAAGACAATAGTAGAAAGACAATCATAAAAGGACAATGTTACACAAAAGTAAATGAATGTGTCGATTTTGTATGGGTGGGCGAGGAGCTCATTCCACCAGTACAGTTGAGTACTGACACCCACACAGTATTTATGTGCAGGAACAGGTAGAAGCTCGTGGTGCGGAGCTCGCTTGGATGCGTCGAGGCACGAAGTTCCTTGGCGATTCGAGGCACTACCGCGTGGAGTCATGACTTATACGTGACATAATGTATGGACATTGCCTATCTGAAGCATCCGCTGGCTTGAGACATATAATGAGAGATGAGAGAGAGCTGAGTGACTTGTAATGTGAGAAGAGTGAGCTTGAATGATTGTAATCTCGGCCTTACGCCCCATTATAATCCTTGTTTCAATATCAATAAAAATGCATCTTTTGAATGACTTGTGTTTTGTTCTAAATTTCTCCTGGCATATTCAATATCTCTGCTTTGGACTTCTGTGCGACGACCCCGTCGCAGCCGCTGAAATTGATCATTATGGAACCCGCCTTACACGAACGCAATCTAGGCTCATGCGGCATCACGCCTTAGCGAGGACGATTGCTCCTACGGGAGCGGGGTGTGACATCTATTACCAACGATAGACATCAACTTCAAATATTACAAATTAATGGTAATTTGTTTGAAATATTAGACCGTGCATCGAGTAGAACATATGTTGTATTATTAGATGAAAGATCTTGTTCATGTTTAAGGTGGTATCATACTTACATACCATGTATACATGCATGTTTTTCTTGTCAATATTGCAGTTATGATATTGAAAGTTATTATTCGATAATATTTTCTACTGAGAGATTAAGAAGTGTGTACGAGCCACATATGGAACCAATTCCAGTTCCTTACAACATTCAAGCTTCTTTGGTTAGGGAAGAAATTGGAGTTCCAGATGTCAGGCACAAAGCCGGAAGGCCGAAGAAAAACCGCATCAAACTACGTGAATCATCGACAAGAGAACTTCGCTGCGTCAATTGTGGTTTGATAGGACACAAGAGAAGAAAATGTACAAGTCAACCAAGAGAATGACGACAAGAGAACTTCTATTTTTCATTGTAGTACCAACATTCATGTCAACTTTTAAACATTACATAATAAAATTTTATTTCATTACAAACAATGTTTCATCTGCGGGCAATTCGTTTGTAATGCCTTCGTTCTACCGGTCTGAGGCCTAGTCGGGCTCTTCTTTGATCCGTGGTCTCCTCCGCTCTTATTTTATCCTCTTTCTCGACCTCCTGAGTAGGCACCGGGGCTGACGGGGACGTAATCAACTGTGAGTAATACGACATGTCATCAAATGAATATGCTAGGCAATATTGATTTGCTGAGTCGCTATGCGTTGATTATAGGGCTGAAAGGCTGAGAAAGTGCCCATGCCCGCATACTGCTGACTGAAGCCTTCTCCAGCGTAGTGTGGGCTAGTGTACTCTGGAGCGTACTGCTGGGTAGTGTACTCTGGAGCGTACTGCTGGCTAGTGTACTCTCCATGGTACTGCTGGCTGGTTTCCTCTCCATGGTGCTGCTGGCTGGTGCCCTCTCCATGATGCTGCTGGCTGGTGCCCTCTCCAGCAGTGCCTTCTCCAGCAACGCCCTCTCCAGCAGCGCCCTCCTCGTCCTCTGGATCGTCCACCCTATGACGCCGTGAATATCTCAGAGGAACAGTGGCACCCGGATAATCGGCTGGGATACGTGTATGCAATGGACGTATATCAGGATCCCGTCCAAGACTCAGTGAATCTACGCGAGTTAAAATATCTCACATCCACTCCCGACCATGCGGCCATAAATAGCTCTCTGGTTCTTGGATATATTGTTGGCCCATAATAGCTTAAAATTTGAAATATGCAAATTACAATTGTGATCATCTCTCTTAATTTTAAATAGTAGTAAAGTCCTACCACTTCAGATATGCCATCAACAAAAGCTCGCAGAGAAGATTAATCTACGGCTTTAGACTTGAACCGTGGCTCCTCAAATTTGTATGCTCTGTTGGTCATACGAGGCGCTCTCCACCATTGTCTATAAGCCAAGTCACCTTCATCTGTATTTCGTAAAAATAATCATAAGACAAATGCTATCCGTCCAAATATACTAGTAAGTCAGAACTTACATTCATCAGGATGCCTTATTCGGGGCAGCTCTGTCACACTACTATCCTGGAATCGCCTATACCAGGAAGCTCTAGCAGTATCGATTCTGTTTCTTGCAGGCTATATCATAACTCATGCAAGACGGGTCATCCGGAATAATCTGCCCGTAATCGAATTGCCGGAGAACACGATCTGCCGGATGATACATAGTGTAACGATTGTATATAATATATGATTTGTGTAGGCTCAAATCATACGATGTCCTTTTAATTTCTGAAGCATTTTCATCATCCGAGTATGGTATCCAGATAACCTATTGGATGACAATTTATACGAAAAATTTATGCTAATCTATTAAATTGATTGACAATTGTAGTGTAAAAAACTCTAATAAATTGAGTAATTACCTCCTTCCACGGTAATATATCAAATTCTCCCATGTAGATTGAAGCATCCTTGTATAAATGTGAGACCCGTCTCACTGTATCGGTATTTTATACGGATACATGTTTATTTGAGTCGTATTTCGTATTTATCAATTTGCATGATATTTTAAAATTTTCCTAAGTGTAGGATTTTCATGACTTGGTTTAACTTGGATTTGGTTTTATTTGGTTCGGTTCCACTTTGCCTTGGTTTGGTTTAGTTTGGTTCTTTAGGAGAGAGGTGTATGGTTTAGATTGAGTGGAGAGGAATGAATGGTGGAGATTGCTTGGGCTTGTTATATAAGCCACCTACCACTCTCTCTCCTCCATTATTTTTTATTTCCATCTTCATATTCTTCCTCCAGCCCAAGGCAAGTACATCTTGCCGAATGTTGGACGATTTTAATTTCGTTTGTTCCATTCTCTTTATGGTTACATTCTAAGCATATTTAGAACTTGGAGTTTTTCAATTTGATGGCTAGATTGTTGTAGATCTAACTTTGAAGAAATTTTGGTTTTTATGGGTCTTGATCTATTTTGACTGCATGTTCTTGGTTAGCAAGTGCTTTCATGTAGTTTGATCTCTGCAATATGGATTTAGGGCTCTCAGTGTTAGTGGTAGGAGCTTGAGTCATGGATTCCATGGCCATCTCCTCGGATTAATTTGTTGTTCTGGAAATAGTGAGCCGCATAGGCTTTAAAGAAAGCAATTAATTGTACTTTTCTTATCATGCAATTTTTCATGCATTCTTTCTTAATGCATTTTTCCTTACATTTTTTTTTCTAAGAAATCCTTTGCTGGCCGCATGGGTTTTGGATGCAATATTAACCCATTCTTAAAGCATTTTGTCCTTTATGCATTTGTCCTTTATGCTTTAAAAGCTTGGTTGAAGCATCCTGGAAAGGAGCTAGCCGCATAAGGCTTCTTAAGGCTTTATATTATGCATTTAAGACCTTAATGTTTAATATATTATGCTTAATGCATTGATTACATGCCTTTGGAATAAGCTAGCCGCATAAAGCTTCTTAAGGCCTTATGATTAATGCATTTAAGACCTTGCTATTTCATATTTTATGCTTGAAATCCTAATGCATTACTTTTATGCATTATGCCTTTAAGGTCCTAAATGTTTATATTTTTATGCTTTAGTCCTTAGGATTGCATTTAATGCATTTTTTTAGCATACTTGGCCGCATGAAGTCAACTTCACTCTTGGCCTTAGATATTTTGGCCCCATAGTATATTAATATTTAGTTTGTGCCTAGCCTTTACATTGTTGCTGGCCGCATGAATATAATCCTTAGCCGCATGGTCTCTTCCCACTTGCTGGCCGCATGGCCATGGTACTTTTGGACTTTGAATTTAATATTGGATCGCATGGATTCTATTGAGCTGCCTGTACTTGCAGGATATATTTTATTATATGTCATCATTGCTTGGCCACGTGAACCAATATTTAAATGGTTCACGTGAACTTTTCTTATTGCATTAATTGTGGGGGGTCCCACATAGCTTCCTTTAGTTGACTTGCTTGCTGAAGTGGGAGTTTGCATTTAATGAGGGTCCCACTGTCTTTTGTCTTATTTGATTTCATGGCCTATTTATTGTTTTCTGGCCGCATGGATGGTCTTTTACTTTCCCTGCCGCATGGGGTCCCTCCCACTCTTGGCCGCATGCACAATTGTATGCTAGCCGCATATGGCTTGCTGGCCTTAAATGTTTGACTGATTTCATTTAAATAATTTCGGAGCCGCATGGGTGGCCTCCCACTCTCTTTGACCACATGTATGTTCTCCCACTTTTGGACCGCATGGGTCCCACTTTGATTGTTTAAATGTCTTATTTGCGTAATTTGTGGTCCGAATTTCTTCCCACTCCCAACATAAAAATTGTAAAGTTTCTCCTTGGCTTCAAGAATATATACATATTATAAATATATTATTATTTAATTGTGCAAGTTTCTCTCCTCCTTGATAATTGGCATGACTTGATAGTGACCCGCCGTGGTGCACTCCTGACAAGATAACTTGACCTGACAATTTGACATGATAACTTGACATGATAATTCTTGATAGTGGCCCGCCGTGGCGCACTCTTGACATGATAAACCTGACATGATATTTCTCGAAGGCTGTTGCGACGGCTAGCATGACTGGACAAGATTGAATAACTTGGACACCGTGGACGATTGTGCTTGTACAAATGAACCCGTCTTGTCTTGCATCATGTCTTGGACGGGGACCCCTGAGTACCACGGTCAGGGTTACCCACTGAAATGGACTAAGGCTAATTACTAGAATAATCCAGTAGTTCATGGAGAGACTTTCCCAGTTACCTGTTGCCCCTTTGATCCCGGCCTTATATATATATATACATGGGATTTGTTGCTATCCGTCGAGATGAGCGCACTTCCAGCCCGCCGTCGAGTGTGGTACCTTAGGACACATGTATCTTACTACAGTGGGTCTGCTATATCATGCTATCTTTTTCTTTTTCTTTGCTTGGGTCACTCAGGTAGCAGCAGGCGGGTAACTGGACTTGGAAGAATCTCGCTGCATCTTGCTAGTAACTAGGCCTGTGATAACCCTAGTTAGTTAAAGTATCAAGCCGTACTATTGATTGGCCGTGATTGATTGGATGGAGTCTACTCAGTGCAAGTCTTGTCTTGATCCTGTACATGATTGTTACATGTCCTGATTTCTTATTTTATCTTGCCGATAAATGGTGGGAGAAACCAAGTTCCGTTCAGACGAAGGATTACAACCCCGGTCCTTGTTTGGTTTACGGGTTGTAACCTGGTTATCTGAATAGTCCCATGGTTATCTCATCGTATATCACCTTCCCAGTTCTATTTATTTAACATGTTCTCCAGCTTACTTTATGTCAAATGATGACTTACTTACAGTCTCTCTATGTTCAGGATAAGTACATTGGTACTGTACAAATCTCGATCCTCCCTTACTTATCTGCTTGTTGATTGCTAATGATTGCTGGTTTTAAGTTCATAGTTCGGCCTTCTTTGTGGTACTTTCTATCTGGGGTCTGACCCCACTGGTTTTGCATGGCCAGGTTCTAATAGAAGAGCCCGAAGGATCTACCGCACCATCTACTCGACGGTGACCAGACGGAGCACCAGAGTGCCTCAGTGGGTTTCTTCTTCATTCTCCCACTGATATCTTGTCACGCCCCAGAACCAGAATACTGGAGAGCGGGGGAGTGACTCAGCCAGCTACGTATTACGGGTAGAAGAATACCGTATAATACGATCAATGTTGTCTAACCAGACGAGGGGGTGCATACTACATAAAAGTCTTACTATGGTCATTACACATCTATTGTCTCAATCATTCAAACAAGAAACAGAAATATAGAACATGTAAGGTAAAGCAGTAAGGCGTCCCAAACGCTCAGTCAAAAATGTTCTTGAGATCTGGCTTTACAAAACATAGCCAGATGATATAGCAAGCGTACACAATTGTTATCAGCTGCAGTCTGACTTAATTACAATTATGCAAAAGTAAGTACAAGACAATCCGACTAACATGTCGGTGCCAAACGGCAAGGTATAAAGTAGATAACAAAACGAGTGGTGAAGTTAAGGAACCCACTCGAGGCCTCCTGCGATCATTCCTCTAGTATTGACCATCCTGGAGGTGGAAGTACGCTAAGTCCTCGGGAACTGGCTCTAAATCTGGCCATGCAAAACCAGAGAGGTTAGACCTCTAATAGCAAGTACCACAAGGGAGCACGACATGAGAACTAAAACCAGTAAGTAAGAGAATATAATAATAGATCTCTGCTTGCTACTAGAACTCACATCACATCAAGACACTTCGAACCAACCTCCCAACCAAACGAGGACAGAAGTTGGCCCGTCATGTCCTGACATTCTGATCATCCTAGTTAGGTAACAGAGTACAGTGCACAAACAAATCATCTTGAACGGCCAATCAACTCCTACGGCTTGCTATTATGAGTCCCAAGTTATCCTGGAATAATGCAATTAGGGATTCCTCAGTTCTTACTATGTGCAAGCAAGGCTAGTCTATCCAGTCGATCAATTGGCCCATGCATGAATTAGACGAGTCCTAGCAGGACGCCCGTCAATATACAATATACAATAATAATAAAAGCAGATACTGTTCCCTGCCCGTGTGGCAGATTTACAGTATCTGTGGGAACCAGCCGGCCCGTTGGGTACTACTCGTCCCAAGGGGGCTACCATGTAAGAATTCGGGAATCCATTCTCTCCATGCAATCATTATTTTATTTAACTTAATAGTCTCTACGTTGAGTGAAATCCCATGCCGTGGATCATGGTCATTCAAATGAGTACTTTCGTACGGGGTACGATATGCACAACTCTACAACGATACCAGTGCGGTTAGGTTACAGGTCTTACATAGCGTAATGCAACAATCAAATCTATCCACGGTAATCATGCCTTGACCATAAAGTACACATGCTTCTTTTGTAGAAAAATAACTAAATAAATAAATAAATAAATAAATTGAAGCCTGCATGTGCAAGTATGTCAATATTCGGGATCAGCCAGTCGAGTACAATAGTTCATAACATGAACGTGTCTCATTCATTTCATTCAATAAGACGACTAGCCAGTCTCTTAGTTCCAATTAGGAACGCATGATCAATTTAGTCAAGATAACCATCGTCATTAATGGTAACAAGGCATGAAAGTCAATTTGCATTAAATAGGGTCGAGTCTATAACTCTCAAGGTCAAGTTCCAGTCTTACTGGGTACCCGTGAATCAATCAAGACACAGGGCACATTCCATATAACAATCAATATAACAATATTAACATATCATGATTTATCTGGTTCATGCCAAAAGGCGTAAGGATAAAAAATGGGCGTAAAATATCTAATAAAATATCAATATACAGGGCTATAAAAGATCCAGGCAAGGAAAATGAAACCAAACTGACATGCTGACATAAGACCAAGTCAGCCAAAGGACATACGCTCAGGGCAAGAGTCATACGCTTAGGTCAGGCTACGCTCAGGAAGGCAGCGTATGGACTCCATACGACTCCTTGACACTCAAGTGAGCGTATGCAAGTCATACGCTCCAAAAAGGCAGCGTATGAGCTCCATACGACTCCTCACCAATCAAGTCAGCGTATGCAAGTCATACGCTCCAAAAAGGCAGCGTATGAGCTCCATACAACTCCTCACCAATCAAGTCAGCGTATGCAAGTCATACGCTCCAAAAAGGCAGCGTATGGACTTCATACGACTCCTGACCAAACAAGTCAGCGTATGCAAGTCATACGCTCCCAAAAGGCAGCGTATGAACTCCATACGACTCCTGACCAAACAAGTCAGCGTATGCAAGTCATACGCTCCCAAAAGACAGCGTATGCAAGACACACGCTTCCTAAAAAGGCAGCGTATGGACTCCATACTGCGCTGCGCTAAAGAGCACGCACAGCTCAGTGACGCAAGCTAAAAAGCTAGCGTACACTGCTCACTGTCTTCTCCAAACAGCAAGAACTCCATGGTTGCACCCCAAAGCTTCAAAAGTCCATAACTTGGTCAAAATAAGTCCGAATCCAACTTTCCAAAGGTCAAAATTGGGTAGGATGAACTGCTCTACGACATGGAACCATCAAATCTTGAGAACAAAGGAGTTTGCTAGATCAAAACCCATAGACAACCAAAAATACAATAACTTAGATCTACAAGAAATGAACCAATGAAATCAAAAATACTAAGCACTAAACTCTCTTAGAATCATGAGAGAAAGAATATTGAACCATAAAATATGGTCCTCATGTAGAGCAAGATGTACTTGCCTAGTTGGTAGGTGGAGAGAGTAATGAAAGGAAGAAGAAGAAGTAATGGTGAAGAAGGAGTGAATGAGGAGAGAGAAGGAAGAGGGTAGCTTTAAGTAGCAAAGGGGTGGTAGGTGGGAGTTGGGCCAGGTTCTTAATGGGTCGGGTCCAATGGGTCCAATGGGTCGGGTTGTACGGGTCCAACAAGGCTAACCCGAAAGTAAAACTAAAGCAGGAATTAAAATACAGGTAATAAAAGTACAGGAAGAAATGCAGGAATAAAATTGCAGGAATTAATTAGCATAAAAATTAAAGAGCAGCTAATTAATTAACATGAAAATTTAAAGAGCAGGCAATAGAATTGCAGAAAAAATAAAGTGCAGAAAATAAAATGCAGATAATTAATTAACATGAAGTTATAGGAATTTAAATACAGGATACTACATGATAAATACTAAATAAATACATTCAGGCAATATACGTATTAGAATACGCATTCCGGGAACGGGGAGTGACATCTCTACCCTCCTTGAAAAAATTCCGTTTTCGAAATTTCAAATTCAAGCAAGATAGAAATATCGGGGCTAAACTAATCTAAGTACAAGCAATTCAATAAAGCAATTATTTTACAATATCCATAGCAAGTAACATATATGTAAATTTATCAATCTACGATATCAAGCAATTTTACCTATAAGGTGATAAGCATGAGGAATCAAGACAATCAAACTACACAGAAAAAGATATACCTTGTGAGTCAAACAGGTGTGGATACCGTGATCGGATATCATCCTCACGTTCCCACGTTGACTCTCCCAAGGAGTGATGACCCCAAGCAACACGGACAAGACTAATTGTTCGGTTCTTGAGTATCTTCTCTCTTCGGTCCAAAATGGACACAGGTTGTTCCTCGTAAGACAGGTTGGTACCAACAACCAGCTCAGAGTGATCGAGGACATGGCTTGGGTCCGATACATACCTACGTAATTGAGATATATGAAATACGTCATGTACCTCTCGTAACGAAGGTGGAAGTGATAAACGATAAGCAACATCGCCTATCCGATCAAGGATAACAAATGGGCCCACGTACCGCGGACTCAGTTTCCCGCGAACGCCAAATCTAATGACCCCACGAGTAGATGAGATCCGCAAGAATACGTGGTCCCCAACAGAGAACTCTAACGGCCTACGATGCTGGTCCGCCCAATGACGATGCCGATCCTGCGCAACACGAAGTCGCTCTCTAATTCCCTTAATCACTTCAACCGTCTAGATAATCATTTCTGGGCCTAGCATCTTCCTTTCCCCGATATCATCCCATGCTAGTGGCGATCTACACTTCTTACCATATAGTGCTTCAAATGGCGCCATCTGGATACTGGCTTGATAACTGTTATTGTATGAGAACTCAACTAAGTGCAGGTGGCTTTCCCAAGATCCTCCAAAATCTAGAGTGCAAGCTCGCAACATGTCTTCTAAAGTCTGAATCGTCCTTTCTGATTGCCCGTCCGTCTGTGGATGGTAAGCCGTGCTAAATTTTAATTTGGTACCCAGACTATGATGCAAGCTCTTCCAAAAATACGATGTAAAGCGGGTATCCCGATCCGACATAATACTGACAGGAACTCCATGCTGCCTGACTATCTGTTGCATATACAACTCTGCCAACTTTTCTGTAGATTGCCCTACTCTGAAAGAAAGAAAATGCGCCACCTTCGTAAGCCGATCTACTATCACCCAAATGGCATCCTTACCACTTGGCGATCTCGGTAAACCGGTCACAAAGTCCATCGTGATATGCGCCCACTTCTATTCCGGGATAGGAAGCGGTTGCAATAATCCAGCTGGCCTCTGCTGTTCTGCCTTCACTTGCTGACATACCAAGCAACGGGAAACGAATCTAGCTATCTCTCTCTTCATTCCATTCCACCAGAAGTGCTGCTTGATATCTTGGTACATCTTGGTCCCTCCAGGATGTATAGAATACTGGGAACTGTGAGCTTCTGCCATAACTTTCTGTCTGATATCCCCACTGGGCACACATAGACGTGATCCAAATCTAAGTATACCATCTTCATGAATTCTCATCTCCTTCCTGAGTCCTGACTCACATTCTGCCCTAAGCTTCTGAATCCTTGGGTCTTGTGCCTGAGCTGCCTTGATCCTATCTACCAAGTCAGATTGGACTTGTAGACTAGCCAGAACTCCTACATCACTAGGAAGTATAACTTCTATACCCATCTCCTGAAGGTCTTCTAAGATATGTCTCTGCGTTGTCAACATAAATGCGCCGCCTCTCCTGCTGAGAGCGTCTGCCACTACATTAGCCTTGCCTGGATGATACTGAAGCTCCACGTCATAATCCTTAATCAGCTCTAACCATCTTCTCTGCCTCATGTTCAGCTCCTTCTGAGTAAAGATGTACTTCAGACTTTTATGGTCTGTGTACATGTCTACTCGATCGCCATATAAGTAATGCCTCCAAAGCTTCAAAGCAAACACTACTGCTGCTAACTCCAAATCATGAGTTGGGTAATTCTTCTCGTGGTCTCGAAGCTGCCTAGATGCATACGCTATCACCTTTCCATGCTGCATAAGGACACATCAATATACTGTAAAACCTCCGGGCCCAACTGGCAATGTAAGGATAGGCGCTGATATCAACTTCCGCTTTAGGTTCTCAAATAATGCCTGGCATTCTGCCGACCAGACGAATGGTACATCCTTCCGTCTCAAGCGGGTCATGGGTGCTGAAAGTCTTGCAAAATCTGACACAAATCTTCTGTAATATCCTGCCAATCCCAAGAAACTCCGTACATCAGCTACGGTCTTGGGTACTGGCCAACTCTCCACTGCTTCTACCTTCTTGGGATTCACTGCTACTCCAGCTCCTGATATGATGTGACCCAAAAATGAAATATGATCCGTCCAGAACTCACACTTGCTGAGCTTGGCATACAACTGGTTCTCTCTTAAAACCTGCAACACTTTCCTGAGGTGGTCTTCATGCTCCTCTTCACTAGCAGAATATACGAGTATGTCGTCAAGAAAGACAATGACAAACCGATCTAAATACGGCATAAAGATGCGGTTCATCAAATCCATGAAGATAGCTGGAGCATTGGTCAAACCAAACGGCATTACTAAGAATTCATAATGCCCATACTTCGACCTGAATACTGTCTTGGGAATGTCTTCCTTCCGAACCCTCACCTGATGGTACCCTGAACGAAGATCTATCTTGGAGAAAACTCTAGCCTTGCTCAACTGATCAAATAAGTCGTCGATCCTGGGTAATGGGTACTTGTTCTTTACTGTTGTCGCATTTAGCTTCCTGTAATCGTTGCACAATCTGGATGACCCATCCTTCTTCCCCACAAGTACCACTGGTGCTGCCCACGGTGATACACTAGCTTGGATAAACTTCTTCTCCTTTAATTCCTCTATATGCTGATATACCTTGGCCTGTTCCGAATCCGCCATTCTGTAAACTCGATCTGATATCGGTTTAGTTCCAGGTGCCAATTCTATACTGAACTCAATATCTCTAACTGGTGGCAGACCGAGAAGTTCTTCGGGAAATACGTCTAGAAATTCTTCAACTACCTTCGGAACTGGAACTTCTTCCATCGCTGTTACTACTCCATGCTCTTGCTGAGTTGCCTCTGACCTGACCAAGGTGAACCTCTCCATGCCTGGAATATCAAAAGATACACTTCCACTACGATAATCTATTGTCGCATGACTGTCTTTCAGCCAGTCCATGCCTAAGATAACGTCAAAATTTCCAACAGGAAATTCTATCAACCGGGCGGGTAAAGGATGCCCGCACACTACAACACTACATGCTAAACTAACTCTACTAACTCCCACGAGCCCATTACCAGTGAGTATATTCAACCTCCCTGGCAATGCCTCGAACTCCACTCCTAGTCGTGTCGCAAATTGTGCAGATATAAATGAGTGGGATGCTCCCGAATCAAACAATGCTACTGCGGGATATGAGGCGACGAGAATATTACCTGCCACAACATCTCCCGATGCCAATGCCTCTTCCAAGGACAGTGTGAATGCCTGCCCTCGACCTCCTTGCTGGTTCCCATGTTGTGGCCTAGCCTGGTGCTGCTGCTGGGCCCTGCCTTGATGATGCTGGGGTGGTCTATGCTGGTGTTGCTGCATCGGCGGCCCTTGCTGCCGAAACATCTGAGCCTGTGATACTAACGGACGCTGTGCCAACGGCCTCACTGCCAATGCTGGTCCTCGATACTGCCCTGCCCCTGGTGCTGGCAGAGCAGGAAACTGCTGCCCTGGTCCTCCTGACCTCGAATTCATGGGACATGTGGTAACCCGATGATCTGGGTTTCCACATATCAGACACAGTCCATTCAATGTCCGACACACATCTCTAGTGTGCCCCATCTTCCCACAATAAGTGCAGCCCGCCGGGGGTTGCTGGTTCTTCCTCTGTTGCTGCTGCCTGGGTGGTGGTGCTGGCCCTCGTATCGCCACATCGTGGATACGAATGCCAGTGGATGGTGCTGTTGTTCGGGGCGCTGCTCCCCCTCCTCCTTCAATCTGACTGTGGGATCTCTTCTGACCCCCAATCCTTGCCGCAAGCCTCTGAATGGTGATCTTATGCCTTCGAGTCGCCGTCAATATCTCATCAAAAGTCTGGTAATTGTGCCCCTCTATCAATTGCAAGAGCTCAAGATGAAACCCTTGCTGGAACCTCATCGCCCTCTGGCGTTCCGTTGCTACCATCTCTGGGGCAAATCTACTCAATCTGCAGAACTCCGCTGCATAAGCATCTACCGTCTTGCCAGCCTGCCTGAGGCTGATAAACTTCTGTTGTAGCTCAAACTGTGCCACAACTCCATAGTACTTCGTCTTGAACCTTGCAGTAAAATCGTCCCAAGCAACAGGACGTCTGATGCCTACTTCCTCTGATTCCCACCAATCACGTGCGAGATCCTGAAGTAACAACTTCACTAGATCCACACGTTCTTCTGCCGGCACCTTAGCTGCTGTCAGAATAGCCTCAATATCCTTAAGCCATGCATCTGCTGAAATGGCATCCTCCGTGCCCTCGAAACGGCGGGGGTTGTACTTACAAAACCTGGCTGATGCTCCTGAATCAGTCCCCACTCCTCTTTCCAAAGCCGTCTGCAATCCTTGGTTGAGCAACACATTCTGCTCTTGTAGCTGAGTGTGCATGCGCTGCTGGGCCAACATCTGATATTGCTGAGCAGCTATCATTCCTCTCATGATCTCTAGAAGGGCTGGTGTGTCCACTTTCACAGGAGTAGGTGGAACTGTTGGTGGTGGTGGAACATCCGGATACTGCGATCCAGCTGCTGGTTCTACTATCACTTCTTCCTGGGTAGCCTCCTGAGGTGAGACTGGCCCTTGTTGCTGACCAACAGGGTCAGGATGTCCATGTTGCTCTTGTTGTTGCTGTCCAGCTCTGACCGATGCAGACGAAGTGCCCCTAAGAAAAGGGACAAGAGAACAATCAAACGACCGGACATGAAGGATCAATGAAGTCAAAGGATACCGGAATGTCAAGCGAGAGTTGAGAATAACGAACCAGGAGATCAAGGGGAAACATGTGTGATTGAGACATCCTATAAATCAAAACACCCCACAAGTCTGAAATCAGACCTGCATGGGCCACCACTAAAACCTTGTCACGCCCCAGAACCAGAATACTGGAGAGCGGGGGAGTGACTCAGCCAGCTACGTATTACGGGTAGAAGAATACCGTATAATACGATCAATGCTGTCTAACCAGACGAGGGGGTGCATACTACATAAAAGTCTTACTATGGTCATTACACATCTATTGTCTCAATCATTCAAACAAGAAACAGAAATATAGAACATGTAAGGTAAAGCAGTAAGGCGTCCCAAACGCTCAGTCAAAAATGTTCTTGAGATCTGGCTTTACAAAACATAGCCAGATGATATAGCAAGCGTACACAATTATTATCAGCTGCAGTCTGACTTAATTACAATTATGCAAAAGTAAGTACAAGACAATCTGACTAACATGTCGGTGCCAAACGGCAAGGTATAAAGTAGATAACAAAACGAGTGGTGAAGTTAAGGAACCCACTCGAGGCCTCCTGCGATCATTCCTCTAGTATTGACCATCCTGGAGGTAGAAGTACGCTGAGTCCTCGGAAACTGGCTCTAAATCTGGCCATGCAAAACCAGAGAGGTTAGACCTCTAATAGCAAGTACCACAAGGGAGCACGACATGAGAACTAAAACCAGTAAGTAAGAGAATATAATAATAGATCTCTGCTTGCTACTAGAACTCACATCACATCAAGACACTTCGAACCAACCTCCCAACCAAACAAGGACAGAAGTTGGCCCGTCATGTCTTGACATTCTGATCATCCCAGTTAGGTAACATAGTACAGTGCACAAACAAATCATCTTGAACGGCCAATCAACTCCTACGGCTTGCTATTATGAGTCCCAAGTTATCCTGGAATAATGCAATTAGGGATTCCTCAGTTCTTACTATGTGCAAGCAAGGCTTGTCTATCCAGTCGATCAATTGGCCCATGCATGAATTAGACGAGTCCTAGCAGGACGCCCGTCAATATACAATATACAATAATAATAAAAGCAGATACTGTTCCCTGCCCGTGTGGCAGATTTACAGTATCTGTGGGAACCAGTCGGCCCATTGGGTACTACTCGTCCCAAGGGGGCTGCCATGTAAGAATTCGGGAATCCATTCTCTCCATGCAATCATTATTTTATTTAACTTAATAGTCTCTACGTTGAGTGAAATCCCATGCCGTGGATCATAGTCATTCAAATGAGTACTTTCGTACGGGGTACGATATGCACAACTCTACAACGATACCAGTGCGGTTAGGTTGCAGGTCTTACATAGCGTAATGCAACAATCAAATCTATCCACGGTAATCATGCCTTGACCATAAAGTACACATGCTTCTTTTGTAGAAAAATAACTAAATAAATAAATAAATAAATAAATTGAAGCCTGCATGTACATGTATGTCAATATTCGGGATCAGCCAGTCGAGTACAATAGTTCATAACATGAACGTGTCTCATTCATTTCATTCAATAAGACGACTAGCCAGTCTCTTAGTTTCAATTAGGAACGCATGATCAATTTAGTCAAGATAACCATCGTCATTAATGGTGACAAGGCATGAAAGTCAATTTGCATTAACTAGGGTCGAGTCTATAACTCTCAAGGTCAAGTTCCAGTCTTACTGGGTACCCGTGAATCAATCAAGACACAGGGCACATTCCATATAACAATCAATATAACAATATTAACATATCATGATTTATCTGGTTCATGCCAAAAGGCGTAAGGATAAAAAATGGGCGTAAAATATCTAATAAAATATCAATATACAGGGCTATAAAAGATCCAGGCAAGGAAAATGAAACCAAACTGACATGCTGACATAAGACCAAGTCAGCCAAAGGCCATACGCTCAGGGCAAGAGTCATACGCTTAGGTCAGGCTACGCTCAGGAAGGCAGCGTATGGACTCCATACGACTCCTTGACACTCAAGTGAGCGTATGCAAGTCATACGCTCCAAAAAGGCAGCGTATGAGCTCCATACGACTCCTCACCAATCAAGTCAGCGTATGCAAGTCATACGCTCCAAAAAGGCAGCGTATGAGCTCCATACGACTCCTCACCAATCAAGTCAGTGTATGCAAGTCATACGTTCCAAAAAGGCAGCGTATGGACTTCATACGACTCCTGACCAAACAAGTCAGCGTATGCAAGTCATACGCTCCCAAAAGGCAGCGTATGAACTCCATACGACTCCTGACCAAACAAGTCAGCGTATGCAAGTCATACGCTCCCAAAAGGCAGCGTATGCAAGACACACGCTTCCTAAAAAGGCAGCGTATGGACTCCATACTGCGCTGCGCTAAAGAGCGCGCACAGCTCAGTGACGCAAGCTAAAAAGCTAGCGTACACTGCTCACTGTCTTCTCCAAACAGCAAGAACTCCATGGTTGCACCCCAAAGCTTCAAAAGTCCATAACTTGGTCAAAATAAGTCCGAATCCAACTTTCCAAAGGTCAAAATTGGGTAGGATGAACTGCTCTACGACATGGAACCATCAAATCTTGAGAACAAAGGAGTTTGCTAGATCAAAACCCATAGACAACCGAAAATATAATAACTTAGATCTACAAGAAATGAACCAATGAAATCAAAAATACTAAGCACTAAACTCTCTTAGAATCATGAGAGGAAGAATATTGAACCATAAAATATGGTCCTCATGTAGAGCAAGATGTACTTGCCTAGTTGGTAGGTGGAGAGAGTAATGAAAGGAAGAAGAAGAAGTAATAGTGAAGAAGGAGTGAATGAGGAGAGAGAAGGGAGAGGGTAGCTTTAAGTAGCAAAGGGGTGGTAGGTGGGAGTTGGGCCAGGTTCTTAATGGGTCGGGTCCAATGGGTCCAATGGGTCGGGTTGCACGGGTCCAACAAGGCTAACCCGAAAGTAAAACTAAAGCAGGAATTAAAATGCAGGTAATAAAAGTACAGGAAGAAATACAGGAATAAAATTGCAGGAATTAATTAGCATAAAAATTAAAGAGCAGCTAATTAATTAACATGAAAATTTAAAGAGTAGGCAATAGAATTGCAGAAAAAATAAAGTGCAGAAAATAAAATGCAGATAATTGATTAACATGAAGTTATAGGAATTTAAATACAGGATACTACATGATAAATACTAAATAAATACATTCAGGCAATATACGTATTAGAATACGCATTCCGGGAACGGGGAGTGACATATGTAAATTCTCTTCTTGTAACGTTTAGCCCCGAGCACGTGTTTAGTTCGTGTTTTGGTATTTTCCTTGATATTGTAGCCTACGGGCATAAACATGATATGTGTATTCTAGACTATAGCTAGTCCTTATCATGTACGACTAATATTCTAGCTAGTCATCAGTTCTGTGGTACTGGCTTCATGATCAGTCATGTATATATGGTTCGGGACGCCTTACTATTGTATGTATGATGATCGTACTCTTGCTCTTGTATAATTGCCTGTGATTGAGATACCTAGGATTGTTAAACCATAGGATTGACTGATGGCATGTAGAGTAACCCCCATGTCTTGACAGCTTATACGTGATTTCAGAGTACTAACGTACTTTGGGATTGCGTAGCTGGCTATGTCTGCCCCCGCTCTCCGGTATTCTGGTTCTGGGGCGTGACAGTAAATTATGATGAGGGTCCACTATATTTGTGGCCCATCGCGTAGCAAGCGAAAAAAATTTCAACATCAATAAAAATGCTGGTTACATGTCGGCCAATAAAGAAATGCTCGTAGCACCATACCTAAGACAGAAATAATATGGTATTTTTAAAATGTATATAATTAAAACAAATTTAGTGAATTTAGGGATTAATTTTTTATTACCTGAACCAGAGTCATGCACCCACACAAATTTTTTGAACCATTCGATCTAGCAAATTCCGTCAAGCTGACATATAAATATGCTAAGGTAGCAGCTCCCCATGCATGACGCGTAGGTTCTTTTAAATTGTCTAAAAAAGGTAACAGTCGCACGTTTACTCTGTTTTCCTGCCTGTCGAGAAATAGCATTGCCCAACATAAACAGAGCAAATATGCTCTAGTACAATAAAGTATCTGCAAATATTGAAACTAACATATTAAAGATAACACACTATTGAAATTAACTAATAAATAAATCTTAACAATAATTACGTACCCTTAAATCATCGACCACGACTGGACCGTCGGTAATTTCATGTAGATCTATGAAATTACCCGAAGCCAAGTTATATTGACAAAACTCTTTCCTCCTAAGTCCGATGGTTCATTAATGCCTAGATATCTCCTGATTATTTCAGATGGATTTAAATGTGTATCAAAATATATAGGTTCACCTGTAATAGGTAATCCTAAAATATTTGCAACATTCCAAAGTGTGATTGTCATTTCACCAACTGGCAACTGAAAGGTGTTGCATTGAGGCCACCATCGCTCAGCGAGACTAAAAATGAGATGTACATCGTGGACTAAAATTTGAATTTCATCTAGATATTGAAACCCAAATGAACGCAACAGCTCCTTTTGGGCAGCATTTAACTCCCATTTGTGATATCCTCTCTGCATCTTCCAACTTCTATGCTTCCGTGTTCGAGCCTCGGGAGGATAATTATATAGCTACAAGCGAATTATATTTCTTGTATTTATGTAAAATAAATAAATAATAACGCTAGTTACCATTTTTAAATTTACCTTCCCGTCAAAAACCAACTTAGATATTTGAGTTTCTCGTTCGTGTCTTATGACTTCTGTAACCGGTGCCCGAAAATAAGTCCGTCATTTGGTTGAGCTATCTGTTACATTTTTTCAAAAATACTATTAGTAATATGGTTATTCATACATAGAAAATATAATTCCAATATAAAAAAACAAATACTTACTATGTAAAGATGAAGATGAAGATAGAGGAAGGAAGGAATAATGTTCTGTGAAGATGAAGGAGTAAGGGGTTGTGAAGAGGAGGAAAGGAGGAACGAAGTATATGAAGAAGAGGGAAGGGGAGTGGGGTGGTCTCCAAGAAGGGGAGGGGAGTCCCAAGAAGGGGGGGGGGGGGGGGGGGGGGGGGGGGGGGATTGGCAGCAGCAAGACGAAAGAGGGGGGGGGGGGGGGGGGGGGGGGGTGGGGAGGTCTTCGAGATGGTAGCAGCAAAAAGGGGAAGGGGAGTCTTCGAGAGGGGATGCAACTGCCAAGCACGCTCCACGGGAAATGGCGCCCCCACCCAACACGTGCCACTGTGGATGGCGCGTCCTGCGTCACGCACCATGGTGGATGGCACGTCCCTAGGCGCGCGCCACGTGCGCTGGCGTGTCCTTTGCTGCTCCATTTTGCTGCACCAACGCGCCACATCTAATGTAGTGTCACTATTCCAAACGCAAATTCCCTAAACTATTTATATTTTTTTTATAATTTGTATAAAAAATTTTATCCCATACGAAAATTTCTGGATATAAAATCAGTAGTCTAAACACTAATAAGTTAGTCCTTAGAACATTGTGAAATGTACTATTATCAAATTTTATGTTATCCTCACACACACAGGGCTGTGTGTAAAGAAACACAGTGCAGAAAGAAACACAGTGCAGAAACGCGTCCCAATCGATCAGTCCAAATCCGTCCACGTCGTCTCACAGCTTTGTCCCCAGTCACAGTCGCTCGGGGCATAACAGCATAACGTCCCATCTCTCCTTACAGCTGGAAACCGCGTGATTTGATTATAACTCCAAAAAAGAATCTGCCAGCAGGAACCGACGGCTTCCGTCGATTCCCCCGACAGCTGGCAGCGACTCCTTGGCTCCGTCCCGCTTCTCATCGCATGGCGAACCGCCAAAATACCGGTCCTCCGCGCAACGCTCACCGGATGAATCCCACCCCCCACGTGACACAAAAAATAAATAAAAATAAAATAAAATAAAAATACTCAAGCAACAGCAGTAGCAGCAGTAAAAAGTAGACAACAGCCCTTTTTTTTTCCTTTTCTTTTTTCCCGTCGGGTCCAAGAAAAGAATCCATATTTTCGGTACATCTTTTACCAAGAAAAAGAAGAAGAAAAATTCCCATCCCCTACCAATAAACACAAATCACATTATAACAGAAAATTTAGAAATAAGAAATCGAAAATAATTAATTTTTTTAGTTTTTTTAGTTTTGCATTTTTACACATTCTTCCTTCCCCTGGTGTAGCCGTAGTAGGAGAGGTACCACTTGACGAACTTGCCGAGGCCGGCGTCGAGGTTGGTGGTGGGCTTGTAGCCGAGCTCGGCCCTCGCGTAGCTTATGTTCGCGTGCGTGAACGGCACGTCCCCGTTCCCTGGCATCTCGACCACGTTCTTCTTCGCCTTCATCCGCAGGTGCCTCTCGAGGATCGAGACCAGCGTCGGCACCGTCACCGGCGACGTGTTCCCCAGGTTGAAGATCCGGTACTGCGCGGGGCCCTTCTTCTTCACGCCGCCGCTGCCTCCGCCTCCTCCGCCGGTGCTCTTCTCGGCGGTGTCGAGGGAGGCGAGGCAGCCCTTGACGATGTCGTCGATGTAGGTGAAGTCGCGGGCGAGGTCGGAGTGGTCCTTGCCGCGGTAGACGGTGATGGGCTTCCCCTGGAGGATGTTGCGGGTGAAGGAGAAGTAGGCCATGTCGGGGCGGCCCCACGGCCCGTAGACGGTGAAGAAGCGGAGGCCCGTGATGGAGAGGCCGTAGATGTGGTTGTAGGTGTGGGTGATCTCCTCGCCGGCCTTCTTCGTGGCGGCGTAGAGGGAGGCGGGCTGGTCGGTGCGGTCGGACTCGGAGAAGGGGACCTTCTCGTTGAGCCCGTAGACCGAGGAGGAGCTGGCCCAGACGATGGCCGGCTGCGGGTCCGCGGACTTGCAGGCCTCAAGGAGCGTGACGAGGCCGGCGATGTTGCTGTGCACGTAGGAGGCCGGGTTCTCGATCGCGTAGCGCACGCCGGCCTGCGCGGCCAGGTGCATGACGTGGGTGAAGTCGACGACCTCGAGGAGCTTGGCGAGGAGCTTGTCGTCGTTGACGTCGCCCTCGACGACGAAGACGCCGTGGCTGGAGAGGAGGGACTTGCGGGCCTTCTTGAGGGACGGGTCGTAGTAGGAGTTGAAGTTGTCGAGGCCGACGACCCCGTCCCCGCGGCGCCTGAGCGCGAGGGAGACGTGGGAGCCGACGAAGCCCGCCGCGCCCGTGACGAGGACGGAGATCCCGGCGGCGTCGGCGCGGTGGGGCTGGGCGGAGGCGCGGATCTGCTTCTCCCAGTGGAGGCCGCCCCAGGACGCGGAGAGGTAGCGGGAGGAGGTGTCGACGAAGGACTGGAAGGAGAGGTAGGAGGCGGTGAGGGCCACTAGGAAGAGGGCCCACAGGAACATGGTGCTGGTCGAGGCGAAGCACCGGTGGAACTGCCGGTGGTTCACCCGCTCGATCTTCACCTTCCCCGGAGTCGACGGGAACAGCTCGTCCTCCTCCAGCATCCTCATCTTCATCTCTCTCTCTCCCTCCCTTATTCTCCAAACAAACAAACAAACAAAAATTTATAATATTTTTACACAAAGCAAACAAATGCAGGGCAGAATTTGGCTTGAGGAAATTTCTGCGCCTGCTAAAGAGGAGGAGACGATAGGAGATGACATATATAGGAACAACCCATGGGCTTTACTGTAAATAGTTTTTTCTTTTTTTCTTTTTAGGAAAATAGTGACGTGGGGGCCACCATATGCTGTGTGGCCAGCGCTGGCTGTTGGTTGGTGGGGGCGATTAATTTTCCTTTTTCCTTTTCTTTTTCTTTTTTCGGGTGACTAACTGTGAAAATAATTTAATTGAGGGGGGTGGGGAGTGTAATTTTCAAATATGGGGATAGGAATTGAAACCAAAATTATTTTGACCGCCGGTGGAAGCGGTCATGGACAACCGTCACCGGTGGTGGAGAGCATGTACTTTGTTAATTAAAAATTCATTAATTTGGTCAAAATAGATCAAAACAGGCTTAGGAGGTGCTATTTAATTTTTTTTTTTTTCCTTTTCTTAGAAGATTTTGATAGCATTAGGAGTGATGTAGATGAAGGCTGTCAACGGGTTTGGTTCAGGTCAAGAATTATATATATAAATTTAATAAAAATGAAAAAAAAAAAAAAAAGGTTTTCAAATTCTGCACATACTATATTTGGATTCTGCTTTTAGCATCCCGACATTCAGGTTGAAAATTGGGTCGAGTTGACATGTTGTATTTTAGTAGAAAAATTAGAAGTTCAAAATGTAAATTATGATGGGAACAGATACAGAACTCGAACTACACCCGAATAAAATCATTCCTGAATTGAAAGAAACGTCGAGAAGTGAAATAACACATGCAACCTACAAACTAGCACCTATCCAGAAATGTAAGTCCACAACACAGAGGCGATCACTTTTATGTGAAAAATTATATCTGAAAAAGAAAAAAAAATTAACCCAAATTTTTTTCACTACTGAATATGTAAAAATACACTCACTCACCTTTCAACTTCTACCACTAATCAAATCGGATCACCGCGGCTACTCAATTAGAAAGGAAATTGATTACAATGAGATTAGCGAAGTTGAAATGAGTAAAATTTCTCATATGTTTTATTGATGGACTTCTGCCACTACTTATAAAGAGTACACCTCCTCTTCACAATACAACTTTCGATGTGGGACTAAAGTCCCTTATTAGTTCTCAACACTCCCCCTCAAGATGGACGATAGATATTAATCATCTCCATCTTGTTACATAGCTTTGACAGACTCAATGAACTAAGATCCTTAGTCAGACAGTCTGCAACTTGTTCTTCTGAGCGAACATGGTCAATCTTCAGTATCTCTTGTTCCAGCTTCTCCTTGATGAAGAATCGATCGATCTCGATGTGCTTCGTTCTGTCGTGCTGAACTGGATTGTTAGTTATACTTATTGCAGCTTGACTATCGCTCAGAAGACGTAATGGTGCTCCCTTGTCCAGCTTCAACTCTGTCAGCAGTGCTCTTACCCATAGCAACTCTGACACTTCCAGAGCTATTGCCATGTATTCTGCTTCAGCTGTCGACCGTGCTACCACTGGCTGTTTCTTGCTTCTCCATGAGACTAGGTTTTCTCCTACAAAAATACAGTACCCCGTGGTAGACCTTCTGTCGTCTATGCAGCTTGTCCAGTCTGTATCGCAGTATCCCTCAACTTCTATATGTCCATTCTTCTTGAACCATAGTCCTTTTTCCGACGTCCCTTTCAGATATCTCAAGATCTGAAACACTGCTTCCATATGACCCGTTCTTGGATCATGCATGTAGCGGCTCACTACACTCACCGCAAATGAGATATCCGGGCGAGTGTGCCCCAGATAAATCAATCTCCATACAAGACTTTGATACCTTTCACGATCAACATGCTCTCCTGCTTCTGCTCCTAGCTTTCACTTCTGGTCAATTGGAGTTACTGCTACTTTCACTACCAAAATAAGTGGTTTTAGCGACGCCCAAAAACGTCGGAAAAATAGGAAATTCCGTCGCTAATCTGTATCACCGACGTATTTACCGACGTTTAGCTTTTGTCGCCGTTTCCTTAGTCGGTGATCACGAAAACGTCGCTGAACGTCGCAATTACCGACATTCAGCGACGTACGAGTACGTCGGTGAGTTATCGACGTTTATCGTCGTTCCGTCGGTATATTAGCGACGTATACGTAGTCGCCACACGTCGGTAAAACCTGGAATAGTTACCGACGTCTAGCGTCGTTTCGTCGGTAATATAGCGACGTGAGTTTCGTCGCTAGACGTCGGTAATGGTCCTGTACATTTTTGCAGCTAGTGTCGCTAGACGTCGGTAAATACGTCGGAGAGCTGTACTCTTTTGCAGTTAGTCGTCGGTAAATGTCGGTTAAAACGTCGCAAACATATATTATTTGCAGCTTGTCGTCGGTAAACGTCGGAAAACGACGTCGCTAAACGTCAGTAAGCGTCGCTAAACGTCGCTAAAGTTGTAAAAAAATAAAAAAAATAAAACACAGATTCTATATTACCACTCACAATTCTATAAAACACATATAGGTACACATTCAAATCCCCACTCACAATTCCAAATCACAGCGCATTGAAACCCCCACTCACAATTCCAATACAAACATCCAATACAAACATCCAATCATAAGTCACAAATATCCAATCATAAGTCACAAACATCCAATACACAACTAACATCCAATACAAACATCCAATCATAAGTCACAAACATAAGATGATACAAACACAAATAAAAGTCCTAACTAGGACTACTAGTGATCTGGTGCAGGAGGGGCACCGCCGCGACGAAGGCGTAAAAACTCCTCATACTCCGCAAGTGAAATCGATACAGATGGAGCGCCAGGCTGTGACGTCGGTGGAGTCGGTGTCGAAGAAGAAGGCGGTGGAGGCGGCGGAGTCGACGACGATGAAGGCGCACCCAGAGTACCAGCATGCTCCAACGCTGTAAGTCGCTGGTTGTATGAATCCATGATAGATAACATTCTACCAGTGCTCTGGACCATCGAATCCTGCGCCTTTCTCACCGTCTCGGCCATGGTCACCTGTCCTGTCTGCAACTCCGTCACCGTGCGCTCTAACCCTCCAACGGCGCGCTCTGTCCTCTCAGTCGTCTCCCTGAGGTCTATAATGCCGCGGTCGAGCGCATCCAATCGTGCTAGCAGTGCAGGATCGTCCGTAGGATGCTGAGACTGCTGCTCGATCCGTCGTAGCAGGTCGTCACGGAGAGACTCCATCATCTGGTGGACTCGGGCAGACTCCTGGGACGGCTGTGGACCATGCACACTAGCAGGAGATGTCCTAGAGGACTGGGTCGCAACTAGGGCGCCATAGGATCCCGTACCGTAGTACGTACCCCTACGGAGGCCACCAGCGGCGGTCATCCACAGCTCGTCCTCCGACGGAGCTTGAGTGGGCTGCGAGGAAGTACCGGCCTCTCCTGCATCAGGTGCACTAGCAGCCGCCCGTTCCCGCAGCCTCTTATACTCGGCCTAGAAAGTATGGATAGTACTCTATACACTCTTACTTATACAAGCCTTTTGAGGCAATCAGCGTTATACTAGATTTCCGAAAAAAATCTATAACTCTGATAGGCCCAAAAGGCTTGGCATAAGTAAATTTAATTTCTAAAGAATGGCTCAAAACACTGTACCAATCATACCTATATTTCTAAGATACTCTATATACTCTAGGTACTAGGACTGAACTAACTCTCTAACACTCTAATGATACTCACTCACATATACCCACTCTTACTTAGGAATACTAAGATCTGACACATACTGATAATCACGTCCCTAATGTGGAGTCGCAAAATGTCGCTGAGTTAAACAAAACAGCGACGTTTTGTGACTAGACCGCGACATCAGCTTTCCCGGTAATTCATGGCTTCTGTGAAATAACCACATCTTGGCTATTTGTTAAATAGATCGACCATGAGCTCCCATGTTCAGTCGTGCCTTCAACATCATGTTCAAATGAAGGTGACAAGCAGCTGACTATAGAAAAATATGCCGTATTGAGCTTCATAAAGAAATGCAAGATTACTACATAGGAGAAAAGGTTTGGTAGGATTACGTCAAAGCACACGGCTTAGAAAATTATGACATATTTGTCTTCCGACACCGTAGTAACATGGTTGGTACATTAAGGGTCTTTGACAAGGTGACATGTTGTGAAAAAATATATCCTTATAGTTCTTCTACGAATTTACTTTAACATTACGTAGGAGAACTAAGGATATATTTGTTCACAACATGCCACCTCCTCAAAGGCCCTTAATGTGACAACCATGTTACCACGGTGTCGGAAGACAAATATGTCATAATTTTCTAAGCCGTGTGCTTTGACGTAATCCTACCAAACCTTTCCTCCTATGTAGTAATCTTGCATTTCTTTATGAAGCTCAATACGACATATTTTTTCATAGTCATCTGCTTGTCACCTTCATTTGAACATGATGTTGAAGGCACGACTGAACATGGGAGCTCAGGGTCGATCTATTTAACAAATAGCCAAGATGTGGTTAATTCAAACGATAGGAGTCGCTATATTCCTTAGAATAGACTTGGAATATTCTCTAGAATATTCTTGGAATATGCCTTGTAGCCAAGTGCTAATTAGATCTAGATCTAATTACTCCTATAATTACCTCTCCTGCCCCCATTAGTGCTAATCACTACAAGTGGGGGGCCATGGGGGTGCTACTGCTGATGTAAACTGCTGCTACAACAGCTGTTCTTGCTGCTGCTGTTGCTGGAATGGGGGCAGCAGCTCACCTTCTACTCCCCATCCATCTATCCACCTATCCATCCAACTATCTATCTAATATATATCTACACATACCAATAGCTAACTAGTATCCTATTTCTAACCCCAACTTGGTATCCCAAACCAAGGCTCTAAGACGGATAAATATCAGGTGTCTGAATCTGAGCCACAAAGTCCTAAATAGAGCAATACAGGTCATGATATGCAAAATACAAGAGAAATGAAGGATACAATGCAATCTATATGATTTCTAGGTCAATCTAGGTCAAAGTCAAACTTGGTCAACTCTAGTCAACTCTAACAGTCAAACTAGGTCAACCTTAGTCTAGTTTGGTCAAACAAGGTCAAACTAGTCTAGGTTAGCCTCATCTAGACTAAAGTCAACTATTGGTCAAACATAGCCTATTAGGTTCAATACCAAGGCATTCTAGGTCTTGGGCTAGTCAACTAAAGTCTAATTAGGCCTAACCAACATAGCCTTATATGTTACCCTAGAAACAATCCTAATTGGGTAAACTATATATACAAGAGCCTATATACAAGCTATAAACCAAAATCCTATAATAACTTGGACTACCAATCACATGTATTCAAAACATCATATATATATATATAATTCATACCTTACATATAAACTTATCCCTCACATTCACTCCTAACTCCATACTCCAACCTCTCAACTCTCAACCCATGACTTCAAGGCTAACTCAGCCCCAATTCAACCTCTAACCTATAACTCACATCCTCATGTAACCATAATAGCCTATATATATCCAATAACATAAGGTTTACATGAATGATCAAGGAGGAACTAAATAAATGCATTAAAAAGGCTTAAAGACTGAACAAAACTCAGATCTATCTAACAAAACCATGTGTCTGTGTGTGTACGTGTGTCTGTGTGTGTACGTGTGTCCGTGTGTGTGTTCGTGTGTGTGTCCGTGTGTGTGTGTGTCCGTGGGAGAGGAGGAGGAGGAGGGGGAGCTTAGGGTTTACCTGAGCTCGAGGAGGAGGAGCTCGACGGGAGGGGGGGTCGTCGGGGAGAGGGATTCGCCGGTGGAGAAGGGGGGAAGTCGTCGGGGAGAGGGATTCGCCGGTGGAGAAGGGGGGAAGTCGTCGGGGAGAGGAGGGGACTCGTCGGGGGGGAGGGGGGACGGTGGAGTCGTCGGGGGGGAGGGGGGAGGGATTCGCCGGAGGAGGAAATCGGGTCGAGGGGGGAAAAAAATTTTCGTTCGAAAATTTTCGTTCGACTGAACTCTCTGCCCTAATTATAAAAGAGTTAGCGACGTCCTTATTAGCCGTCGCTAAACGTCGCCAAAATGGCGACGTTAAGTAAGTTACGTCACAAAACGTCGCTATTCAGCGACGTTTTTAGTCTTCTGTCGCAGAACGTCGCTAGTCAGCGACGTTTTATGACGTTTCCTTCGTGGCGTCGCTATATTTCAATGTTTGGCGACGCCACAAGCATCCGTCGCTAATATACGTCGCTATATGAGCAGATTTTAGTAGTGTTTGCATCCTAGCATCCCTGTCTCCTTTAGCAGATCAAGTGCGTATTTTTCTGTAAGAGAACAATTTCCTGTTCGCCGTCACACACCTCGATACCCAGAAAATACCTCATCGCTCCTAAATCCTTCACCTCAAACTCCTTCGCGAGTTTTGACTTCAGTTTAGTAATCTCGACTTTATCATCACCAGTGATTATTATATCATCCACATATACATCAAGTATAGTAATGTGGCCTCTTGTATGCTGGAGAAAGACTGTATGATCTGCATTTGTTTGATGGTACCCCATGCCTGTAACAGCCTTTATGAATCTGTCAAACCAGGCTCGAGGAGATTGCTTGAGTCCGTATAGTGACTTCTTTAGTTTATACACTTTACCATGCGACGTCCCTCCGTCTGATTCTGTCGCATAGCACCCTGGCGGGGGTTCCATGTATACTTCTTCTTGCAGGTCCCCATGGAGAAATGTATTTTTAACATCTAACTGGTATAGCTTCCACCCATAGTTTGCTGCAATGGAGACCAGAGTTCTTACCGTGCTCATTTTCGCTACTGGAGCAAACGTCTCATCATAGTCAATGCCATATGATTGTGTGTATCCTTTTGCAACCAACCTCGCCTTGTACCGCTCTACTTTTCCTTTTGGCGTCTTCTTTACTGTGTACACCCATTTGCATCCCACAGCTTTCTTTTCTTTGGATAATGGAACCAGCTCCCAAGTCTTATTTTTCTCTAGTGCCCCAAGTTTTTCCATCATTGCAGCTTTCCACCTTAGATTTTTTTTGCTTCCTTCCAACACTTGGGCAAAGAAGTAGAGTCTAACGATGCAATGCAGGCTCGATAATTTGGAGAAATGTTAGAATAAGACAAGAAGTTGGCAATATCATGTTCATAATCATCATAACGACGAGGAGCCTTACCCGTATTTATGCGAGAATATCTCCTTAAAGGAGCAATAAGTGGTGGAGAGGACATACCATCAGAGTCAGAGAGATCCACATCGGAATCAGAGTGATTCAGTGCGGGGGCAACATCTTCAAGAGCCAGGGTAGGAGTAGACGAGGGACTTGGTATGGTAAGCACTAGACTTGGTACAGTAGGCACTGACACTGTGCACGGCTTCTCCCCCTGCGTAACATATGTATCGTCTTCTTTATCTGTCACGACCTGCATCCTAGAGTAAGGGCACGAGACGTGGGTACGTCTAGCCTACGCCGCAGTGTCGGCGGTAGAACGCTGTCTTAGGTCAATCATCTAACAATATAATGCTAAGTAGTTTATACTCCCCGAATGGGGGTGACATAACAGAATGTAAACTCAATCACAACTAAGGCAGGAAGATAAAATAGAAAGATAGATAGATACTGCTAAAATAAAAGGAAGCCCACAAGTACAACCAGAGAGTCTAAGTGCCTAATACATCACAGAACACAAATCCCAAGTATCAAATATATACAGTCATCCAGAGAGTAATGTAAATGAAAACATCCTAATCTAGAGGAGTGTCGTCCACAGCTATAGGGTCCGGCTGCTGGTCCAAGTCACAGCTGTCATCTAAGGTAGCCCCATAATATGTAGGGCAGCTAGCCTCATCATCATCCTCTATAATATTTCAACAGGTCCAGTCAGGACATGAGCGAGCACAGTACATCTCACGCAGTTCATATAATGACAGGAATAAAATACTGGCAATAGAGTAAAATACATGAAACGCTGAAGAGTAAACATGAGTAAAAAGGAAGACTGTAATAAAATTTCTACTATAAGTAAAGAGCTATAGTGAACTAGTGATTTAGAGTACAAGCTAGACATGTGAACGGCTTGATAATAAACATGAGAGGTCGTACATGGCTACACTACTTTGGAAATTATCCACATGACTATTTATACTCTCCCGTACCCCAATCAATACACAAGGATCTAGACAAGTTATGTTATTACATGATATTCACATGGGGGCCCATATAGGGTACACATGAATATAAACATGGGGGCTCCGTGATCATGAGAGTACATGAATCACGAGAGTACACATGTAAGGTGAAACCATGAGAATACATGATGAAAATGAAATGCACATGACATGATGTATCTGATGCTCCTGAGAGGGATAACATCGTATGAAAAGATCCATATAGTTCTAATCCGTGTTTCCATCGTGTCAGCATCAAGTAAGATAATCTAGAGCGAGAAAATACTCCTATCAAGTATGAAACATTCAGAGAATGTACTCGCCTGATATCCTGGATGTCCAGAAGGAAATACTGCCTGAGGAGTGGTGTCTGGCTCCTAATCAGAATAGCACAAGTCACAACATGCCTAAAATAATAATAAGATGCTATTCAATGCATTCTAAATGAATCTAGGTCAATCTAGACCAAAGTCAACTCTTGGTCAACTCTAGTCAACCCTAGAAGTCAAACTAGGTTAACCAAGTCAAACCTAAGTCAAACAAGTCAATACTAGTCTAACTAGTCTGTTCTAGGCCTAATCAAGACTAAACAAGTCTAACTAAACTCTCACTAGGCAAACAGACACACCATAGGCCAATACCATATATGGATATATATCACTATTCACATATGTGAATAGTATATATATATATATATATATATATATATATATATATATATATATATATATATATATACCAAGGAAATGTGCCTAACACATTAGCTACTACACATATAGAAATTTCCATATATCCTACTCTACCATTCACACATCACATTAGATTAGGCATCTAAATATAGCTATAGGCATACCCATATAGAAATATATACATGTATTTCATAGAGAGGGGATAACATGTTAGATGTGTGTGTGTCAAATGTTCATTTATGTGTGTGTAGGAATACATGAAAGGAACTCAGAACCAGTGTGTGTGTGTGTATGAGAATGTCACATACAATGTGTGTGTGTATGTGTGATGTGCTCCTAAGTGTCAGGATCATGTGAACCTGTGTTCACAGGAATATAGATGAACTGAACATGTATGTGTGTGTATGTAGGATGTGTGTGTCTGTGTATGCCACAGGATTGTGACTCATGTGTTAGAGTGTGTGTGTGGATACATGAACCTGTGACAGTGTTCAGTCACATGAGATTGTGTGAGGGTGTGTGTGTTATACAGTGAAGGGAAAACATTAGCCATTAGTGAAACATGTGTGTGTGCATAATGTGTGTGGACTGTACAGTAAAAGAAAATCAGCAAACAGTGTGAGTGTTAACAGGGAATGGAAATCAGTGAACAATAGAGAAATCAGTGCATACAAACAGTGTGTACCAGCATATACAAGAGTGTCTCAGGTTATCTAAACAACCATTCAACCACCAAATTGAGTTCAGTCATGGCTAACATTCTCAGGAATGACAGTAAACATGTGTGTTGGCAGGATATGTTCTCAGGTTTTAATCAAACAGTGAAAAACATTGAGAGGTAATATGAAACAGTGAGCATGTGTGCTGTCCAGGAAATAGAGTGTATGTGCCATGAGATGTATCAATGTGTGCAGGAATCACATTAAGGCTCAATTGATTTAGTTAAGGAAAGGAAACCAAGTCACAGTTAATGGGAAAAGAACCAATTCAGTTTTTTTCGAAATCCAACAATACACATTGAACTATCAGTTGACAGGAATTGAGAAGAACTATTTGACAGTTCAAAACATTGAAATCCAACATTCCACACATAACCTCCTACATGATCACTAGCTATTTAGCCATTAACTCTAGCTAATAATATCATAAATCGTTAGGAAAACAGGGAATGAAACTGGCTACACTGATACATGAAGTATCACTCGAGCCACATATACATTCAAATCCCCATTCCTCAGCAAACAACCAATCTCAGTGTCAATTATCAACTAACAGGTATTAGTGAATATGTTAGGATATAATTTAGCATTTTAATCACAAATTAAACAATAATGTAATCTCTAAATAACAGGAATTAAAACAGTGTACAGTTACTGATACTTTGAGTATCAGTCGACTGAGAATATCCAATCCATATTCGATTTAATAATTAAAATAATGAACATAAGGTAGATAATTAATGGGGTATATTAGTGTGTGTCACATACACAAAGTGGTGTCCTAAAACAGGACACACGAGTGTCCAAACCAACTCACACATACGCACGAGACTGGCACGAGTTCGTATGACCAGTGCACGTGTCCAAATGCACCCGACACGCATCCGTCAGACACGAAACTTTGGGTATGACACGACAGTCATTGCCCCTCACTCCATGTCCAACCACACGTGTCCACGTGCTCTGTGCACTGAGCACGAGCACGCTGGTAGCAGGGGACACTGCACGCAGCGCGCGCGCGTGTGCACGAGCGCGACACGACACGAAACCGACACGAGACACGCTCAGCCGACCAAAAACACGTAAGCCACATCCAAACACAACTTTCTATTCAAACACAACTCAGAATCTCGATCGAAATGCCCAATGTGGCATTTCGTCGAACACCTACGGTCACTACTGATACATATCCGATACAGACACGTACAGGACACGAAATGGTGCAAACCCTATTCCTACAGTACAAGGACACCTAGGGCTTGGTGTTTATGCAAAGAAACCCTAATTTTAATGGAGAAATAGGATTATACCTATGTGTGTTCTTCAACACAAAAAGCCTCTTCAAAGGGGATCTCCAAAAGCCACCCAATGTCTCCAAATTGTTTCAATCCTGTGATGTGACTCCACAAACAGTAGGAGAATAGTGATTAGAGTGCTATGGAAGAAATATCAATAAAAATGGAGCTCTATTGATTAATCTATGAAGAAATACAAATGGAGGCTCACCTAGTTCTTAGGAAAAATGATAGAATATTGAAAAGAGGCACAACTTTCTAAAAAGATACTATATAGGCAAGGGGGGTCTTGGTCGGCCACTTAGCTAGGGTTAGGGTTTTTTTAGGGGGCATCTAAGCACTACCAGAATAAGTCGTTTTAGTGACGCCTAAAGACGTCGCTAAAACGATAATATTCGTTGCTAACAATATTTAGCGACAAAATTACTGACGTTTCTGGCTGGTCACGGAAATGTTAGTCGCTGATCATCTAAACGTCGCCAAACGTCGCAATTACCGACATTTGTCGACGTAATTATACGTCGATATAATGCCGACGTCTACCGTCGTGTCGTTGGTGGCTTTGCAACGTATAATATGGTGTCGCTACGCGTCGGTAAATTTACCGACGAATTACCGTCGACTCGTCGGTGGTTTAGTGACATGATCAAAGTCGCAAAACGTCGGTAAATCCTAGAAATTCCTGGGGATGATTAGCGACTTTTACCGACGTTTACCGACGTCCTCCGACATATATTGACGTCGCTAAACGTCGGTAAACTGGATAATATCGCTTATCTACCGACGTTTACCGACGCAAAATTACGTCGGAGGACGTCGGTAAACATCGCTAAATCTGCAAAAAAATAAAATAAAATAAAATACAGAATGTCCATTTCTCCCTGCAGTTTAAAAAGCTAACCATTTCTCACTGTAGAATAGGATCCAAATAATCACAGAATGTCCATTTCTCACTGTACACAGGTTTCAGTCCCTATAACCAAGTCTACAACAATCACACAAAGTCCAGTTCTCAGAATGTCCATTTCTCACTGTACACAGTTTTCAGTCTCTATAATCACACAACAACTAACCAAATAACCAAATATCCAAATAACCAAGTATCCAAATAACCAATTCTACACCATATAACAAAGTCTACAACCAAATAACCAAAGTCTACACACAACCAACAAATAGAATAGGATCCAAACATCCAAATCTACACAACCAACAAATATCCAAGTCACAAATAAAGAATGAAACAAACACAAAGAAACAGTCCTAACTAGGACTACTAGGAATCTGGTGCAGGAGGGGCACCGCCGCGACGAAGGGATAAGAACAACTCATACTCCTCAAGTGAAATCGACACCGATGGAGGAGGCAGTGACGTCGGTAGAGTCGGTGTCGAAGAAGAAGGCGGTGGAGGCGGCGGAGTCGACGACGATGAAGGCGCACCCGAAGGACCAGCATGCTCCAACGCTGTAAGTCGCTGGTGGTATGAATCCATGATAGATAACATTCTATCACTGCTCTGGACCATCGACTTCTGCGCCAATCTCATCCTCTCGGCCATGGTCACCTGTCCTGTCTGCAGCTCCGTCACCGTGCGCTCTAACCCTCCAACGGTGTGCTCTGTCCTCTCAGTCGTCTCCCTGAGGTCCATAATGCCGCGGTCGAGTGCATCCAATCGTGCTAGCAGTGCAAGATCCTCCGTAGGGTGCTGAGACTGCTCCTCGATCCGTCGTAGCAGGTCGTCACGGAGAGACTCCAACATCTGGTGGACTCGGGCAGACTCCTGGGACGGCTGTAGACCATGCACACTAGCAGGAGATGTCTTAGAGGACTGGGTCGCAACTAGGGCGCCATAGGATCCCGTACCGTAGTACGTACCCCTACGGAGTCCACCAGCGGCGGCTATCCACAGCTCGTCCATCGACGGAGCTTGAGTGGACTGCGAGGAAGTACCGGCCTCTCCTGCATCAGGTGCACTAGCAGCCGCCCGTTCCCGCAGCCTCTGATACTCGGCCTAGAAAGTACTTATTATTACTAACTTCTAATTTCTAATTAATGTACTTATTATTACTAATTTCTAATTAATGTACTTATTATTACTAATTTCTAATTAATGTACTTATTATTTCTAATTTCTAATTAATGTACTTATTATTACTAACTACATGAATATTTATTTGCATCATATTTACTAAGTTATATTAAAATTGATACGGAGTATTAAATTAAGGTAACGTATTGTAATACTTACATAAGTCTGCTCGACCCTCTCGTCAATAAGGTCACCGCCGCGACGATGGGTGGCCAGGAAGACGGTCACCATGTCGACGTTATCGACCTTCCTTACCTGTAAGTAAATATATTATCTTAGTAATAATTTATCGGTTTTGCATTAAAATAATATTTATAAAAGAGGAAGACATACCAGACGACGAAAATGTTCCGTCATTGGAATCGACCCACCGTACCACTTCGAGGCATATTGCCTAGCCGCCTTGGCCTTCTCCGACTTCTTCTTGTACCTTGTCTCCTCGAATCGAGCCTTCATCGCATTCCACTGATCAGGGGTGATCCAACCTTGGATCGGCTTTCCGGCACGATCACGATCCTTCTGATCATTGATAGAGTCGTGGATCAGCTTGGCAGCGACGGCAGGAAACATCCCCTCGATCTGCTCGGCCCGGTACGGTGGATAGAAAAACATATCCTAGAAGAGCGCAAACCAAATATTTATCAGTTATATATAATATACAAAAATTATATGATTCACGTTAAAAGCAAATATATTTTAACCTTGAAGCGCGTAAACCAGAAGGCCTTCCTCTCGTCCGGAGCATCAGAGTAGTTAATCCAAGCGCCACCATAATTATGCCTCAGCATGTGGCCTAGACGTCTCTGTACCTATGGGGGACGATATCTATACAAACATATTATATTCATGAAAAAAGTTAATTTATGATAAAAATAGAAAGAAAAAAATTATAAACCAAAACACCTACTTTGTACCGTCGGCCCAGATCTCCGTCCTCCTTTCCTCCGGAGGTGCGCACGTATCATCTGCATGATGCTGGTCGGTCGTCGGCACCGCCGCCTTGGCCGTCGCCGCAGCCTCCGCCATCTGCTCATCCGTCTCCATCGTCATATCAGCAGTAGAAACGCTAGACGGACGAGCACTCTCAACAGGCCTGGAACTACTCGTCCCAGGAGATATACCACGTGACATCGTCCCAGCAGGCCCACCTACTGTCCGATATGGAGGAGTAATCGGCGACGAGGATCCAGAGCCGGTACCAGAATGAGGTACCGAAGGAAAACTCCATCCTCTAGCGGTACCTGTAGGAAGTACCGGAGGAGAGTGACCTCGTTGTCTCCCTCGGAATGCTCCGCGACGACCTGCCATACCTGATAACAGCATATGATAATACAACAAATAATAGAGACTAGAAATATGAAAGTACAATAAATAATAGAGACTAGAAATATAAAAGTACAACAAAGACAAGATAATAACCAAGACAACATATAATGATACATTCTACAATAAACATCTAAGTCCAGATAATATATTCTAGAAGAAACATCTAAGTTCAGATAAGTATATCTCTCTCAATCATCTTCAGAATAATCATCTTGTTCGTCTTCCTCGACCTCATCTTTCTTTTCCTCCTCATCTTCACTTTCATCTTCGCCTTCGTCGGCTTCGTCTTCCTCTTCGGATAATTCTACATCTTCTACATTATGTATCGTGTAATGCGTAACTTCCATGGATTCCACATCGACAATATTGGTTACAAGAGGTAGCTCGTCCTCCTGGTAAGCTTTTTCATCAACATCAAAAGTATCTCTGGCTTTAGTCTTGCATACTGCCCACCAGTCAGACTTTGTTGCTCTCCGTCTCGGATAAGCTGTAAAGTACACGAGCTGAGCCTGAGTTGCTAGGACAAACGGTTCGTAGCCTTGATATCTACGCTTGTAGTTTATATCCACAAGACCATGCTTGTCAATTTTCCAACCTTGATTTTCAATCGGATCGAACCATTCACACTTGAACAACACGATCTTTGCAGGTTCTCTGCCATTATTATATAACAACTCCACAATCTCTCGCAAGATGCCAAAGAAATCATTTCCTGGATCGACGTCTTTGTAGTTCGAAGACTTGATACACAAATAACTGTTTTTTGTGGAATCAAGATCCAGGAAGCTGTCTCTGATCGCAGCATTTGTCGACTTGAACCGAAAGCCATTGACACAGTAACTTGGCCATATTTTAACAAAAGTAATTGGTCCCTTGGCAAGAGTTCTAATTAATTCAATCTCGGATGAAATTAGACGATCGACCTGAATATCAAAGAAGCGATAATAAGTTATTTATTGCGCAGTTGCATTAGAAGAGGCCAGTAATTACCGAGCTACTTACATATTGGCTCAACCAAGAAGGAAAATGACGTCTCATTTCTTGTTCTAATGCTTCTTCTGTTAGGTAGGGTCTAACCAGCCTCAACTCATCATTATATGTGCTGGAAAACAACGAAGCAACCGCCGATTAGTACAATAATATTAGCTTATACTATTACATTGAGATGACATAAACTCATCATCCTGAGTTACTTACCCCTCTAGCTTCTCCACTTCATCCTCGTCGTAATTGAGTAATACATACAACTGAGCAGCCCTTAGCTCTTCGTCATTCAAATATCTCTTCTTCATTTTCCCCGAAGGCTTTTCGGACGCATTGAATATTTTCAGTATTCTATCATTAAATTCTTTATATCTGTCGTCGTTTCTCGGAGCCCTCTTTCTATTCGTAGCAATATGAGGTTTGAAATAGGAGGAGCAGAAATTTGTAATCTTTTCGAGAATATAGGCTTCACAAATAGAACCCTCGACCCGAGCCTTAATTTTTTACCTTTCTTTTTAGGTGATTCAAATATCGCTCGAACGGGTACATCCATCGATATTCGACGGGTCCACCAACACGTGCCTCGTAGGAAAGATGAATCGGCAAATGCTCCATAGAGTCGAAGAATCCAGGAGGGAACACCCTCTCTAGCTTGCACAGTGTTACCGTAATTTCCTTCTCTTGCTTTTCTAGACGATCAACGAGCAATTTCTTAGAACAAAGGTCCCTGAAGAATATGCTAAGCTCCGTCAATGGATCCCAAACTGCCTGCGGTAAGAATTCTCAAAATATAATCGGAATTAAACGCTCCATGAATACGTGACAATCATGGCTCTTCATACCTGTCAGTTTGTTCTCCTTGAGGTCGACGCATCTACTCAAGTTCGAAACATACCCATCTGGAAATTTTAGACCTTGAATCTACCTACAAAGCCTCACTTTATCCTCCTTCTCCAGTGAGAAAATTGCCTTAGGCTGCTTCAACCTCCCATTCCCGTCCTCTATCAAATGCAATGCAGGACGTCTACATATTTCTTCCAAGTCCAATCTAGCCTTTGGATTGTCTTTCGTCTTCCCCTTTACGTCCATTACAATATTAATTATGTTGTCAAACACATTCTTCTCGATATGCATGACATCAAGGTTATGTCTAATCAGATTGGTGCTCCAATATGGAAGATCCTAGAATATACTCCTCTTCGTCCAGTTATGAGTGCGACCAAATCCGTCACACTTGTAGCCCGTAGCAGGCTGCTCAATAGCACTTGGTAAATCTTTTACCTCTTTCCATATCGTGTATCCGGTCCACCTTGGCGGGGGATTAGCCTTCTCCACAATGCCAGCACGAAAAGCATTCCTGTTCCTCCGGTACGGATGATCCTTCGGCAGGAATTATCGATGACAATCGAAGAAGCACGGTTTGCCTTCGTATTTCAAACGAAAAGCCTTAATGCTGTCCATACAATACGGACATGAAAGACGACCATGTATGCTCCATCCAGATAACATTCCATAGGCCGGAAAGTCGTTGATGGTCCACATAAGTGCTGCCCACATCTGGAAATTTTGTTCTAGATACATCATACGTGTTGGAACCTACTTCCCACAGCTGATTCAACTTATCAATCAACGGCTGTAAATACACATCGATGTTCCTTTTCGGATTGTTCGGACCTGGGATAATAATGGTGAGAAACATATACGGAGTCTTCATGCACATCCAAGGCGGTAGATTGTATGGGGTGACGATCACAGGCCAACACGAATATTGGGATCCCGAAAGTCCAAATGGGGTAAAACCGTCGAAGCAGAGACCTAATCTGACATTACGCGGATCAGAAGCAAAATCTAGATACTCTCGATCAAAGTGCTTCCATGCTTCTCCATCAGATGGGTGATCCAACACTCCTTCAGGATGTTCCCGCTTATGCCAACTCATGTTTTCTGCAGTTTCCTTCACCATAAACAATCGCTGCAACCGCGGCGTAAACGGCAAGTAGTGCATCGAAGAGGTAGGCTTCCTGGCACCGACAGACTTTCCTCTACCACATGCCTTGTAGCGATCGACACCACAAAATCTGTAGGCGTCTTCACCCTTGTCGTCTTTGTAGTACAACATGCACCCGTTGCGACAGGCATCGATTTTTTCGTATCCCATCCAGAGCGATCTAACCATCCTCTTAGACCGGTAGAAGTCTTTAGGCAACTTCGCACCCTCAGGCAATATTTCTATAAGCAACTCCATAAGACGGTTGTAGCAATCTTACGACATGTTAAAATCGGACTTGATGCTCAACAATATTGTAACCACCTCCAACGGTGAATGATCCTCACAACCAGGATATAATGGAGTCCTTGCATTCTCCAGCAACTCCATGAACTGTGCAGTATCGGGGTTAGGTGCCTCCTCAAGTGCATCATGATCATCCGGATCGAAACTAGGCCCGGCCGTGTCGAAAACCATGTTCACCAACCCATCGTCGTAAGGAGCATTGTTGTGGACATCCACATAAGGCTCGTACTCCGATGCTAAAGACACAAGTTCTCCGTGCTCGCTCCACTGATAGTAATTCGGCGTGAAACCCGTCGAGTATAAATGATACGTGACATCCACTTCTGGATGATATTTCAAGTTACGACATCTCACACACGGACACTTAATTTTGGTACCGTCCATGTACTGAGGGAACGCCTTGGCAAACTGCAGGAACTGGTGTACACCCTCTATGAATGCATCTCGTACTCCGCACATGTCATCAGGATGACGGTTGTACATCCAAGTACGATTCTGCAGATAGGTATTCAGCTCCATAATTCTGTAAGATAGATACATCAAGGTAGTGAATGATATGCAATTGTCAGTTCATGCGATCTACACTTTTCGCAATATATGTACACATGACATTTTACGTTAAATGGTCAGAGATTATCTGTCATCTTCTTTTCGCATTGCTAACTTTTCTTTCGCGTGTTTGTACGTGCGGTGGTCAGAGATTATGGCAGCGGTATATCACCAGTGTCTACAATATTTCATATAGGCTGAGTTGTAGAAGTCAAGTTTTAGGATATTAGTCTATATATTATGTATAGTCCAACCGAGTCAACTCTAAGCTAAACTAGTCCAACTTGGTCAAACTAGCCATTTCTAAATTGTATAAGTCAAGTTTTAGGATATTAGTCTATATATACTAGTATAAACTCTCCATCCTCTCCAAATACCTGGTACTAGTTAACCCTCCCCCTTTCTCCCACAAGACACACACATACATATACATGATGTATACAACCACACCATAGTTCCCAGGTTCTTTTAACCTAACTTTCCAGTTGGTACTAACCTCAATAGAACAAACACTCTCACAGCTCAAAATACTAACACATGCTCATGCCTTACTCTTGTGACACTCCCTTTCAAACACAAACACACACCTATATGTTTCCTTACACATGTTGCCATGTTACCTATAAAAATAGGAAACCCTTGTTGTCTAAAATAAGACACAATTCTACAAAGAGAACCATACTGTAGAACTCACACTTTAAGACAATAGTTGAAGGAAGACTTGTATGGAGGATCGATAGGGTTGAGCGATGTCATTTTATTCTACAAAGAGAACCATACTGTAGAACTCATACTGTAGAACTCACACTTTAACACAATTCTACAAAGAGTTGTCATAGGGTGTTGATCGATGTTATTTTATTCTTTTCTTCTTCTTCTTCTTCTTGGGATTTTCGAGTATTGGATCTTGAGACATATATAGCTAGAACGTACGAAGAATGGAGTACCATAATTCAACAAATAGATGTTGACTAATTGGTTCATATACTTGTTGTCTAAAATAAGTGTAGGAATGTTGCAAGGTGAAACAATGTATCAAACACTATATCGAAACCCAAACCCAATATGCAAATCCAAATTAATAAGAAAATACACAAGTGTATGTAGGGGATTAAGTGTACAGAGGTGAAATACATATATATGCATGCTTGTGGGTGTCCACGTGTCCAACAAATGAACACAAAGTGTCCAAAACCTCACGAACACACTGTATCAGTGAACACATGGTCGTAATGTGTCTCCGTGTCCATTTTGGACACGAAAAACACCTCAATTAGGGTTAGGGTTTACCTTCAGTCTCCTCGCGGTGGTGGAGGAGGAGGAGGAGGACAAGTTCGGTGGTGGAGGAGGAGGGGATTAAGTGTACAGAGGTGAAATACATATATATACAAGCTTGAAGGTGTCCACGTGTCCAACAAATGGACACAAAGTGTCCAAAACCTCACGAACACACTGTATCAGTGAACACAAGGTCGTAATGTATCTCCGTGTCCATTTTGGACACGAAAAACACCTCATTTAGGGTTAGGGTTTACCTTCAGTCTCATCGCGGTGGTGGAGGAGGAGGAGGAGGATCTCGCGGTGAAGGAGGAGAAGGGGCTCACGGTGGAGGAGGAGAAGGGGCTCGCCGGAGAGAGGAGAAGGGGCTCGCGGTGGAGGAGAAGGATGAGCGGCGCCGGAGGGAAGGGGGTCGGGTTGTCGTCGAGGTCGCGGAAGAGGGGCGGAAACAAAAAATTTGGGGAGAGGGAGAAATAAAAAGTCGAACCGAGGAAACCCTATTTAGCGGAAGTTAGCGACGTCCGTAAATACATCGCAAAGCGTCGGCCTTCCTTTAATATTCAGCGACGTCTTAATCTTTGCGACGCTAAACGTTGCTAACTAGCGACGTTTTTCGACAAATCAACGACGTTGATTTTTATTACACTAAAGGTGGTCGCAATATGTCGCTGTTGGTCGCTATCAGCGACGTATTATGACGCATGCTTTTGGAGTCGCTAAATCATGACTTAAACCCACCCACTAAGCTAATCATGAGTGGCCTAGAATCTAGGGCTATTTTCTAGTTAAGTTGCAACCCACCCACTAAGCTAATCATGACTTAAACCATTATCCAATACTAACTAATTCTCAATGTGGCTAACTAGACTAGCTATGACTAATCTAGGTTAGGTCCAATCTAGGTTAGACTAACCAAAACCACATGACAATCAATTAATTAGTATTTAAATCACACTATTCAATTAAATCATTTTAAATTCCTAACAAAATATATTAAATTCAAATAATTCAAAAATGACAAAAATACCCTCAAACTAGAAATGTGGTAGTGATAAATCTACCATCCTTAAAAAATTTTTGTCTTGAAATTGAAAGATGAAACTAACAATGAGAAGGATAGACGATTATACCTCACGGTCCAAAAAGATAAGGGTATCGCTCGCGCATCTCATCCTCCCGCTCCCAGGTAGACTCTCCTGGAGAATGATGCCTCCATGCGACGCGAACCAAGGGTATCACCTAATTTCTTAGTACCTTCTCTCGGCGATCCAGAATCTCCACATGCTGCTCTGGATAACTGAGAGTAGGCCCTACCTCAATCTCTGAATGATCAAGCACATGGCTAGGGTCAGCCACGTACCGTCTCAACTGTGATACATAGAATACGTTATGGACACCCACAAGTGCAGGTGGCAAGTCTAGCCTGTATGCCACATCACCGACTCTTCCGCTGATCACGAAAGGTCCGATGAAGCGCAGGCTAAGCTTCCCACCTCCTCCAAAACGTATAGTACCACGAGTCGGAGATATCCGCAGAAAAACTATGTCTCCGACCTAAACACAAGCAAGGTCTCAAATTAACTATGATAAACAAACATGATCAATAAAACACAAACAAAAAAACCTAAATCTAATCCTACTCTAATCTGTACCTCAAACTCCAGCGGCCTCCGGTAGCTATCGGCCCAGTGCCGATGTCTGTCCTGCGCCACGCGAAGTCTGTCCCTGATGAGCTTCACCTTTTCGGCTGCGTCAACAACCATCTCTGGTCCCAGTAATTCTCGCTCACCAACATCATCCCAAGATAAGGGTGTACGACACCTACGCCCGTACAGAGCCTCGAAAGGTGACATCTCAATGCTGGCCTGAAAACTGTTGTTGTAAGCAAACTCCACCAAATGTAGATGATCCTCCCAGGAACCTCCAAAGTCCAAGACATACGTCCGAAGCATATCCTCGAGGGTCTGAATAGTCCTCTCTGACTGTCTGTCCGTCTGGGGGTGGTATACAATACTATATCTGAGCTGAGTGCCCAAACTAGTCTGCAGACTCCTCCAAAAATAGAAAGTAAAGCGATTATTCTGATCCGAGACGATGCTGAACAGAATTTCGTGAATCCTGACTATCTATCGTATGTACATTGCCGCAAGCCTCTTTGTAGACGTATCTACCTTGAATGGCAAGAAGTGGGCTAATTTGGTCAACCTGTCAACGATGACCCAAATTACGTCCTTCCCTCCTGGTGTACGCGGCAACCCAGATACGAAATCCATAGTGATATGCTCCCACTTCCACTCGAAAATGGGCAATGGCTGCAATAATCCACTGGGCCTCTGCCTCTCTGCCTTGACCTGCTGACAGACTAAGCACCTAGCTACGAAGCGAGCTACCTCCTGCTTCATCCCGTACCACCAGACATGCTCCCTCATATCTCGGTACATTTTGTTGGCACCAGGGTGTATAGAGTACTGAGATCTGTGGGCCTCCTGTATAACCTACTCCCTGAGATCTCCGCTGGACACACATAACCTGGAACCGTGCCTCAAGGCACCATCCTCTGCAAGAGAAAACTCACCATCCACCAGCCCTGCTCGAACCTTCTCTCGGAGACACCGCAGAGCAACGTCCTTAAACTGTGCCGACTTGATCCTCTCCACCGAGTCTAACTGAATCTGCAGGCCCCATAACTGCATCTGAACTCCGGGCACGATCACCTCAATCCCCAGGCTCTCCAAATCAGCAAGCAAATGACGGTCCATAGTAAAAAACATGGCTATCGGATACCTACTCAAGGCATCAGCAACCACGTTGGCCTTCCCTGGGTGATACTGAAGTGATATGTCAAAGTCCTTCATCAACTCTAGCCATCTGTGCTGCCTCATGTTGAGCTCTTTCTGTGTAAACACATATTTTAAGCTCTTGTGATCTGTGAAAATCTCCACCCTCTCTCCATACAGATAGTGCTGCCAAAACTTCAGAGCAAATATCACTGCTGCCAGCTCCACGTCGTTGGTAGGGTAGTTCTTCTCATGGGGACGTATTTGCTTGGAAGCATAGGCAATCACCTTCCCATGCTGCTGCAAGACACAACCCAGCCCCTTTTCTGAAGCATCACTATAGATAGTGAATCCCCCTGATCCTGAAGGCAATGTCAGAATCGGAGCTGTCGTAAGCCGCTTCTTCAACTCATCAAAAGCTGCCTGACACTCCTCTGACCAAACATACTCAGTATCCTTCCGGGTCAACCGAGTCAACGGCTATGCAACCCGGGAGAAATCCTGCACAAATCTCCTATAATATCGTGCCAGCCCCAAGAAACTCCTGATCTCTGCCACTGAAGTCAGCGCTGCCCATGCCTCAACTGCTACGATCTTCTGGGGGTCAACTGAGATCCCATCTCCAGTCATTATATGCCCTAAAAAGTCAACCCGGTCCAAGAAGAACTCACACTTAGAGAGCTTCCCATAAAGCTGCTCCTTCCTGAGAGTCTCCAGCACTACTCTCAAGTGCTCCTCGTGCTCCTCCTTAGTCTTGGAATACACTAAGATGTCATCAATGAACACCACCATGAACTTGTCCAAGTACTGGTGGAACACCATATTCATTAGGTTCATAAATACTGCTGGTGCATTGGTTAGCCCAAACGGCATAACCAAAAACTCAAACTGCCCGTACCGCATCCTGAAAGCGGTCTTGGGAATATCCTCCCCCTTCACCTTCACCTGGTGATAGCCTGACCTCAAATCGATCTTGGAGAACACCCGAGCTCCGCTCAACTGATCAAAGAGATCATCAATTCGCGGCAGTGGGTATCTGTTCTTGATCGTCAGGTTGTTAAGTGCCCTGTAGTCAATACACATCCGTACTGATCCATCCTTCTTCGGCACAAACAATACTGGTGCACCCCATGGCGACAAACTCGAATGGATGAAGCCCTTGTCCTGTAGCTCATCCACTTGCTTCTTCAGCTCTACCAACTCACTGTTGTTCACTCGATAGACGTGCTGAGAGATAGATTTTGCTCCTGGAACCAAGTCTATCGAGAACTCAATGTCTCTGTATGGTGGCAATCCTGGCAACTCCTCTGGAAAAACATCCATATACTCTACTATCAAGGGGTATGGAATCGTCTGCTCCTCAACCGAGATTCTGCAGAAAACTCTGCTGCTCTACTCCACCTGACGTCTGGAGTACTCGAACTCTGGCTCCCCCGGCACTCTGAAGAGAACTCTACCCCCTCTGCAATCAATGCTGGCGAGGTGCCTGCTCAACCAATTCATACCGAGTACTATATCGTAGTTCGGCAATGGCATTACGAGCATGCTCACCTTCAACTCACGGCCTCCCAAAACAACACTTCGACCCTTACAAACATCACTTACGAGGATAATGCCACCCCCGGTCGTGATCTTGTAAGTCCTAGGCAACGATTCAGCTATGATACCGTGTCTAATCACAAATGATACTGATACAAAACTATGCGAAGCACCAAAATCGAATAATGCAAAAGTTGGACTGGAGTCGAGAAGAACTGAACCTGTAATCAGCTCTCCTATAGCCTCCGTATCCTTGGCTGCCATGGCGAAGGCTCGCCCCTGCTGGCCTCCCCTGGCCTGCTACTGGTGCTGCACAAACCGTTGCTGCTGAGTCGATAACGGTCCCTTCTGCGGTCCCCCTGGAGCCTTGGCTCCGACTTCCTGAGCTGCCCTGCCCACAAAGAGGGAACAGTCCCTCAACTGATGCTCTGACGATCCGCAAAAGAGGAACTTCTCCAGCCTCTTCCTGCACTCTATCCAACCGTGCCCAGACTTCTTGCAGAAAGTGCAACTGATAGTCTGCTGCCTCGGGACCTGCTGCTGCTGCCTCGGCTGCTGATGCTGCATTGGCTGATGCCTCGGCTGCTGAAACTGCTGCGGCTGGAATCTCTGCTGCTGGTGGTGCTGCTGAAAATGCGGCCTCTTGGCCGGTCCTCCGCTACTGCTGCCTCCCTGGAAGTCTCGCCCCCTCTTGAGCCTAAGCTCAAGATCACCCTCTGCAGCTAACGCGTCCACTAGGATCTCCTCAAAGGTAGCGCTGCGGGCATTCTTGGTGTAGGACTTGACCTCCTTTACCAAGCCCTTTCTGAACCTCCGGGCTTTGTCGCCTCCGATAATCCCTCCACAAATCTGCCCAGGCGGCAGAACTCTTCTGCGTACTCCTCCACAGACTGACTCCCCTGGACTAGAGCCTCGAACTGAGTCTCGAGGGCTCCCAGCGCTGCATCCGGGAAGAACTTCTCCTTGAACAGCTTCTTGAATGCTGCCCAAGTCTGTCCTACAGTACCAACCCTCGGGTCGGTCTGGTACCACGTACGGGCCAGATCCTGCATCATGCTGGCTGTTGCTTAAATCTGGAGTCTCGTCGGGATCTCAGCCAACCTGAATATCTCCTTCATGTGCTTGATCCACTCGTCGGCATACAGGATCCCCTCTGTTCCTCGGAAGTCCCTAGGGTGCATCTTCTGAAAATCCTGGATGCCCTTCTCCCGTGGCTGGTGCGGCTGTGGGGCTGCCGCTGGCTGAGCTATAACTCTCTTCACCGTAGTCACGGCTAGATCGATGCCTCGGCTGATCTCTGCTGTCTGCCTCTACTGCTGGGCCTGCTGACCCTCCATAAATTGCCGGAAGAAAGCAAACAGCTGAACAACATCAACTGTCCCCGGAGGTGGCTGCTGCTGCTGAAGCACATCCGGAATCACCGGACTCGGCTCATGCCTCACAGGTGGAGGGGCTCCTCCGAAAGTAGCTGAAATGCCTACCCCAGCTGGCATTACTGGGGCTACGGTACCAGGGACTGGCTGCTGAGTATGAGAGGTGGAAGACCTCTCATCGGCGTCCCCCTGGCCCTGGCAATGTGATCTCGTCTCAACCATCCTGGAGACAGATCAAAAGAAACAATTGCTGAGAAGGATTCGAAAATAGCAAAGGCGGACAGTTAATATTCAAAGGAAGACAAATAGCAGAAAAATATAGATATACGAAATCTGATAAGGAGTTTTTCCTAATGTGATTGAGCACCTTCAAATTATCGTAATCCTACTGCAGGTTGCCGTGATATTCTAGTTCGAATACCACTACATTTCTAACAGACCTGCATGGGCCACCACTAAAAACGTGTCACGACCCGCACCCTAGAGTAAGGGCACGAGACGTGGGTACGTCCAGCCTACGCCGCAGTATCGGCGGTAGAATACTGTCCTAGGTCAATCATCTAACAATATAATGCTAAGCAGTTTATACTCCCCGAATGGGGGTGACATAACAGAATGTAAACTCAATCACATACTAAGGCAGAAAGAAAAATAGAAATATAGATAGATACTGCTGAAATGAAAGGAAGTTTACAAGTACAACCAGAGAGTCTAAGTGTCTAATACATCACAGAACACAAATCCCAAGTATCAAATATATACAGTCATCCAGAGAGTAAGGTAAATGAAAACATCCTAATCTAGAGGAGTGTCGTCCACAGCTATAGGGTCCGGCTGCTGGTCTAAGTCACAACTGTCATCTAAGGTAGCCCCATAATATGTAGGACAGCCAGCCTCGTCCTCATCCTCTATAATATTTCAACAGGTCTAGTCAGGACAGGAACGAGCACAGTACATCTCACGCAGTTCATATAATGACAGAAATAAAATACTGGCAATAGAGTAAAATACATGAAACGCTGAAGAGTAAACATGAGTAAAAAGGAAGACTGTAATGAAATATCTACTATAAGTAAAGAGCTATAGTGAACTAGTGATTTAGAGTACAAGCTAGACATGTGAACGGCTTGATAATAAACATAAGAGGTCGTACATGGCTACACTACTTTGGAAATTGTCCACATGACTATTTATACTCCCCCGTACCCCAATCAATACATAAGGATCAAGACAAGTTATGTTATTACATAATATTCATATGGAGGCCCATATAGGGTACACATGAATATAAACATGGGGGCTCCGTGATCATAAGAGTACATGAATCACGAGAGTAGACATGTAAGGTGAAACCATGAGAATACATGATGAAAATGAAACGCACATGACATGATGTATCTGATGCTCCCGAGAGGGATAACATCATATGAAAAGATCCATATAGTACTAATCCATGTTTCTATCGTGTCAGCATCAAGTAAGATAATCTAGAGCGAGAAAATACTCCTATCAAGTATGAAACGGTCAGAGAATGTACTCGCCTGATATCCTGGATGTCCAGAAGGAAATAATGCCTGAGGAGTGGTGTCTGGCTCCTAATCAGAACAGCACAAGTCATAACATGTCTAAAATGATAATAAGATGCTATTCAATACATTCTAAATGAATCTAGGTCAATCTAGACCAAAGTCAACTCTTGGTCAATTCTAGTCAACCCTAGAAGTCAAACTAGGGCAACCAAGTCAAACCTAAGTCAAACAAGTCTATACTTGTCTGTTATAGGCCTAATCAAGACTAAACAAGTCAAACTAAACTCTCACTAGGCAAACAGACACACCCTAGGCCAATACCATATATGGATATATATCACTATTCACATATGTGAATATATATATATATATATATCTTCATATACCAAGGAAATGTGCCTAACACATTAGCTACTACACATATAGAAATTTCCATATATCCTACTCTACCATTCACACATCAAATTAGATTAGGCATCTAAATATAGCTATAGGCATACCCATATAGAAATATATACATATATTTCACAGAGAGGGGATAACATGTTAGATGTGTGTGTGTCAAATGTTCATGCATGTGTGTGTATAGGAATACATAAAAGGAACTCAGAACCAGTGTGTGTGTATGAGAATGTCAACATACAATGTGTGTGTGTGTGATGTGCTCCAAAGTGTCAGGATCATGTGAACCTGTGTTCACAGGAATATAGGTGAACTGAACATGTATGTGTGTGTATGTAGGATGTGTGTGTCTGTGTATGCCACAGGATTGTGACTCATGTGTTAGAGTGTGTGTGGATACATGAACCTGTGACAGTGTTCAGTCACATGAGATTGTGTGAGGGTGTGTGTGTTATACAGTGAAGGGAAAACATTAGCCATTAGTGAAACATATGTGTGTGTGCATAATGTGTGTGGACTGTACAGTGAAAGAAAATCAGCAAACAGTGTGAGTGTTAGCAGGGAATGGAAATCAGTGAACAATGGAGCAATCAGTGCATACAAACAGTGTATACCAGCATATGCAAGAGTGTCTCTGGTTATCTAAACAACCATTCAACCACCAAATTGAGTTCAGTCATGGCTAACATTCTCAGGAATGACAGTAAACATGTGTGTTGGCAGGATATGTTCTCAGGTTTTAATCAAACAGTGAAAAACATTAACATGTAATATAAAACAATGAGCATGTGTGCTATCCAGGAAATAGAGTGTGTGTGCCATGAGATGTATCAATGTGTACAGGAATCACATTAAAGCTCAATTAATTTAGTTAAGGAAAGGAAACCAAATCACAGTTAATGGGAAAGGAACCAATTCAGTTTTTTCGAAATCCAACAATACACATTGAACTATCAGTTGACAGGAATTGAGAAGAACTATTTGACAGTTCAAAACATTAAAAGCCAACATTCCAAACATAACCTCCTACATGATCACTAGCTATTTAGCCACTAACTCTAGCTAATAATATCATAAATCATTAGGAAAACAGGGAATGAAACTGGCTACACTGATACATGAAGTATCAGTCGAGCCACATATACATTCAAATCCCCATTCCTCAGCAAACAACCAATCTCAGTGTTAATTATCAACTAACAGGAATTAGTGAATATGTTAGGATATAATTTAGCATTTTAATCACAAATTAAACAATAATGTAATCTCTAAATAACAGGAATTAAAATAGTGTATAGTCACTGATACTTTGAGTATCAGTCGACTGAGAATATCCAATCCATATTCGATTTAAAAATTAAAATGATGTACATAAGGTAGATAATTAATGGGGTATATTAGTGTGTGTCACGTACACAAAGTGGTGTCCTAAAACAGGACACACGAGTGTCCAAACCAACTCACACACACGTACGAGACTGGCACGAGTTCGTGTGACCAGTGCACGTGTCCAAACGCACCCAACACGCATCCATCGGATACGAAACTTTGGGGATGACACGACAGTCATTGCCCCTCACTCCATGTCCAACCACACGTATCCACGTGCTCTATGCACTAAGCACGAGCACGCTGGTAGCAGGGGACACTGCACGCAGCGCGCGCGTGCGACACGATACAAAACCGACACGAGACACGCTCAGCTGACCAAAAACACGTAACCAACATCCAAACACAACTTCCTATTCAAACAAAACTCAGAATCTTGATCGAAATGCCCACTGTGGCATTTCGTCGAACACCTACGGTCACTACTGATACGTGTCCGATACAGACACGTACAGGACACGAAATGGTGCAAACCCTATTCCTACGATACAAGGACACCTAGGGCTTGGTGTTTATGCAAAGAAACCCTAATTTTAATGGAGGAATAGGATTATACCTATGTGTGTTCTTCAACACAAAAAGTCTCTTCAAAGGGGATCTCCAAAAGCCACAAAATATCTCCAAATTGTTTCAATCCTGTGATGTGACTCCACAAACAGTAGGAGAACAGTGATTAGAGTGCTATGGAAGAAATCTCAATAAAAATGGAGCTCTATTGATTAATCTATGAAGAAATACAAATGGAGGCTCACCTAGTTCTTAGAAAAAATGATAGAATATTGAAAATAGGCACAACTTTCTAAAAAGATACTATATAGGCAGGAGGGTCTTGGCCGGCCACTTAGCTATGGTTGGGGTTTTTTAAGGGGGCATCTAAGGCTAGCAATGAATCAAGTCTAATGAGTGGCCTAGAATCTAGGGCTCTTTCCTAGTTAAGTTGCAACCCACTCACTAAGCTAATCATGACTTAAACCATTATCCAATACTAACTAATTCTCAATGTGGCTAACTAGACTAGCTATGACTAATATAGGTTAGGTCCAATCTAGGTTAGGCTAACCAAAACCACATGGCAATCAATTAATTAGTATTTAAATCACACCATTCAATTAGATCATTTTAAATTTATAATAAAATATATTAAATTCAAATAATTCAAAAATGACAAAAATACCCTCAAACTAGAAATGTGGTAGTGACATCATCGGAGTCACTGCTATCTCCCTCTTTCGTCCAGTTCTCCACGATCGGGCACGGGACCGATCTGACTACCACGTTTGGGCTTATTCTCTCCCCCTCACGTCTAACACCCTCCGTGTTAGGTGTGCCACCAAACGCTGAACCTTCATCTGAACCATAGTATGGTTTCAGTTCTCGGAATGTAACGTCCATGCTTACAAACAGTTTTCGCTCAACCGGGCTCTAACATGCATATCCCTTCTGAGTCACCGTGTACCCGATAAAGACACATTTAACCACTTTAGGATCCAGTTTACCAACTCCTGGCCTATTATCTTGGATAAAATGTACACACCTAAATACTTTCGGTGGAACTGTGTAAGTGGTTACACCAGTAAGCATTTTCAACGGTATCTTCCAGTCCAATACCTGAGATGACATTCTGTTGATGAGATAAGAGGCCGTCAAGACAGCTTGTCCCCATAAGTGTTTTGGGACATTCATAACCAGCATCATCGTCCGTGCGACCTCCAGCATGTGTCTGTTCTTCCGTTCGACCACACCATTTTGTGCCGGTGTATAAGTACATGAAGTTTGGTGTAGTATTCCATGAGTGAATAAATACTCAGCAACCTTCTTATTAGTATACTCCGTCCCATTGTCAGACCGTAAGCACTTAATTTTAGTGCCATATTGTGTTTCTACCCGGCGATGAAAATCTCGAAATGCCTCAAAGACGTCACTTTTATTCTTCATAAGGTAGACCCAAGTCACGCGAATATAACAATCAATAAAAGTGACGAACCATCAAAAATCGTTAATACCGGTTGTAGGACAAGGGCCCCATACGTTCGAATGTATTATGTCAAATGCAGCTGAACTTCTATTCTCGGAGCTTACATACGAGCATCTGGTATGTTTTTCCAACTCAAAAGCATTACAAAATAACTTCTCTTTATTAGCCCTTTGATATAAGGACAGATACATTCGACTAATAACTTTAAAGGAAGAATGCCCGACACGCTGGTGATGGAGGAGCAATTCGTCTTCAACATTGCTACGTAAAGCATCCGGTTGTGCGTCTGCTGCTAGAGATACCAATGCTTTGTCCAGTTCGGTCCTGTCAAGTACCATAGCCCCTTATGCCATGTGTCAGTCCCTAGTCGCCATCCCGTACCCTTCTTCTGAAAAGTTACCTTAGAAATGTCAAAGGAAATAATACAGTTTAGATCAAGGATAATGGCACTAATAGATATAAGATTGACAGGAAAAGAAGGATCATGTAAGACATTGTTGAGAGTAAGGGAAGGGATGCATACGACAGTGCCTTTACCCATTACTGGTCTGGAGGTACCATCAGCAGTCTGAATACTCTCCGGCAACGGTAGGTGAGTATAGTCCTGAAATTTACCACGGAACCCTGTGACATGGCGAGATGCCCCAGAGTCCATAATCCAACCTGGCTGATGGATAGATGCAAGAGCACGTACAGGTATACCTGTGCCGGGTTGGGCAAAGCAAGCGATGTGATTCCCTGAGGTAGATGACGCCCCAGGAGTGACATGACTGTCGACCAAACCCAGCTTTATGCCTTGCAACTTCGCAAGGAACTCCCTCTCAAGCGGGGTTATTTCTGCCAGTTGTTTTTCTCCCCCTTCCTCCGCCAGATGTGCTTTGTGTCCTCCAAAATAATCTTTTCTTCTACCAACATATCCTCCTCTACCACCACAACGTCCTCCACGTCCCCGTCCGCAATCACTAGACTGACTTCGTAGGGGTTTTGGGCAAATTTTGATGTAATGTCCCGAGTCACCACAGTTGTGGCACACACCACTCATAGATAGAGGCTGAGTGAAGGCAGCAAGGACAGACTTTTCAACCGCGACTTGGTCCCCCTGGAAGGAGCACTTAATGGGCATCAACTTCAATCAGGCTTCTTCCTGTGTCATGACAGCTATAGATTCCTCCAAGACTGGAAGCGTGGGTTGGGACATGAGAATATTCCTTCTCTGTTCAAACACAGGGTTGAGCCCCTTCAGGAACTTCATCATTCGCTGTCGCGAAATATAAGCCAGGAATGTCTGAAAATTCTTCGCAAATACCGGTTCGACTTGTGCATCTTCCATCCCAAGAGGATCATAGTGATCCAGATCAGACCAGTACTTCTTCAACAGGGCCGCGTACTCAGAGATGGTACGGTCGTCTTGGGCCACCCTATCGAGTTCATCCTGAAGTTGGAAGACCCGTATAGGGTTGCCCGAGCCTGAGTACATATCCTTCAAAGTCTGTCATATATCAGCGACAGCCTCCATCGCCTCGACATTGCCCGACACCTGGTCGATCAAGGAGGCTGTCAACCACCCAGCTACGACGTTGTTGACAATCTCCCAGATAGCAAACTCTTTTGAGGAGGGATCGGATGGCACCTTCGTTTGGCCATTGACATAGCCAACCAAGCCACGTCCCTTCAACGTCTGCATCGCCTGCCTCGACCATTTCAAATAGTTAGACGTTCCTTCCAACTTTGTCTTCAGCTTTTCCAACTTTCCCATTTTGTAGGGTGACGGATCCACATCAGTATTGGTCACCCATGGGGATGCCTCGATTAATCTCTTTGATAAGATCTCATCAACCAGGGCCTTCATCTATTCTGCCGTCAGTTTACCACTGATAGAATCCATGGCATCTTCAAATGTGAGTATGAGGTCTTATTGTATCCCTTGTCGTCGTCTTCGTCGTCGTTTGCTAACTGCTAGGTGTCCTGATCTCGGGTGTCTATGTCATCAACTATAGAGACCATGGGGGAACAACAAGGGGCCTCATCACAGAAAGATCTTTAGGCATACGAGCAATTAGAACCGCGTCATGATGACGAGGGTAGATAGTGCAAGCATAACCAATTGGACCGTGATTTCGTACATGATCGATATTTCCAGAACTCCGAGTAGGAGATGTACAAAAATAACGAACTTTTGCAAGCACTTCCAAAGAAGGTACAAAAAACAAAAAACTGGGGCACTGGACAGCAGTTCCGGGGGGCAGGTCCGGGGGCGCTGCACAGCAGGTTCGGAGGGGACAGGTCCGGGGCACTGCACAGCAGGTCCGGGGGGGGGCAGGTCCAGGTTGGGATGGGGCACTAGAATAGTAGATCGGAGGGTGGGAGGCTGGCGTCAGGAAGGGAGGGGTGGTCCGGGGTGCTGCTCCGCAGGTCTGGGGGGGAGAAGGAGCTGGAATAGTAGATCGGGGGGTGGGGGGCTGGCGTCAGGGAGGGAGGTCAGGTCAGGGGCGCTGTACCGCAGGTTCGGTGTAGGAGAAGGAGCTGGAATAGTAGATGGGGGGGTTTGGGAGGGAGAATTTTTTTTTTTGGGAACCTGGCTCTGATACCAAGTTAAAATGGGTGGAATTTTTTAGATATTTTTATTGATGGGCTCCTGCCAGTACACCTCCTCTTCACAATACAACTTCCAATGTGGGACTAAAGTCCCTTATTAGTTCTTAATAGCGAGTTATTGAAAACAAGAGAACGAGAACGAATCGACGTAGATTTTCTCGAACGGACCACTCGTTAAATCAACTTTGAACTCGAAACCCTTCTTCCTATTGTTTTTGAAAGTTGCAATCTTTGATAACTCTCTCCCATTGTAATTGCTGTTTAGAATTAGGTAAAAAATTCTATTTAAGTTACCCTAAATCCTGAGGAGATCCTGACTGTCTTATTTGACCCACTGGTCTAAATAAAACACTGAAACACGTTCAGACCGATGCCGACAATATATTATCGGTATATCAGAAGTATAATATAGGAACAAATTTGTTGGCCACAATACTTGATGGAAACTTATAATGAATTTCAGCATACTGGCAGTGTACTACCAATCATACTGTAATTCTACAAGACCGAAAGTAGCTACTGGACGTGATGACGTATAAGTCTAAATTACAATTGTACAAGGCAAGAGTAAAATACAGTCAATAGAACATCTCATAATACAAGTCATCGTAGAGTAAATAAGCAGAAAAGTCGAATAGATGCGATATATAGAAAATAATTATCTTTATTGATAATATTACAACCGAATTAAAATGGCTCGAACCAAAGAACAAATTTAATTACAAGCACTCTCCCACTCCCTCTCTCGTTATAATGAAACATACCACCATGCTTACAACTCAAGAACCATAACAATGATCTTCCTAACATTTTGTCCATATGTCAAAAGACAGCATCCTAGCCGAATATATCATCCACCAAGCTCCAACGCTTCATCACGTCCAAGTGAATCTCCGCACTTGGGGGTTGGGGTCAGTACATTGTCATGTACTAGTGAGTGGCCTCTAGCAAACTCAACAAAAAACCAATAGAGTAATTAAGTGAGTGCAAGCATGTATATATGGTCTTTCTAATCTTTCCTTAGGATTAATTACATGACATAACAAACATGTGTTTATAAGCATAAAGGTGACACATACACAAGAGTTGATATTACCAATACTTACATCCTTCCCTATCATTTCAATGATATCAAACATAAATATAATGTTTCATAATCTGTGCCCCTACACCAGACATTTGTTGGCCTTCATAAAATAATATATATATATATATATATATATATATATATATATATAAAATAAAAATATATATATATATATACATGTATAAATTCATCTTCACGACCAACAAAGTAAGCATGCAAGAATATGACATTAGCATGCATCATAACTATACGAAGGTCACTAGTACCACAAGTCATATTGGACTATTCTTCCTGGTAAGACGATGATCCTTCGCATACAGGTAGCTAGCCCCATCGAAGGTCCTGAAATGCCCATATTGTGACGCTCCTTCCAGTCCGGATAGCAATCACCATTGAAGGTCCAAAAATACTCCATGCATGAAGCATATTCTATATAATTTTTCTAGGCCAAATCGGTTTCGATGCACCCAGGCAACCATTCGAGGAAAAATATAATCTTGTGCTTAAGTTGTCCATGACCATGCAATATGCATAAAATTTTTATCAATTATAAAACACATGCATGGTACATAAATTGAAGATAAAATATTACACCTCTCTACTCGTACAACCGATCATACACACGATATCCACACTTCTATTAAATGTTCCGATTAGCTACACGTAGGTCCTAAACATACTGTGGCCCCATATCATATCCATACTTACATTCAATATTCCGATTGGCGACCCGCATGTTCCAAACTTACCATGGCCCCATGCCACACGAATTCATACCTTAGTGTGGCACTATGCCAGATATCCTTACCATATTAAGTCATCAAGCCACACATTCTTACACATTCGTGGCTCCAAGATACACATACATGCTATACCATGGCACCGAGCCACATACGTACCATTCAGCTTTCCTGCATAAATAATACGATATGCTACTAGATATGCATAACAATACTATGCTCTGTATTATAGCATAAACGACTAGCACTATAGTCCGTGTGATATGTATCTAGCAACAATCATATTAATCTCTTTAGTCTTAGTTCTTTTACTAACATGCAATAATTCACAACATACAAAACCATAAACGCAATATAAATTCATTACGTATGAACATAAGAGGAGTAAAGGATCAAAACCACCCACCATAAAGAACGCCTATCTGCCTCGACCGAGTAGATACCGAACCATGTCTCAGACAGATGATTTATGTGATACATGAAGTTTTTAATCGTTATAATCATACAAATGAGCCAAGCTAGATAAACCAACAAATCTGACCAAATTAAGCAAGCACGTATCACCGCTAAAATTCTACGATACCTCACACAACACAAATCCAAACATCATAAGTAAACCATGAAACCAACACAACACCTCTGCCCAGAGCGAGACAAAACACCGAACACAAGGATCTTTGAATCATACCTCTACATGATCTCAAGTCCAACCAGGACTTCGAGCTAACAAATCAGCATAATGCACCGTGTGGAGCAGGACATTAATTACATAATATATCACTCAAAAAAGTTTTGTCCTCGAAACTTACAAGAATACACTCATCCATCCGCATAAACCGATCAATGAAGAAACCCTTTACACATACTCTAATTCAAACAGCCATGTCGACTCCACAATTGAATGTCAATCCAAAAAGGAAGATCAATACCAAGGAAAATCATTAAACACATATTCAACACTTGTACAAATTTTTTAGTACATAAAAAACATACATGCAATAACTTTTCTTACTCAAGCCCACACATACTCTTCAAAGCCATAACTACACAAAATACTCAAACATATAACTCAATAATTTCCACGAAGCATCCTCCTTTTAGTCTAACTCGAATACGCCTTGCATAAATTCAAAGATTACTCCATCATAACTTTTTCAATCAATACAAGCTCACTCATGCCTTATCCAAATCCACCAAACAACGTACCTCGCACAGAACCACACTTCTCGATCTCACGATGTTAGGCATCACTAGCAAACATACCCAAGTACTACACCTTATTCTGAATCAAAGAAACATAGTCCGAAACCAATCAATATCTCCAATCAAATACCAAGCTTTGCACCTCAATTATCAACCAAATTCACTTATCAACCGTTCTCAAAATATCCAAATAAATCATCAACCAAATATCCAAACTTGACCGCATCCAAGTTTCAATCACATTTATGTATTTATTCTCAATTGCAAAATAATCCTATTAATTAAAAATAAATTCCATTAGATTATCCATGTTCAACCTTCCAAGATTTTTTTGATCTAAAAAATAACTAGCCAAATTTGATTCACTTACTACTCTTTGCAAACATGATCTCAACATATGTTAACATTTCAACAAAGTATAAAATCATTATCATTCAATTCCCGAGGGTCAATCTCAATTCATCGCTAGTTTGCAACCATATTAGAACATGTATCCATCTCATCCATCAACTTTTGTTCGAACATAAAATCTAGAACCATCAACATCCAGTCTATTCCATTAGCTAAAACTCATTCATTCCAACCAATTCCAAATAAAAATGCGATCGATATTCCAAGTTTTCCAGCCTACGCACAACAAAATGTTATTTCACCAATAATTAATAAACATCCAAACCAAATCAAATCCACAAACGCACTACTATTAATCACTCTTCCAAGAACATGATTTCAATCATAATCCAATTTGTTCATAAAGTCTTATCCATCACCTCCGCTTGAGTATAATCCTCTAAGACTATTCTATAATACGAAATCAATCCGATAAATCCGAATCATTCTTATTTCTTCCAACCGTAAGCAATCCATCAAAATTTCCAAGAACCAAATCGCTTTCCAAATTTAACTCTCAATCTCGCTACCCCAGCTATATTCTATCACAATCTACCTAGAAAACTCTTCTTAAGGTCATCCTATCGATTCCTAACGCTCAACATTGGAATGAGATATCTCAATAATTAAGACTCATTATTGACACTACAAGAAAATTAGGTTTCTGTGACATGTAAAGTTGTCACAAAAGTTATGAAGCTCGTCAGAACATTGAGTGACAACCAATAAAAAAACATAGTCATTGAATGATTTGACGTGTGACGATATATAACTGTTGTCATAAAATCAAATTACAAGTGAAAACAAATATTACTTGTCACAAAAATATCCTTCTCAGTAAATTTTTTTAAATTTGTCACAAAACACTTGTCACAGAAACCCAAACTTCTTATAGTGTGAAATGCTATGTTCAATATGTGACCGGCTGGTAAGTACAAGAATAATAAGGTACGAATCAATCATACATGCAGTGCACAATTAAGCTATCCACACGACCTTGCTAGCAGTTTTGGGTTTTGTCACATACTTAACATTTTCTCGCTCCAATACCAGAACCAAAATACAAGCACACAAAGTACAAGTCCAATCGTGTATGAATCGTGTCCAGCATAAATCTTGACTAACATGTATTAAGTAATGAGCCAAAGTCATATAGTACTTCCTCAGGTCCAAACTGTTGTAGTTGTGAGCTTAGTCCACACCTGTTTATAAACACAATACTTCATTAGTAGGTTTCCCATACCTATGAAGTTCATATTTATATCTCTGAAACCCTATAAAAAGTCCTTATGAGTCTTGGCCAAAAGCTCTATTATAACTAATCTCTATCTTACACATATTCCTATTGAAACCTATAATATTTATTAAGCCTATGTTTACTGGAAACTACTTCCTTATTTAAAACTAAACTCGTCATAACCCTAAACTTAATTTTATAATTATAAATCTAGGCTCCAATCCTTTTATTCATTACTATAGTTTCAAGAAGATCCATTAACTCAAAATATTTGTTTTTTATTTAAAACATTCAAAGCCCAACAGATTTATTTAAAATAGGATTAGGCCTATGAATATTAGCATGCCATCTTACTCATATTTATCCAACCTAGGCTTTGGCCCATAGTATTCTTTCCTTATAAAAGTAAACACAATTTCCTAATCCTTATTTAAAATTATCCTTAACAAATTATGAGCCATCCCCTATATTATGGTCAAAAAAACAATATTTAACCAAATATGGCCCAAACTTCTTTAATTGGTTTAGCTGAAACTAAAATTATCAATTTATACTGAATCCAACCCAAAACAGAAAAACCCAAACCTTAATATATATATTAGCTATATTTTGTGGATTATTTATTATTTTTTAAATCTTATTAAATATATATACATATATATTTTTAGCCTTAGTCATGGTTAAGATTGAGTATGCATATTGACTAGGAAGCATGTCATGGCTAGTATAGTCATGTACCATAATTAGTGTAGTAAGCATGGAATGGATGGTATAGCTGTCACGCACCGATTCCGTAGAATCGATAGTCGTCTCCCGGGCGTGATGCCGTGCGAACTTAAGTTACGATCGCATAAGGCATAGTCATAAGGTTATCCGAAACACAACATCAAGTTAAAGTACGCAGAGAAATTGAATGACACATTTGAAATAGAAATAGACTTTTTTATTGATGATAATAAAACTTTACATAGACTCCTTTACAATCATTACCGCGCGGGCTACAACATGACTCGACTTACAAAATAAACGCCGATGAGATATTTGTTCCATACATTATATCCCTTTTTACAAGCAAAAACCATTACACATTTTTACCTGCTATCAAGGCGAGTCGAGTCGTCATCTTCTTTTGGACTGAGTGCGGGTCTTCTTCAAAAGGAATCCAGAAACAAGCCTTTACATGCGGACGAGGCTTCAAAAGGGTTCACTTCGCCTTGAGCTTTCAAGTGGCACGCCCTTCATAGTTTGGGGTACCTGCTTGGAGAGCGAGGATCAGTACATTATACTTTGTACTGGTGCGTGGCTATTTAAGTTCCAAGCTCTCATTTGGTTGAAGAGTTTAATTGACTTAAAGTATGAATGTTTCTAACCATCCTAATAAATTGCAAACAAGCATATGACAAGCATAGTGAAATTTACGTTGAAACTTACCGACGGCGGCCCGCGCCGTGCCTTATGAAACTTACCATGTTCTTTCCTGTCAATTGTTATCATTTCCATACCAAGTGCAATTATTTCGTGTGTTGGTCACTGGCTCCCAGAGCCATCGTGGACTCCTTTTTGCTTTTATTAGACGAGGCCCTTTCAGCGCGAGTAGTGAGCCCCGCTGCAAGTCCTCGCCTAACATTGTGCCCAGTACAGCTTATGAGAAATGTTTCCTTCTTGGCCGCAATGGTCCCGTGGTCCCGGGTTGTCGTGCGGGGAAACTCTACCTTGTCGACAAGTTGTCCATGACCGTTGTAACGCCCCAGTCACAAAATATGTAGGACTAGGAACGTAGACATGCCAGCTATATTTATACGAAGTATACTCCAATATATGGAAGCCTCGTATAAATACATAAGCTGTAAAATGCAGTAGAACCATAACTAATCTCATCCACGCAAAATAAATGAACAAAAGACATCTTATAAAGATAATAAATTATCTTGATACAATATGTTGGGCGGAGACAAATCCACTACCAACAAAATAAGAAAAAGTACATAGAAAATGAAATGAGTGGCGAGCGAAGCGAAGACGATCCAAGTGCAATCATCCTCGAGAAATAGCAATGAACACGGCTAGAGCTAAAGCACCTGCGAAAGACAATAGCACACACCTAGAGAGATAACCAGGTCCTAGAGGGACATAACAAGACACATAATATCATGCCATATAAACTGAATAAATATTGCTCAAATAAATAAGTAAATCGAATTATAACATGTTCCAATACGCACCTACTGAACGAGCGTACCATCCCCCCAACCAAACAAGGACAGAAGATGGTAAACTAATTCATGGTAACATATCTTCCCATGCTATGAATCCAATATGGTATTCGGACCCCAACAAGCTTCAATACCTTCTCATCGAAGTAGTAAGTCACACCTATAACCAAACAAGGACAAGATGTGACGAACTAATTCGCGACAAGTTATTGTTATAAGCCACGGTCAGATACAAGTACCCAAACCAAAAGTACTCGTACCTAACGGATAGGGTAGCCTACCGTTCTAAGTAAAATGTAGTTAAGAACAATCCTTCCTGCACATGGGCCCTGGCTGAATAGGATCGGCGTAGTCCCCCTTGGGCACCAGAGGCCCCATCAGTAAGAGCATGACGTTCCGCAGAATCGTCAGTGGCCGTCAGTAATTATGGGTCATCAACCCCGTATCTCCAGCAGAGAGTCCGGGTCACAAGGGAAAGTGCATCGAAGCCCATACGCTAAGGAATCGTCCGCCCCGCCCAATGCCTACTGTGTTGCATCCACAACACAAACCACTATAACCGCTAAGTCAAACTAGCATGCAATCTCTATTAGCGGTTATTCCTATCGCACGGCTTATACGTACTGGTGGCCAGCCAATTATGTACTTCCGTGTTCTATATGCGACACACAACCTCGTGTTACAACGTGTCAAGGCCAATGAATGCAACACACAAGGTGGTCCCTTAAATCTAGGTTTAATGTGAGAAAAATAATACATAGCAGGAAAAGTAAATGAACAGTAAGTTCTAACAGTTATGCCATGTATCACAGTTTATTTTACATAAAGAAAATAATGAACATGCATGAAATATGAGCTAAAATAATTAAACAGCAAATGGCAAGGTGTCTTGCCTGGTAGGACGCCTGGTGTGCTGCGAATATCACGGTGGCATGAACTGCGACTTTGGTGTAACAACTACACAAGGGGACCTCTGTTGATGGCACGGACAGTTCCATTAGGTCCAGAAGGGTCAATTTGGTTTGGATGGACATAAGGTAGTCTCGAAATGGGCGAAAGAATAAGAACAATAGGACTTGGATACGGACATGAGAAAATCAAAGAAAATAATGGATAAATAAATATTTATACGAGTTTTAGAGAATATTCCGAAAACTAGTTTTTATGAGTCAAAATATTTATAAGAAAAATGTAAAACTTAAAGTCAAGAAAAAATCATTTTCGGCAAAAACTCTAAGTTTGTAAAGATACGACTCTAGATAGAAATATATATATATATACTTTATTGCCAAAATATTTATATAAATACAAACTTAAAATCAAAATAGTTGTTTCCTTTTAGTCCAAAAATAATATTTTGCTGAAACTTTTTATAAATAATAATATTTAGCAAATAGATAGTTTTGCAAGTAACAACAATAATAATCATAATAATAAAAATAATGAGTATAATAATATTAATAACTATCTTTAACAAATAATAATAATGAGAATATATAATAATAATAATAATAATATTATTATTAATACTGTACTTAAAAAATATTCTGTTAATGAAAACAACTAATAATTTACTAACAGTAATAATAATACTAATAATAAATAAGAATAACAACTATAATAATAATAATAATAATAATAATGATAATAATAATAACAACAACTGTACCAATAATAATAATAATAATAATAATAATAATAATAATAATAATAATAATAAAAATAATAATAATAATAATAATAATAATAATAATAATAATAATAATAATATATACTAAATAAATAACAAAGTCAGAAGACATAAAAATATCAACGAATAAAGCAGCAAACAACAAAAATGCTGCTGTTCTTCAAATGGGGAAAGGAGAGAAGAGTGACGAGAGAGGAAAATTCAAGAGAGGTCTGGGGAGCGAGAGGGAAGAGGGGGAGATGCGGGGATGAAGGGAGCGGTGAGGGACGTCGCCGGAGTCGGCGGATGTGGTCGGAGTTCGGCAGAAAAGTAGGCGATGGGTTTGGGAGAAGATGATCGGAGGGAAGCACGGGCGGCGGACGCTTGCGACTTGTGGTGGCAGAGGAGAGGGTTTAGACGAGGGGAAGCGGTGACGCACGGTGTTGGTGGGGCGACATCGCGCAGAGGCGGAGAGAAGCGTGCGGCTGAGCTGATGGTGGCAGCCACTCGGCGGTGCGGTGGAAAGGGGGTTCTCGGTGGCTGGTGGCGAGGGGTTTGTGTGGATACGGGACGGCGATCGTCGGAGACGGCGATGGACGCTCGACGGAGGAAAGAGAGAAGAAACGGGAAGAGGATGGGTTGGAGTCGTCGGGCGCTGCTCCGACGGATTACCACGGCGGCAGCGGCCAGAGGCGTCTGAGAAGAAGGAGAGAGGCACGGTGGCTAGGGCGAACGGTCGGTCGGGGCTCCGACCATGGGGCGGCGGATGCTCGACGCGGAGGGGCACGGAAGGAAGCGAGGCTCCAGATCTATGGGGTCGCCGACACTGGTCTTGGCCGTCGGCGGTCGAGGGTCGGACACGGCGTCGGAGGAGGTAAGGATTTTATATTGTTTAGATTTTTGGGGACACGGCGTATGGCCGGACACGTCGGGGGAGGTCCGAGTTTGATTGGGCTGCTTGGTGTTGGCTGCGACGGTGGTGGCGGTGGTTGTGTGCTGGTTTGTCCGGGGTTTGGTGGCGGTGGTCTCAGAGACGATGGTGTTGGTGATGGGGGCGGTGATGGATGGTGGTGTCGTGGATGGTCGGGTCTGTCGAGGGTGGTACCAGGAGAGTTATGGTCGGGGGTGACCAGAAGGAGGAAAGAAGATCGGTGTTGACGATGGGAGTGTTGGTGTCTGGTGTGGTGTTGTCGTGGCCAGGGGCAGGAGTCGGTTAGAATAGGTTTAGGGATTAGGTGGTTGTCGTGTCCGGAGTGTCGGACACGACGGAGGAATACTGGATTTGTATCCAGGGTGGTTGGACGAGAATTAATATTGTATATGTAAAAAGAATAATCTATTGGATAGACACCCGGGGTCGGACCCGAGGCCGTCACGACTGACACGAGGATGGTTGGAACACCGACACGAGGCACGTACACTTTGTGGAAATTTGTGGAAGAATAATGAAAAGTTGGAGGAGTACCTGCCTATTTATAGGATGTGGGAATTCCCAATTTGGATAGGATTAGGAGAATTTAAAACCGAAGTAGATAAATCATCTATTTAATTAAAATCAATAAAATCCAATCAAATCCAATCCAAATCCAATTAAATCTAATTTAATTCCCTTAGTTTAAAATCAAATCAATAAATCAAATTTTAATTAATTAACTATTTAAATAAATACATAGATTCAAATCAAGATTTAAATCTTCACAACAAATTCAAAATATGCTTTCCAAAAATACTAATAATATTAATTTTGGAAATTGCTTTTTTATTTAAAATAAACTAATAAATATTTAAGAGCTATATGTATGCACAAATATTCTTTACATAAATATACTTTCTAATATACCATTTTATGGAAAAATACTTTATAATTATAACTGCATAAATAAAAGGCTTTTCATAATTAAAACCATAAATTTGAAATGATAGCTAGAAATAATTATTACCTATATTATTTTGAAATCATAAAAATAGAAAAAAATATTTTTCTAAAAATATGTATGCTCGCACATATTCGCATTCGTCGAGCAAATTCGACGAAGAAATAAAAGTCGTGCACGACGTATAATACGACTACGCGACGTGTATTACGAAAATTTTAAATAAGTACTAAATTTAATAATAAAAAATAGTAAAAATTTAGGAGTTTTACAACCGTGCAAAGATCATTTTTCTTCTTTTAGTTATTAAGACATAGCCTACATTCTCTTTGAAAACTCAATCATTTTACCGTACCCGTGCCCTTGCATTCAATCTTTAATCCGCAACAACACTATCGATTTACCTAAGAAGGGGTCGAGAAGAGAAGGGTCAGCCACTCACCTTGAGTTTAGTTCGGCGAGAGAACTTGTTGGTCGCGCTAGACGTCGCCTACGCGATTACCTGAAATCGCACAAGCAACTCATTAGAATACTGTATTATTCAAGGAGTTCGATAGAAAATGCGAGTTCGAAATGCAAGCCATGAAAACCATCGAAAACATTCACGAAAGCGCATTCAGAAAACAAAGCCAAAACCAACGCAAGCGGCGTGAAAAGCAGAGCAACGTGAGGTCTCTCCCAACTCAGCCGCAGAGTCAATCCTCGAGGTGCAACCCGCTGAATATGGGCCTCCCGTAGGAGCGATCGTCCTCGCTAAGACGTAACGCCGCACGAGCCTAGATTGCGCTCGTGTAAGGCGGGTTCCATAACGGCCGATTTCAGTGGCTGCGACGGGGTCGTCGTACAGAAGTTCCAAGCAGAGACATTAAATAATAGCAGCAGAATTTAGAACAAAATACAAGTTATACAAAGAAGCTCTTTATTGATATTGAAACAACGGTTACATTGGGGGCGCAAGGCCAAGATTACAAGTCTCTCAAGCTCACTCAATCTCACATTACAAGTCACTCAGCTCTCTCTCATCTCTCAATATAAGTCTTGATCCAGCGGAAGCTTCGGAAGGTGACGTCCATACATTATGTCCCGTATAAGTCTTTACTCTATGCGGCCGCGTGCTTCGAATCGCCAAGGAACTCCATGCCTCGACGCATCCAAGCGAACTCCGTGCCACGAGCTTCTACCTGTGCCTGCACATGTAAACTATGTGGGTGTCAGTACTCAACTGTACTGGTGGAATGAGCTCTTCGCCCACCCATACAAAACCAACACGTTTACTTTACTTTGTGCAACATAGTCTCCTTTTTGATTGTCTTTCTACTCTTGCCTTAGGAATATTTTAGGACCGACGCCTTGGCTATTTTGTGTCTTTAGACCATCCCGTGCTTGCAGTATTCAACGTTAACCTATCGAGTCATCTTTGCCTTACGGCCATAATCAGAGACGCAACTACGCGATGAGGCTCCATTTCCGTGTGACCGTGCTTCGAATCCTTTGTGCCGTGCCTCGCAAATATGTATGACTCAACCATATCGCCGCCTCGTGGCCCTTGCTACTTTGTTCACTAACTGACCCAATCAAGACTTGTGAATCTTTGTATCACTCAAACAACTTTGCCTTGCGATGGTTTCCTGACTTAAACTCAACCAACTCAACCATAACCATGCAATTTATATGCCGACAACATAAGACCCGACGCCACATCTCGTGCCGAAGCACGCCGCCTACGTTACAGACAAATCTTAGGCCCAACATTTTTGTGTTCCAACTATACTTACACATTCAACTCGACTCCTTGATATACTGCACTCAATACTCGACTCAATCCAAAGGCATACACGTGGATCGCCGCCCATGCCGACTCATCTATATGAACTAGTCACTAGGGCCTAGCCCTATAGTGGACTCCTTTTGAGCTTTTGATTAGACGGACGCTCCTTGTCAGCGCGAGTAGCTAGCTCCGCTGTAAGTCCCCACCTAACCCGTGCGGTCATCCAGCACAGCTACGAATGTCTCCATCGTAACGGTTCCCCTGGGCCGCCCGGGTCACCGTTGGAGAAACAGATTTATTTTACCTTGTACAAGTTGTCCAATGACCATACAAGACTCGACTCAAACTGACGTCTCACACAGTCAATGCTACTTCTAGTGTTACCATCTCTTTCAGGGCTAAGTTCAACATATCTCACATCTGAGATCTTGTCTCGACGACCCGTAGTCGCGAGCATTCTTCTTTCTTGCCTCAACGACCCAGTCGTGAGCATTCTTTCTTTCTTTCTTGCCCTATCATTTCACTCACTCAAGAACAACTATCGAAATACTTTCCAAACTCAACGACTCAACCGTGGTCCGTGCCATAAAATACTAAGTTCGTGTATCGTGCCTCAAACCGACTTCTCATCTACGCGACGCTATCGCCCAAGTCATACTTTATATGACGGGCCTTGGGATCATGGGACTATTTAACCTGACAACCGCAGAATGATCGGGACAACACTTGGAACGACTTAGGTCGACCGGCATAACTTTTCCTAACTTACTCAAGCCTACAACTTAACGAGCAAATGCCGCGTCAAGCCTTGCCTCGATGGAGCGTGCCGTGCACGCGTTCAACTTTTGAACGACCAAGTCATTTGGGTGCCTAGACTTATGGCACAAGTTGTGCAACGCAACTTAACTCATGGGGCAAGCCAAGACTATGCCAAGCCTTGGACGACAGGACCATGCATGCTTTATGAAGCATTCATGCGGCGATGCCTACGACTTAGGCTACGTTCATAACTTCGCCGACTCAACCAACTTTCCTTCTCTCAAGCCACGGGACGAAGGATCGAGTGTCATTTTCAAAGCACGCCGTGCACCAACTCTAAGCCGACCGTTGGACCTTTTCCATGTTCTAACTCATTTTGACCCGTCGGGATTATTCCCTTAGCTATGTGGATTCATCTCTTTTATTATTAATCCTACTTGTGCAAGTTGAAAACACGATTTATTATGTGAAGGCAAAGATGAGGCAAGTTCACCGAAACTACCCCACCTGAGTAAGCGGTCGCCTCGACCGAGCGATGTCTTCCAGCAGCCGTTGCAAGGCTAAGGCCGAACGCCGTCGGCGTTTCGATTCCTCCGATTGACTGAGCGGGACGGGGCACTACAATAGCCATATCCATGTGACATATATTTAAATTGTGACATATTTCATAAATATTAATATATAATCATATTTATGTTTATAAGGCTTTATATCCAGATATACTACCTTGTATATTTAAATCAAATTTAAACCAAATCTTTTCCAATTCCATATATGCAAAGATATGTACATAGATATACAATATATCTCCATGTTTCGATATATATACTCTCATATATTTTAAGTACCCACATATACATTCATCTATATTTAAGTTCCCAATATATATATATATATATATATATATATATATATATATATATATAGGCATATATTTATATCCATCTAGTTGATATATGGGTGGAAAAAAGATTTGAAGATTGATATCTATATATTTGGAGATAACCATATAAGGAAATTCAAATGTTTATATATATATATATATATATATATATATATATATATATATATATATATATATATATATATATATATATAAGCACATGTGTAATAAACTACATAAACAAACTACCAAATTACTTTTCTATTAAAATACAACAAAACCCAAAAAAAAGTGACCCAAATCCACACCCATATGGGAGGCCCGTGGGTCAAACCCGAGTTTGATCGAGATGGTACTTTTCTCTTTCTTTATATAAAGACATTTAGTTTTAGGGTACTAGTGTTCTTTTTGAATATTTTAGCAGCAGCCAAAGAAATAATTTTCTGTTACGAGACACTTTTGAGGACCAAATGAGGAAATTTGACTCTAAAACTTTAGAGGTGTGTTATTCTCCCTCTTAGCTTTCCAAAACATATCCTTAATCCTGAAATAGACTTCGTTTGGACCCTAAAATAATTCATGCAAAAATATGTATTTTAGTAGTATATGTTCCTAGTAATTTAGTAATTTATCCTATATTACTCATTATTTTTCAATGAAACAATTTTTTAAGGAAACCTAACATCTAGGGCTACTAGAATCTGAAAGTAGATCATTAAAATAACTTTTCTAGAATTATAATTCTTGCAATACAACCTTTTCTTTTGATCTATTCAGAATTTACTCAAATTGGAAAGATCATAACTCCCAATTGGCTTAGTAATTTTGTATGAAATTTTAGTATGTCTGTAATGAATATGTTATTATTTTGTGAATTAATTTTTTTATAGTTAATTGATTAAAGTTTTGGGAGAAATAATTTTCTTTCACCTATTGTCTTGTTTGAACGAATTAATTCATAGAAAAATATAATGACCTCTATTTTGTGAAAATTAGGTGTTGGAAAAAATTAGGTATATCATGGGAATATGTAAGAAAATAAATCAATTTTCTCAGAATTTATATAAATATTTTGAGAGTATTTAATAATTTTCAAAAGTCGAATAGACAACCTAGAAATTCCAAAAGTAGGTTTAAACCCTAGAAAATATAGTGTGTGTCAATTGTGAGTTATTAGGTATTGATTATTGTTTTGTTTATGTTATGTGGTATCATGAGATTCGATTAGACCGAAATTGTGGGCATCATGGATTACGTGATATGAAGCTGTCAGTAGTAATACCTCATGAAGGACAAAATAAGGCAACTATACCTTACCGACTTATTCAATATTTTTATACATGCTTCTTTCCTCTACTACTATTCCTTATGCATGTCACATACTTGTCATATTCTTGTCCTTCGTTGTCACTTGTTGCTTGTACATGATTCACGTCACACTTACATTATTTGTTTTTCTCTATCTGTTTTGTCAAACATGTTTCTATTCATTCTATTATGTGCTTTACTTGTTTAGTCTTCCATATTACTTGTGTGTATGACTTGACTTGATCCCGTACTCCTGTTAATTGAACTTGACTTGAGTTGATGTGACTTGACCATTCTCGATTGGGAGATATACTATAGATTGTGAGTCTCTTGCATTAGGCTACTCTCTATAGGATTGACTTGACCCTTGTGTTCCTTTAGGAGGAGATTGATACTAGGATTGGGTATTTGACCACTCTCGATTGAGAGTTTTTGTCTTGAACTACAATTGAGATATATTATGGATCGGGAGATTCTTTGTCACAACCCATACCCAGAATTTGGGCATGAATCGTGCGCACGCCCAGCCTACGTCGCAGTGTCGACGGTAGAATACTGTAATCAGTATATGATGAACAACCATGCAGTATAAATATAATCCACTTGGGAGGGCAACAATACATAACCAACAAAACTCAGCTCTAGATGAATGGAATAAAGAAAAAAATATATAAATTCGCAAAACCATAAAATACATAAAATCTAAAAGATAAACAATCTCCAAAACTACATGACTCAAAATGTCAAATATCAAAATATCCACTAAATTTGAAGACAAATCTAACCTCAAACTAAATCTAAATCTATCTAAGCATTCACAGCTGGGTCAGATGCTGTGAAATCCTCTTGAAAAGCAAAGTCAGCCTCAGCTATATATGCCATATAAGGACCATACTAGTTAGGGCACCCATCCTCATCATAATCACCTAAAATGTTTATCCAATTAAGATAGAACGAGTACAATTCATTGAGTGCAGTTTCAATACATGTTAACGACTATATGACAATGGTTAGTCATAAAATACAAGATGAGAAATAACAAGATAACTGTAATAGGAAATATAAGGAATCGCATGCAAGAAAAATATATGACAACATGTTCTGAGTAAAACAGGAGGAATAACTAAATATGTGATTTGATGTACTCCTTCGATATATGATCGGTTTGGGACAGTTACACCACAAGGTCTATATTAGCATTAACAAGGTCTACATTATCATTAACAAGGTCTACAGTACAGAAAATAAAACATAGGCTAAGGTATGATCATATATCTATTTATTACTCCCCCGTCTCGACACCATACACGAGAAAAAGGCATGGCATGTAAAGGAATATGAAGTGCCATCGTGTAACAAATGTGTCTAGGAAATCAAGTATTATATAACTGAACAGTATAATTATAGGAATTAACAATATTAAAACAAACAATAAATATACTCGCCTGGTGTCCTGAGCTGTTAGTACGGTTCTGGTGCCAAACTCAAGTCCACGTAACCTATTTTTATGAAGTTTACATAATTTCAATAAAGTAATAAAGAATTTAGTGAACCTATCTATTCTCTTGTTAGGCTTCTAGACACATTCTTATTTCTACTTGTACCCTAATTAGATAGGTATGACCTTTGGTTTACTCTTTTCAATGGGTATGCTAACCCAATATCCAGACTTATGAAATTGCTTTATGGCTCTTATTATCCATGTGTATATCCTGCCATTCCATACTCACACCTCTACTATTTCCTAACTTCTGACACTTACCTGCCTAGTACCCATGTATTTGTAGGTTTTCCCTCCCACAATAGTGTTGCACTCTCAATACCTAACTGTTGTTGCCTTCCTGTCCTTATTGTCCTGCACCTTACACTAATTTCTACAGTATACCCCCAATCCCATACAAACACTACACATTTTCCTTACAAAGGGGGACAACCTAGTGTCTTGTACTTCAAGCGACACTATAGTTCCACATATGAACTCCTCATCCTCTTCGCCCCTGTATAATTTTCCATACTATATAATTAGTTATATAGATGAACTCATATCCATAACACTTATTGTTTCATTCTTTTCCTTGTACCATGTGTGTACAGGGACTGCTGCTATTCCTTATGACTTGCAACCAACTGTTGCTCTCCTATACATACACTAATCGATTTGAACCCCTCCCTTCCTAACCACTTACTGATACCCTTACTCTACCTGGAACAGGAACAAGCATAGGGCTGTTACCTATTGTCCAGAGCATTACCTATTATTTAGGTTCCTCTCTATAGGACACCTAATTAATTTCCCATTGGGGTCAGTGTAGGTTATTACTTGTACCTGAACCTGGGTACACATGGGGTCTTCCTTACTGCCATTCACACATTACCTACCTAGGGTCATCCCAATTCTATACTTCATTTACCCTGCTGCTCGTACCTGGTGTTCTATCTGAACACCTGTTTCCCCCAATGTCCCCCATGCTTATAGCTGGTACCACTGCCCCATATTCTTTGATGTATACAACTTCCCCTCCCTGTTACTATTATTGCACTCATCTATATAACCTAAACCCTGTTGTACCCATATGCAGTTTCTGGACCTGATACATGTGGACTCACATGCCTATGATTTACATATGATTGATTGAGGCTATGAGATGGTTGAAATGCATAGGTAAGACGATCGAATATCCTTACACATCACCCCTACATAACTTGTATATTCTTATACCTTCAGGCACTTACCCCTCCTACTTAAGATACGCTAGTAACTAATTGTATTCTTGTCACTCGTCTATGTTTCTAAACATACACACATTCTCGACTGCAATATACATCACTCTATCTTTCTTCACCTACCACCCTAAATTGTATTCGAATTCTGCTACCTGCATACTCGAACTACACCTGTTGTCCTGCGTTTTATAGGAACCTATTGCTACAGCTACCTAACCCAAGTTACATTGATACCTCAACATGTATCATGTGCAACTAATACATGAGTGTATCCCTTGCTCAGTTTTGCCTCTATCCAGGTTTTATTTTTGAGAACTGAATGAAGGGTAGGCGCACACAGGTTACCCATACACACGATTTTCTCTGACATAGACTTTGTTACCTATCAACTAACACACCTTCGATTATAGGATAGTTTATCTGTACTCTGACATTTGTTAGCCCCATCTATTTGCACACTTATCCTTCTATTAACGGAACTTATCCTCCCTATCAACATAGTAATACCATCGCCTACTGCGTGTATCTAATGACTTGTGCTACCCCTCTGATACCTACCCCAGTCTTATGTATATATGTAGGTTACCCTCTGTAATGACCCGCTCCGTCCTAGCGGAACGTCGATTCAAATGGCAAGTGCAACGACTCAAACGAGCCGTCGACCCGAAGAGTTGGCATCGACTTAATGAAGAATCGATGCAAGGCTTACATTGGTCCGTCAAGATGAATCCAGACTTAGACTTTCAAAGGTGCGCTCGGAGAATCGCTCGGCCGATGCGAACATCACTAAGGTGGGTGGCTCCGATGAACCCGTCTTTGCTTAGCCTAGACACATAACAATGCGGACACTATCACGAGAATCGCTAGACGATAACGCCGTACATGCTTATAAAGGACTCAACGCACCTAGCTAAGGAAATAATCCCATCTTGTATGCTTGTATAGAATATGGAAAAGAACATAGAAAATGTGAGATCTCTCGCACCGCACTCTACGCTCGTGCTAAGGCACAAGCTTGCGTTCAAGTCCCTTATGCGTTCAACAATGAAACAATGAATGGATTACAACAATGAAATGAGAAGACTATCAATATAGTCGTTCCGAGTAGAGTATAGCAACATTGAAAGGCTATGGGACCGATGGGTCGCCAAGGCGACTCCCGCACAAGGAGTTGCGTAATGTATGAATGAAAGAGTAAACGAATAAGTGAATGAATGAATCAACGAATGAATGAACAAGTGAAAGAAAGAATGAATAAAAGATAGAAGGATGGAAATGGTTAGCGACAGGTATGACGGACACGTGCAACGGGGCTCGCTACCCGCGCTGCACGGACGCCAACCTGGTCGATAATGCATTAAGTCTAAGGGTTAGCCTACGGCTCAGAGACAGCCGTTAAGTTAAAAAGACAAGTTAATACGAAATGGTCGTGGACAAACGGCACGAGCGAGGGGTGGCGATGCTGTGACCGTAAAGAAAAAGGGATTCTGCGGCATGATCAAAGTGTGAAGGACTTGCCGGTCCGGACGTAATCAAAGGAAATGGCTTACGTATAGGCTTGAGTGCGGGCTTGGCCACCAGGAGACCTAAGGCCGGGTATTTCAAAAGACTATCAGGGTGTACCAAGCCGTACGCCATGATAGGTAAGAAATTACCACAGGGAAAAAGGGTCCAAAATGGTTTGTGATGCCAGCGACCGGTGCATATAGAGTTAAGTGGGCTTTGCTGGTGGCAATCCACGTGCAAGTCCTTGCATTGAAATCAAAGTAGTCTAAGTTAATATGAACAAAGCACCTTCTAAAAATGGCTTGAAATGTATCACACCAAATGATAATGAATTAGGGAACACACCTACGATGCGCTAGAACCCGAGGCAGGGACATGCCCTTGATATTGAAAGTTTACATGAGGCACGTTATGTTATTACATATTAATTGTTGACTAACTTGATTTGCTTTGGACAGGGAAGGCCGGACGGTAAGTATGGGTAAGTCGTGCATGTATTTTCATGCAACACTTAAATTTGGCAACATGGGATAGGTTATGACATATGCCATAAAATTGATCCTAAGACAAGATTAGAAATACAATGAATGATAGAGATGCACAAAAGTAAATATAACGTATTTGGTAATGATAGCATTGTGGGCGAGCTAGCCTCCCCATCAGTGTATAACAATGTACTGATAACCCCACAGTCTGCTTGCAGGAAGCAGAAGAAGTCGACGGGTGCAGAGCTTCCATCGAACGTGCTAAGGTGCGGAGCTATCTCTGGAGCCTTGGAGCGTTGCAAGGAGCTGAAGCACCATATACGGGACATAATGTATCGGAACCTCGCCATGTATCATTCCATTTGTAAGCCACTTGGCATGCCTTTTATGTTTCAGAGAGAGAGAGCTTGAGCGATTTGTAAAATCGGCCTAGCACCGCTTGTAAACTTCTTGAAAATCAATAAAAGAGTTTAAATTCGCTTCAATTTGTGTTCATTTACTTTCTGCTGCAAATGGAGACACTCTGTGCGACTCTGTAGCCTAGCTCAAATCGGCCGTTTCTGGACTTGGCCTTGCACGGGCGCAACCTAGGCCCGTGCGGCATCACGCCTTAGCGAGGACGATCGCTCCTACGGGAGCGGGGCGTGACAGATTGGTATCAGAGCACGGCTTCACGTCCTTGGACTTTATTTCGATTCTCTCAGTTTTGAAAGCTCGGTTGGAAACAAAAGAAGTGTACGCTCTCTCTCGTTGTGCCTTGGGATGTTCCATACAATAAGTCTAATATTTTTAAAAGCTCGTACAAGTATTCGGTTGAACGGGATCGATAGGCGAAGGCCTTTGTGCCGAACGATGTTAAACATGACTCGATAGAAAACACATGCTAAGTTAGCAAGTCGCGTGCATGCCCAAATAGTCCTACATCGACATTAGCAAGTGAATGTGTAAACTTGAATATAGCCCGCATGGGATGGTTATGCGGCACAACTTAGTCCGCGTGTCGCACACCTCGACTTTTTGGTGCAATCGAGTTGCGAGCGATATCAAGTACCGCTCGGTCGGAAATGAAGCTACACTTAGAGTGTAAATCGATAGGAACGCTATCGAGTTCACACTTAGGCGTGCACGAAAGATTGATTTAGATTTTGAGGAACGGGCGAACACACGATTGAATATATCGAGTGGGAATCGAATGGTCTCTTGATGAATTATAGAATGGCTTGAACCCGAGTGGTGTATGTGATATCTTCAAAGAAGGATAAGAGTGAGTGTCGACGACTAATCGAGTGGCTCGAACCCTGAGTGGTATATGGACGTTATAGAAATTGTTCGAGCAAGAATACAAGATATACGGATAGAACGGGTATGTCGACGAGGCGATGCGATCGCGCAAAGCCTTAGAACGCGTCACGCTTAGTTGATCGTGACTTCGAATGTCCCGAACGAGATGTCGTTCGGACAACTTGTGAATGGGCAACACATGTTAGAAAACGATTCGGAACGATGAATGAAAGTGAATGGTCTTGATCGAGGAAACTTAGAGGATCGCGCGTACGATTTGGGATTGATTCAAATGAAATGTGACTTAAGTTTTGAACAATGACCTTGAAACGAGCTTGAGGAATAGCGATCGAACTTGATCTTGAATATCGAGGAAATTGTGGATTATCTAACTCGGACAATAGCATCAGTCGTACGACTCGAAATTGGTTGCAAAGGAAGATCGTCAGGTTACGCATATCGTCGATGGTATTGAGGCGTATCAAAGATCGATATGCGATAACTCGGGGGTACTCTGACTCGACGAATGACGGTCGTGCAAATGTCATTGTTCCGTTGGACGCTACACTTGAAATGTTAAAAATGTGTCGAAAAAAAGATAGATTTGGCTCGAGGATTTTCTAGTTGAACGAAATATAAATGGACTATCGATCTTGGCTTGGATAGAAAATGAAATGCTTGGATTTGCTTCGTTGACAACCACAACATTGACGTTCTTGTCTTATGCGAGCGCAACTCCAGCCTCGCACATGCGTCACACCGGATTAGGACGATCACTCCGCGTGAGCGCCGATATGGTAATTCATACGGCAGGAGTGATTGAACTTGGATGGCGTGGCAATTTGATTGCTTCGACTTATGGTTTGACTCGAAGGTGGACTCGGGAATGAATTTATGTACTTGACGATTGAAATTGAAGATTACGTAGGTCCAATCCGCGTATCGAGAACGAATTAGTCTAGACGCAAGCAAGAGTTACGGCCCGATGAGAATGATTATTCAGCGGGAGCGTTGCATGGTGATTCATGAACCACCGTGGATAATCGGACTTGCGTGAGATTGGGGCGCAATATATTGTCAAAGCTAGACGACCTCGTGATCGAATACACAAATTGGTTAGAGTTGGCGATTTGAATGGATTCGAATATGCACAACGAATGTATTGATGCGAATAGGTGATCGTGCTCGATGTTAGAAATCTGAGTGACGCGAGCTTGGGTAGAAACACCCGTACAAGCAAACAAATGGTTTGACCATAGGATTTGGGGCGAGCGTCGTGCAGCGACCTTACACGATGGGCGACAGACTTGACTTGTAACTATGACCTTGTGAGCTGACCTGGCGGATAGACGGACGACCCTATGCCGAGTGATTGAACTTGTGCGATTGACCTTACAGTATCATCCGGACGGACGATAGACATGTGGCAACAAGACTTAGAGTAGGACGGAGAACAGGGAGTGTGCGTGAACGACAATGAGATTGGCCCCAAACGAAGGGAATGATAGGAATGGATGACGCACAAGTAAAGTTGGGATAACGAATTGAATCGTTGATAGGAAGAAATACTCGATGATGGTGCAATACTTGGTCTTAAAATCGGACGAAAATTACTTAGACTTGGTCGACTCCGCTAAGAAGAAATTGTATTGATTTCGTAGACAAGAACGCTTGAGAAGCGAACCGGATCATCTCGAGGACCGAGATAAACGATAGTGAGATATACATGAGTTCGATTTTAAATCGAAGTTAGCGAACGATCGACAAATCGAAACTATCACGAGTAGCTTGTCCAACTTTGCTAATCGCTAAGCTTGGTTGAAATGTACATATTCGGGGGACGCCTTGAATATGTGTACGATCTAAACTCAGCGATGTGATGAACTCGAATGCAGCTGCAAGTGGGTGTTGAGATGCGCAAGAAGGAATGAGTGAGTTTGCCTCAGCCTACGACTCTCGAGTTTGATAGAATACAACGCACCTTGTGCGACCGTTTCAGTCCCATGATACGTCGAAATAGCAACCAAGTCGAAGAAACACTTGAATTGAATAAGTGCCATCAACTCTAAAATGAATGAAAAGTTATCCAATAAAATCGACCAAACGTACGCGACACGGAACTTGAAATGTTATCGAGTATAGTTCGATGCCATAGAATGATAGAGCCATCCGACAGGAATTGTCTAAGAAATACGACGACATGAGTTAAGGAATGGTAGGATGACCTGCACTCAGGAAGTCTCGAGGACGAGACTTGTTTTGAGTGGTGTATTATGTAATAACCCACTCCGCCCTAGCGGAACGCCGATTCAAATGGCAAGTGCAATGACTCAAACGAGCCGTCGACCCGAAGAGTTGGCATCGACTTAATGAAGAATCGATGCAAGGCTTACATTGGTCCGTCAAGATGAATCCAGACTTAGACTTTCAAAGGCGCGCTCGGAGAATCGCTAGGCCGATGCGAACATCACTAAGGTGGGTGGCTCCGATGAACCCGTCTTTGCTCAGCCTAGACACATAACAATGTGGACACTATCACGAGAATCGCTAGACGATAATCCCGTGCATGCTAATAAAGGACTCAACGCACCTAGCTAAGAGAATAATCCCATCTTGTATGCTTGTATAGAATATGGAAAAGAACATAAAAAATGTGAGATCTCTTGCACCGCACTCTACGCTCGTGCTAAGGCACAAGCTTGCGTTCAAGTCCCTTATGCGTTCAACAATGAAACAATGAATAGATTACAACAATAAAGTGGGAAGACTATCAATATAGTCATTCCAAGTAGAGTATAGCAACATTGAAAGGCTATGGGACCGATGGGTCGCCAAGGTGACTCCCGCACAAGGAGTTACGTAATGTATGAATGAAAGAGTAAACGAATAAGTGAATGAATGAATCAACGAATGAATGAACAAGTGAAAGAAAGAATGAATAAAAGATAAGAAGGATGGAAATGGTCAGCGACAGGTATGACGGACACGTGCAACGGGGCTCGCTACCCGCACTGCATGGACGTCAACCTGGTCGATAACGTATTAAGGCTAAGGGTTAGCCTACGGCTCAGAGACAGCCGTTAAGTTAAAAAGACAAGTTAATACGAAATGGTCATGGACAAACCTCACGAGCGAGGGGTGGCGATGCTGTGACCGTGAAGAAAAAGGGAATCCACGGCATGATCAAAGCGTGAAGGACTTGCCGGTCCGGACGGAATCAAAGGAAATGGCTTACGTACAGGCCTGAGTGTAGGCTTGGCCACCAGGAGACGTAAGGCCGGATATTTCAAAATACTATCAGGGTGTACCAAGCCGCACGCCATGATAGGTGAGAAATTACCACAGGAAAAAAGGGTCCAAAATGGCTTGTGATGCCAGCGACCGGTGCATATAGAGTTAAGTGGGCTTTGCTGGTGGCAATCCACATGCAAGTCCTTGCATTGAAATCAAAGTAGTCTAAGTTAATCTGAACAAAGCACCTTCTGAAAATGGCTTGAAATGTATCACACCAAATGATAATGAATTAGGGAACACACCTACGACATGCTAGAACCCGAGGCAGGGACACGCCCTTGATATTGAAAGTTTATATGAGGCACGTTATGTTATTACATATAAATTGTTGACTAACTTGATTTGCTTTGGACATGGAAGGCCGGACGGTAAGTATGGGTAAGTCGTGCATGTATTTTCATACGACACTTAAATTTGGCAACATGGGATAGGTTATGACATATGCCATGAAATTGATCCTAAGACAAGATTAGAAAGACAATGAATGATAGAGATGCACAAAAGTAAATAGAACGTGTTTGGTAATGATAGCATTGTGGACGAGCTAGCCTCCCCACCAGTGCATAACAATGTACTGATAACCCCACAGTATGCTTGCAGGAAGCAGGAGAAGTTGGCGGGTGCAGAGCTTCCATCAAACGTGCTAAGACGCGGAGCTATCTCTGGAGCCTTGGAGCGTTGCAAGGAGCTGAAGCACCATATACGGGACATAATGTATCGGAACATCGTCATGAATCATTCCATCTTGTAAGCCACTTGGCACGCCTTTTATGTTTCAGAGAGAGAGAGCTTGAGCGATTTGTAATATCGGCCTAGTGCCGCTTGTAAACTTCTTAAAAATTAATAAAAGAGTTTGAATTCGCTTCAATTTGTGTTCATTTACTTTCCGCTGCAAATGGGGACACTCTGTGCGACTCTGTGGCCTAGCTCAAATCGGCCGTTTCTGGACTTGGCCTTGCACGGGCGCAACCTAGGCCTGTGCGGCATCACGCCTTAGCGAGGACGATCGCTCCTACGGGAGTGGGGCGTGACACCCTCCCCTGTTCTTGTTAACTCGTCTACCATCTGGACCCTATCTACATGCCATAGGCCTTCCCGACTTGCTACCCTCATCAACCTGATACTCTACCTCATGATGAAGAGTTTACATGACACTCCAGGTACCCAATACCTAAGTCTATACCTGATACCCTAGTATTTTATGGCAATGATAAGCAACAAAACTCCTCTCATAGGCGTAAATTAGAATACCTACTGTATGTAACATGAATTAGAAATTAAAGGGCAGAAATGAATACATATTAAGTTGATTCCCACGCTCGATTGTTCCCTCGACTCTTTCTTGATCTCTCTTGCAATGGGGAGTAGCAAGATTCTTAGGGTTTCGATGATGGAAAGTGGGGAACGACTGATCTCTCCTATATATATACCAAGGTACGGGATATACCTTGATTTCTAATAGGATTAGAAGAAATTGAATTTGAATTTGATACGAATTCAATCCTTTGGGGTTTAAACCAGTCGGCCAAGAGTGCACAGAGGTCTTTAAAAATCAAATACATGGTTTTCTGAACCTAGAGCTAGGAAGGGATTTAATTGTGCATATTTGCACTAAAGTCTTTAGACAATTGGGTTTTTGCCAAGCCTACTCTTCCATATTACCTAAACTAAAGTTTACTAATGAATGTATATGTATATAAGCATTGAAATTTTATATTAAAGAAAAAATTAGACTAAGAGTTTACACTCTTGCCTTCGCTACTATCTATCGGACTGTTAGTACCTCACTGGATTGCGGTCACTGTGATTTACTTGTTAGCCATGTCTAGTATTATGTTTCTCTATGGCATGCCATTATCTTATTTATGTTTATTCCTTGTATTTATTTCTTGTCTATCATGCATGTTTATATATTGTACATTTGGCATGTTATTATGTATGTTGTTCTGTCCCTCTAAGGACCTGGTGATCTCTCTAGGTTATTGTTGAGCTGGTAGAATAGATGGATGATTATGATTACGTCTACAAGATTCAGGTATCGTTAATGCATGGTTCTATTTTAGCATTCTCTCGTGTTGTATATTCTTATCATGATATATTCTGATTGTTAGCCTATTTTTATAGACTCATACTTTCTTTCGAGTTTATTTGGACATATATGCTAGTGGACTACCGACCATGAACCATGTTATTCTTTCTTTATTTTTTTTATTTATGTGGATTGAGATATAGTTTGACTTGCCATATTAGATACGAGATACCATATTCTAAACAACGTATACGTACTCAAGTTGGGTTGGAGTCCGCTTGATAAGTAGATGGCATATTACGTATCCTGGACCTATGTATTTTGGGACTGTGCGTGAAATATTTTTGTGGTGGCTCATACAGGTTAGAGCATATCATCTCGATTATGTTATTGTACCTAGCGAACCTGCAATTAAGATTAAGTATTAATAGGATTTCAATCCACAACTGATTTGACAACTCCTATTGAAATAAATTACCTTACTTCAAATTCGTAATTTGTATTCGATCATACTCCTTTAGATCGATATCATTTGTTTCTCGTCTCTTCTTATTCTGGAGGGACGAACTTCGTGTGTGGTAAAAGTTAGAATAATTGGCCAATATTATTCCTTGTGTAATTTGCATAAATAGTTGCTTAATATGATTTTGTTTGTAAATAATGGTAGATAAGGAGGGGTAGTAAAGTCATAAGTATATAATGTTATTTTAATTTTATAAAGGATATTGATATATAGATAAAATTAGTAAATTATCTAGGAAGTATACAATTTTATGGAAATTTTATATTTTGATGGAGTAGGATAATCAAAGGTGGGTAAAAATTTATGGATGATTTTTTATAATATGGGTTATGATAAATCGAGGACAAGTATTAAAATTTTTAGGAGATTTTGCAAGATTTATATTTATATTTTAAATTTTGAAGAGCTTGAATTTGATTTAAACTGTGGGATAGTTTTTAGTTAATGTGACCTTGTGTTTATAATAGAATGTTTGGAACAAAGTGGTAGTGGCTATGCTATAAAATTTATCAAGGATAATCATTATCTAAAGGACTCAAGGAGATGGACATTATACTTATATGACAACAATACTGTATTCAAATTTTTAGGATAAGATTTATTTTAAATTTTGTGATGGGATTCAAATTTTAATGATAGAGGGGTCTAAATTTAAGTTGGAGCAATTAAAACTTTGAGAATTTTAAATATTGTATTTAAATGGATGATTTTAAAGATATTTGATGAAGCAGAATAATGACAAATTTGAATACTGCGGATTAAATTATTAACTTAAGATTTTGATAGAGTGAAATTAGATTTTATAAAAAATTGAGGAGTTTAAATTTTGGGATGATTAAATTTTGAAGAGTTGAAATTCTAAGGGGTTTACATTTAAGGAAGGACAAAATTTTATAAAAAAATTAAGGAACGATTAAAATTTAAAATTTGAAGAGTTCAATTTTGAAGTGATTAAATTTCGAAGAAAAAATTCTTTTAAGGTGGACATAATGTAAACCCCCCCCCCCCAAATTTAAATTAATATTTTGTTTTAATAAATATATTTTGTGCATTAATTATTAATTTAAAAATATTATTTGAAGATATATTATTAGCCTAAGCCATGGTCAAGATTGAGTATGCATATTGACTAGAAAGCATGACATGACTAGTATAGTCATATACCATATTTTGTGTATTAATCATGGAATATATGGCATAGCCATATCCATGTCACATATATTTAAATAGTGACATATTTCATATTTCATATTTCGTGTGTGTGTATATATATATATATATATATATATATATATATATATATATATATATATATATATGTATTTTATATATATATATATATATATATATATATATATATATATATATATATATATATATATATATATATATATATATATATATAGGCTTTATACCTAGATATACCACTTTGTATATTTAAATCAAATTTAAACCAAATCTTTTCCAATCCCATATATTCAAACATATGTACATAGATAAACCATATATCTTTAAGTTTCCATATATGTACTCTCATATATTTTAACTATCCACGAATATATTCATGTATACTTAAGTTCTCAATATATATTCATAAATATTTGAATTTCTATATATAGATAAGTATATAGATATCAATATTCAAATCTTTTTTCCACCCATATATCAACTAGATGCATGTAAATATATACCAAATATATACCCACATATCAGAATATATTCCTCGTATATATATTCCTCGTATATATATATATATATATATATATATATATATATATATATATATATATATATATATATATATATATATATATATATATATATATATATATATAATAGGAAAACTTAGATGGTGAAAATTTTGAATTCCAAAAACACCCTTACATACTTATACTAATTAAAAATAGTTCATTAATTTTAATAAGGATAACTTAGTAATTAGGAAGACTACCCTTTGGTCTTCCTAAACTAATTAAGAAATGTTAAAATACGTGCAAGGCACGTGCACATATGCTAGTATATATATATACATATATATATATATATATTCGAGGAATATATATATATATATATATATATATATATATATATATATATATATATATATATATATATATATATATATATGTGTATATATATGTGTGTATATATATGTGTATATATATATATATATATATATATATATTTTTTTTTTTTTTTTTATTTTTTATATACACACATATATATATGTGTATATATATATATGTGTGTATATATATGTGTATATATATATATATATATATATATATATATATATATATATATATATATATATATATATATATATATATATATATATATATATATAAATACACACACATATATATATATATATATATATATATATATATATATATATATATATATATATATATATATATATATATATATATATATATATATATATATAAAATACACACACACATACATATATATATATATATATATATATATATATATATATATATATATATATATATATATATATATATATATATATATATATATATATATATATATAAAAGACCTTGAGACAACATCCCCCGTTATCCCTTTTTCTGATAAGGAACTGTCATCGCTGTCATCAGCATTCCCACACACCTTTGTCCTGAAATTTTCCACCGGGTGCCCCAAACTTCCCAGGGTGCAAGAAGCTATCGCCAAATGGAATCTCTCGTCTGTCTACCGAGTGGCCCCACTCGACCCCAGACACATCCTCCTACATCTATCCTCGGAACTCGACCACAGGACTGTGTGGTCCAAGGGCACTTGCAAGATCGACACTCACCTAATGAAGATTATAAAGTGGTCTCCCGATTTCAACACCAAAGTAGATTCAGCCACGGTGGCAGCCTGGGTCACCCTCCCCAACCTCCCCCTCATCTGTTTTGTCCCCGCAGCGCTGAAGCGCATCGCCAACGCTTTCGGGACGTACGTGGCGTCGGCACCCGAGACTAGCAACCTCACCAAAGCCTACTACGCCAAAATTTGTGTGGAACTTGACCTCTCCTCAGAACCCCCCAACTTCATCACCATCGAGCTAGGCAACCACACTCACACCCAACAAATTCTCTACGACAACCACATACTGTTCTGCAACCACTGCCAACTCAGAGGACATCTATCCAAGCATTGCCATCGCCTGCATCCGGAGCTGAAAAAGAAGCCATCCAACATTGACGGCGATCCTTCAGAGGGGAAGCCCCCCAAATCACCCATACTTCCCCTACCGAACTCTCACATCCGCTTCGAATCCAGCAACGAGAAGCCAGCATCAAGTGAACAACCGAGCAGAGCCCTGGTCCCTTTCCAACCCCAACACGTTGAGATCTCCAACCAATTTGCCATTCTTGCCTCAGAAGACCCAGAATCTGGCAACCATCCAGAAGGATTCAGCACCCCCGAGTCTCCGCCCTACTCCCCCAGGGTCGCGCATGCGGCAGACGTCAACGGCTCAGGCAGAGCAGACCATCGACAACTCACCTCCAGCCAGGGGGAAGACCTTCCAACCCACCCCCCCTCCATCGTTACCCATCCATCCTCCAGCTCCATCCCTGTCGAAGACGCCCTTGCCATCCTCGGTCCCGACCAAGCGAGGAGAGGTCTTCAAGTCCTTGCCGCAGGAGCCCCCCTTCAACACCTGTTGATTGTGAGCGCCCTCGACTCCATTGCCAACCCATCGGAGGATACGACAGCCGACTCTGCAGGCACCCTCGACTCCATAGCCATCCCTTCGGAGGACACGGCAGTCGACTCAGCAGGCAATTTGATTCGCCCTCCCAACAGCTCGTACGAGCGCCACTCCCTCAATCCTCACACAACTGCATCAGCAGACCCGGCCATTCTCCAACGGAGCAATCCAGGCACCGACAAAACAGTCACCATCCTAACCAGATCCGCTGCAAGGCGGAACAAAAAAATCCCCCACAACCTCTTAAATGCTTAACATCATATCCTGGAATGTTCGAGGTCTGGCTAATAAACCGACTCTTAGGAGAATTTCCAGCCTTCGAAAAATTCACAAGATTGACATCTTCATCATCATTGAACCTAAAATCCCTCCCAAATGCCTCAAATCCACCCAGCTAGCTCTGGGCCTTCCCACGGCCATCGCCGGCAGGCACGATATCTGGATTCTCGGGTCGAAGGAAGTTCGCTTCGACATCATTCAGGACACCCACCAAGCTCTTTCTTGCTGGATCACCCACCCCTCTCTCCCGGAGCGTGCCATTCTGTCTGCGGTCCACGGGAGCTGCGTAATCGCAGATCGAAAACTCCTTTGGAACGACCTCCTCGACACTTATCTCCACAACACCAATTCCCCCTGGCTTTGCATTGGGGACTTCTACGCCATCACCCACAGAGAAGAGAAGATCGGTGGGCGTCCTCCGCCCCTATCAGCCATGCAAGACTTCAACGACTTCATCTTCAATGCTCACCTCACCCCCCTCCAGTTCAAAGGTAGCGAATTCACATGGTGTAACATGCAGGAGGGAGACCGGCACCAATATTCCCGACTGGACAGAGCCCTCACCAACGCTTGCTGGAATGGCATGAGGATCAGCTCCTTACTGTCCCACCTCAATTCTACTGAATCAGACCACGCCCCCATCCTGCTGGAAATTAAAAACAAATCCCACCCTTCCAAAAAGAACTTCCAATTCCTTGACTTGTGGATCAACCATCCGCAATTCCTAAGCATCGTGACAGAAGCCTGGAACAGTCAAGACTCCCCGAACCCTCTCTCTCGGGTCAACAACAAGCTCAAAGCCACCAGGAAAGCTCTCTCCAACTGGAGCAAACATGCCTTTGGGGACATTTTTCAAGCCATCCGCACCGCAGAGGACGATGTTTCCCGAGCCGAAGCCTTATTCCTCCAGGACCGCTCCCCTGCGGCCAGGAGAGCCTTGAACCTCACAAAGGCCATGCTCAAATTCAGGCTGAGAGTCGAGACCGAGTTCTGGAAGCAGAAAGCTAGACTGAAATGGGACAGCGACGGGGACAAAAACTCCAAATACTTCCATGACTGCGTTAACGGCAAGAGAAACAAACTTTCGATTCATCACATCGCGGACGAGCATGGCATCATCAGATCTGACCAGATAGGGATCCAAGAAGCGGCCACTGACTTCTACACCAAATTATTCTCCAAGGAGACGGTCCACAAAGACACTGCGTTCCTCGACCAAATCCCCAACATCATTAACGACTCCGACAATGCGCTGCTGGAACGCCCTCTGTCCGAACATGAAGTGAAAGATACGGTGTGGGCCTTGAACGCGCACAGCGCTCCGGGTCCTGACGGCTTTTCTGGCACCTTCTTTTGCACTTGCTGGGATATTATCAAGCAGGACATCACTGAAGCGGCTATCGCCTTCTTCGAAGGTGCCCATTACCCCAAAGCCATCTCCAGCGCCAATCTCATCCTCATCCCGAAAAAAGATAACCCCAACTCCTTTCGCGATTTTCGACCCATCAGTCTTTGCACTTTCACTAACAAAATCATCTCCAAAATCATCGCCACTAGAATGTCAGAAACTCTTCCCAAAATCATCTCGGAAGAACAGAGCGGTTTCGTCCGCGGCAGGAACATCCAAGACAACATCATGCTGGCCCAAGAACTCATCACCTGCATGAAATTTCCAGCAAGAGGGGGCAACATAGCCATCAAAATCGACATGGAAAAAGCATACGACAGGCTCGACTGGCAATTCATGATATGGGTCTTTCGTGCCTTCGGATTCTCCGAGAACTGGACCAACATTGTGTGGAGATCCATCAGTAATTCATGGTTTTCCACAGTTATCAACGGCCAATCTGAAGGTTTCTTCAAATCCAGCCGCGGAGTCAGACAGGGTGACCCTCTATCGTCCACGGTCTTCATCATTGTTGCCGACGCTCTGAGCAGAAACCTCAACAACATGGTCAACACCCCCAACTTCCAGCTTTACCACACAGCCAGTGGATGCCCCACCATCACCCATCTGGCTTTTGCCGACGATTTGCTCATCTTCTCTGCAGGGGACATCGGCTCGATGGAAGTAGTGCACAACACTCTGAATCGGTACTCCAGATGCTCTGGCCAGAAGATCAACCTATCCAAGAGCGTCATATACGCCCACCACAGCATCAAAATCGAGAACGCAACCAGACTCACTAACCTGACTTCCATGGCGGTGGCTCATCCCCCATTCAACTATCTCGGCTGTCCTCTGGTGTACGGGAAATATAACGCCAGTTTATTCGAGAACCTGATCTTCAAAATCAGGAACAAAATCGAAGGATGGCATAACGCCACCCTATCTCCAGGAGGGAAAATTATCCTCATCAAACATGTGCTCAATTCCGTCCCCATCCACACACTTGCGGCTTGCTCTCCGCCCAGGAAAGTTATTGCGTCGATCGAGAAGATCTTTAGTAATTTCTTCTGGGGGCACAATAAAGGGCAGGACAAACACCACTGGGCCAGCTGGGACACCATGGCTACTCCTACCGCGACAGGCGGGCTAGGTTTCTCCAAGCTCGAGCTCATCGTCAATGCTTTCTCAATGAAACTATGGTGGAAATTACGCACCAGCCGAAACCTGTGGACCAAATTCATGAAGGCCAGGTACTTCAAACACATACACCCCGCGATGGCCACCGCCAACAGCAGATCCTCCGCGGCTTGGCGTCGCATCTTACGAGGCCGCGATTGGGCTGAGCCCGTGATCAGACTCCGGCTGGGTTCCGGCGAGGCCAACCCCTTCTTGGAACGGTGGATAGGGGACAGTCTCATACCGAACATTTCCGACTGCCCCAGAAACAGCAAGATAAAAGACCTTTGGAACCCAACCAATATCAATTGGAAGTGGAACCGGATCCGTGAATGGTCCGGCAATGCCACTGTCGACAGCATTCGTCATCACGGTCTTAGCATTGGGCCCGACGCCGACAAACTGGTGTGGTCGCTGACTGCCTCCGGAGCCTTCTCCGTTCGTTCGGCTAGAATCATGATCCAAGAGAATGGGCCTGACCTATTCATCAAGCGTTACTGGCACTCTTGTATCCCTAAGAAATGGTCCTTCCTTCTGTGGAGAGTCATGAAAAAGAAACTGCCCACCGACGACAACCTAATTTCTATCGGCTTCAGTCTGGCATCCGCGTGCAATTGCTGCACTGAGCGCCAGACGGAAACTATTGACCACATCTTCCAGGAGGGAAGCCTCCCGAACAAAATCTGGAACACCCTCAACCACAACTTCAATACCTCTCCCGGAGACGGGCGCTTTATCGATCTTCTGGCCCACTGGGGAGCTGCCTCCCATGGCCACCAGATCGTTGCAGCGGCCGCAACCTGGACAATCTGGAAAAATCGCAACAAAGCGAGATACGAGGGCTACCAATACTCGGACGATCAGCTTATCCGGGAAATTCACCGGCAATATCGCAAACGGAGCACCCTATGCTCGCACCTTCCCCCGGCTTTTGATCATCAGTTCTTTTCTTAGTTTGAGCGGCTGCGCTCGCTACTCTCCCCTGTCTTTCCTTTGCTTGTATACTTTTGTCTTGTATACGGTTCGGGCGTCTCCTTTTGCGCCTAGATTTTAATAAAAAAGGGGTTTTGGTTAAAAAATATATATATATATATATATATATATATATATATATATATATATATATACGAGGAGACAGACAATTCTATAATGGTGGTCGGTAAGGCATCGTCCACCTCGAAAAAACCTAACAAAGGAAGTTCTAAATAGGTCACGGCCAGGACCACTAGGTCAACGTCAGCCGCAAAACTCAAAAAAAAACCCCAAACAGCAACCTCAATGCTTAACATCCTTTCTTGGAATGTTAGCGGCCTCGCCAATAAACCTACCTTAAGAATATTAAACAGTCTCAAAAAAATTCACAGAATTGACATTCTCGTGATTATTGAACCCAAAATTCCCCAAACAAGCTCAGATCTATCCTACTGTTGTTAGGCTTCTCCTCGGCTATTGCCGGCTGTCATGATATTTGTATCCTTTCCACTAATGACGTAAAGATCTGTACCATCCACGATTCGAGACAAGCACTCTCGTGCGGGGTGGAACAACCCATGCTCAACTCTCGTACCCTCTTGTCGGTCGTGCACGGCAGTTACGACATTACCGAACGCAAACACCTGTGGAAAGACTTCCTGAACACCCATCTGAATAATATCAACCTCCTCTGGCTCTGCGTCAGAGATTTCAATGCTATCACTTGCAGGAAGGAAAAGTCGGGTGGTCGACCCCCGACCCCCCTGTCGGCCATTCATGACTTCACCAGCTTCATCTTTAATGCCCACCTGTCTCCCCTCCAGTTCAATGGCGTCGTCTTCACCTGGTGTAACATGCATGAGGGCGAACGTAGGCAATACTCTCGTCTGGACCGTGCCCTCATCAACTCGAAGTGGTCCGACCCGGAGATCATATCCAATCTCTCACACCTCAACGCTACCGAGTCGGACCACTCACCCCTTCTCATTAAAATTATCAGAAAATTGAACCAAATCAAAAAAAAAACTTTCGCTTTCTCGACTTCTGAAGATACCCCCCATAGTTCAAGAACATCGTCGCTGCAGCATGAAGCAGTGCTGACACCCTAGACCCCCTGGTATGAGTCGTGAACAAACTCAAGGCTACCAGGAAAGCCCTCACCGTATGGAGTAAGGAAGCGTTTGGAGATATCTTCCAGGCGGTCCACACCGCCGAGGATGACAATACCCGTACGAAAACGCTCTTTGCCACAGACAGATCCCCAGCTGCCCGGACCATCCTGAACCTGACAAGGCGGTGCTAAAATTTTGATTGAAGGTTGAGACTGAATTCTAGAAACAGAAAGCGAGAGTGACTTGGGACAGTGAGGGAGACAAAAATACCAGCCACTTCCATGCATGTGGCAAGGGACGCAGACTGCAGCTCAACATCTACCAGATCGCTGAAGAGAACGACATGATCAAAGATCAATGAGGTATCCAATTAGCTGTCGCTGACTTCTACTCCAGGCTATTCACAAAAGAAACCATCACTTTTTTCCAAGGATCCAGGTACCCTAGATCTATTTTCTGCGCAAATCTGATTCTCATCCCCAAACAAAAAATTCTGAAAACCTTCAATGACTTTCGTCCTATAAGCCTGTGCACCTTCACGAACAAAACCATCTCCAAGATTATTGCCAACCGCATGACCGAGATCCTCCCTAAAATTATTTTTGAAGAGAAGAGTGGCTTTGTTCACGGCTGGAACATCATAGACAACATTCTGATGGCCCAGGAAATGATCACATGCTTGAAATTTCCAGCCAGGGACGGGAACATTGCTATCAAACTGGACATGGAGAAGGCTTATGACAGGCTGGACTGGCAATTTATGATTTGGGTTTTCAGGGCCTTTGGATTTTCGGAAATATGGACCAATATTGTGTGGTGATCGATAAGCAACTCGTGGTTCTCTACAGTTATTAACGATCAAGCAGAAAGATTCTTCAAATCTAGCCGCGGTGTCAAACAAGGAGATCCTTTATCCTCCACTATCTTCATCATAACTCTGAACTTCCAGCATTTTCACACCACTAGTGGCTGTCCGATCATTACCCACCTGGCGTATGCTGATGATATTCTCATATTCTCCTCTGGGGACGTCGGATCTGTGGAGATAGTCCACAACATGCTACATAGACATGCCAGATGCTCTGGTCAGCGCGTCAACCCCAATAAGAGTGTCATCTACGTCCATCACAAGACCAACAGAGACCACACCACCACCCTCACCAAAATTACTTCCTTCTCTATCGCGTACCAACCTTTCTTCTATTTGGGGTGCCCGTTGGTTTACGAAAAATCCAATACGGGCATCTTCGAAGGGCTGGTAGGCAAAATCAGGAAAAAAACTAGTGGGGTGGCACAATGCTACTCTATCGCCTGGCGGAAAGATAATTCTGATTCAACATGTGCTCTCCTCTATCCCCATATACACCTTAGCCGCTTGCTCCCCCCTAAGAAGGTCCTCACATCCATCAAAAACCTCTTTGCCAACTTCTTCTTGGGCCACTTGACGGTAAGGACAAATATCATTGGGCGAGTTGGGACACCATGGCCAGATCCACCGATGAGGAAGGTCTAAATTTTTGTAGGCTGGCGCATGTGGTTGATGCCTTTTCGATGAAGCTGTGGTGGAAGCTCCGAGTGAGCCGATGCCTCTGGGCACGATTCATGAAGGCTAGATATTTCAAGCATATTCATCCTACCACCGCTGATTCCAACTGCGAATCATTTGCATCATGGAGGCGAATCCATCACGGACGAAGCCTCGCTGAAGCCATGATCCGCCTCCAGCTAGGTTCGGGCGAATCATCCATATTCTTCGAATGTTGGGTCGGGGAAGATCTTCTTCCCTAACTACCGGCCGTACCTTCGAACAGCACGATCAGAGAGCTGTGGGACCACTCGGGTGAATGGAACTGGAAAGTGTTTGAGAATGGGTGAGAGAGGTAGCTGCAGCTACGTTCCTCGAAACTGGCCTGAAGATCAAAAGGGAACCGGATGTCCTGCGGTGGTCTATTGAGAGCAGCGGATCCTTCACGGTAGCATTGGCCAGAAGTGCCTTTCGTAGAAGTGGGGTGCCCTCCCCCATCATGGGTCCTTTCTGGCAGTCTTGCATCCCCAAAAAATGGTATATTCTAGTATGGAGAGCTCTGCACAGGAAGCTCCCCACTGACGACGCTCTCAATACCATCGAATTCAGTTTAGCATCTGCATGCCATTGATGTATGGAGAGACAGACAGAAACGGTTGACCACATTTTCTCGTCCGAGGATTTACCGACGAGGGTTTGGACAGCGCTCTCTTTTCGTTGCAGTCAAGCCCATGGCGGTGGGAGCTTCAACGATCTTCTGGCCAATTGGGCTAACGATTCTCACGGCCATCAAATCGTCGCAGCCGCCATCACGTGGTCCCTCTGGAAGAACCACAATAAATTCAGATATGAGGGCCACCAATATTCGTCCGTCCAACTTATCCGAGAGGTTTTTCGCCAAATTCTCAAAGTCAGCAGACAATGTAAGCACGGCCATGAGGACTTCTGGCAGTCCGTGCTCTCATGATTGTTGACCTGGTGCCTTCTTTTCTGCAACTTTTCCTCTATTCCGCGCTTTCCTATAAAGGCTTCAGCATTTTGCAACTTCTTATGAATAAAATTAGAGTTTTTTGTTAAAAATAAAAAATAAATAAATTATATGTGTATGTGTGTGTGTGTGTGTGTGTGTGTGTGTTTCCATATAGATATATAAGCACATGGGTAAATAAACTACCGAAATACACTTCCTACTTGCTTTCTTTTTAAAATACAACAAAACAAAAAAAAGTGACCCAAATTCGCACCCACGTGGGGGGACTGCGGGTCAAACCAAAGTTTGATCTGGATTGTACTTTCCTCTTGTATTTAGTTTTAGGGTAATATTCTTTTTGGAGAAGATTTCAGCAGCAGACAAAGAAAGAATTTCGTGTTACAAGACACTTTTGAGGGACCAAATAAAGGAATTTGATCCTAAAACTTTAGTGGTATGTTCTTCTCTCTCTTTCCAAAACATATCCCCAATTCAGAAATAGACTTTCTTTGACCTGTAACGTCCCAGTTACAAAATACTTAGGACCAATAATACGTATACATGCCAGCAGTATATCTCCAATGGGCCAAACTATCTAACAAGTCTATTAGAGAGTACTAAAGCTCTAAATTATAGTAGTAACCCATATCAACAACACAATATAAGTCACAGATATAGTGCTAGTCTCATCCATGCAGAAATAATAAGACACAAGATATCTAAGACCAAATATCAATAATAAGATCTGTCTAGCAGTAAATAAAGATAGTAAATGTATGGGGAAGATAGCCCGTCCTTACAGTAAAGAAATAAAGTATGAAATCCACTAACAGTCAGCTGAACTAAAAGTAGAAATAGAAATGTAATGATAAATGACTATATAAACCAAGAAAAGTCCTCATGCACTATCTCGTCCTCCTGCAAAGGTACGTCTCCAGTCTCAACTCTTGACCCATAAATCTCAGGGTAAATCTCCTCGTTTATACCTTGAAAAGAACTATGTCCTCAGCAGACATAACAAGATACATAATAAACATACCACTAAATAACAGTAAATAAACATTCACTAAAAATATGATAAAATAATAACAGAGTAAAACACGATTGAGGACACAGGAATAAGAGTAGTGCTACTAAACATGGCTACAAGAAAATGTCGGGTAAAACTGCAGTGCGGCGCGAGCTAACGATCCCATAGAAAGCAATACGACGCGTGCTAACTATCTATATAAGTCTCTATCACAGTATGACGCGCACTAAAGACCGAGATTGGTCAATAGTCAAGTACTAGTAACGACATCAATGAACTATGGAGCAAGTCATATATAAAGTCTTTATCGCAGTACGGTGCGTACTAACAATCGAGAGTGAAGAACAAGTCATCGTATGTAACATGGCACTAACACAATGATCTATAAGTACATGAAAGTAAATGACATGCAGGTGATATGGTAAAAATAAGAAAATAGAACATGTCAAGGCACACAATTGAAAAAGAAATATGTACGACAAAAATAATAGAAAACTGGCATATAAAATATACTGTACATAGGACAAGGTATACTTGCCTGTATCCTGCAGCTGGTTTTGCGAAAGAGATGCTATTGTCCTTTCCTTCTCCTCGCCATAAAATCCTATGTCATATCAACAACCACATTCAACTCTTAGTATTAATGGACACCACTTCTATTCTAACTATCTCACACAACCCATCCTAGAAGTCATCATAGCTATGCACCTATTAAGTACCGAATTATTCTAATAGAATATAATATCGATAATTACTAAATATTTATTATAAATTATGGAAAAATAATAGAAAATACTTTAAATATAATTTGTATAGGTTATTTACAAGAAAACTCACGAACTAATTACTAGTTCAATTAGTTTACACAACTTGCCAATTTTTTCAATTGTGCGTATATCGATTCGACTCCTGTATCCCTGGTCACACAGTTACGAAGTTCTAGTAAACATTAATCACAAATCAACTATCTCACAGAACACATCTTACTCTAACCATATTTTAATCATAATATCCTATCTAATTATAATATACTAGTTTAGTCTATACACTTGTTAGATAGCCTCAACCGTAGTGGTAACATGCTACCAAATAAAATAATTATTTTTATATCATAAAAATATTTTTATTAATTCTGAGGCTGAGGATGCTGAATAGGTCTCGAAGGAATATGTGGACGATACTGATGCTGAGGATGCTGAATAGGTTTCGAAGGAATATGTGGACGCTTTGCAAGTCCACCAGTGCTAATAACCCTAAAATTCTCTCTATCTCTCTTCGACCGAAGGCTTAAATTGACCTCCAACCCCTGGCTATAGTCAAAATCTCTACATAGGTCTTTGCGCCATTAGCAATGACATGAACGCGAAGCTCCTGAGTCAAACCATGCTGACATCTCCTAGCTCTAATCTCAGGATCCTGTACCACATAGTCAGCAAATCGGCTCAGTCGACTAAATTCTGCAGCATACTCCTCAACTGTCCGATTTTCCTATCCCAGATTCTAGAATTGCCTTTCCAGAATTTCCCTAGCCGCAGGGGAAAGAACCTCTGTTGAAACAACTATCTAAAACTCTACCAAGTGAGATTCCTCACAGCGAGCTTGGAATCATTTCTGAACCAAGTGCTCACCAAATCATGAAACTGAAGGCCCATGACTTCTATCTTCAGATCATCTTGAAGCCAGGAAACACGGAAGAGCCTCTCCAAATCCTCTAGCCACTCATTTGCGTATATGATGCCCTCTGTACCACTAAAGTCTCAGGGTCCTAGTTTCTTGAAATCTAGGATGGTGTCGAACTTGGACTGAGCAGGCTACTGCAGGGCAGTCACTTTGTCCATGACGGCCAAAGCGACTAAGTGAGCATTTTCTATGCTCTGTCTCATAATAGCGGTCTGCTCTCTCTGGATTTCCATCATACCCCACATGAAGGAGGTGGGGGAAGGGTCTCGATAGTCTTCCGAATCACATGGAGGGTGGAGGATGATCCCTATGTAGTCAATGTACCGATAGGGCGGTCTTTTCCTCTTGCCATTCTCTAGAATGGAGGAAAGTTCATAAGTATCCACATAAATATAAATCATAAAAGACAGTAAATAAGAAATATGAAATCGGTCCTATGTTGTGATGAGCTCTTATTCTAACTGGGTTCCCAAAAGTACTCTAAGGCCTAAGTAAATATTAGGAAAGACTTGCATGGGCCACCACTAAAAATATGTCACGCCCCGCTCCCAGATAACTGGATACGAGTCAGACACTCCCAGCCTACGCTGTCGTTGACAGCAGTAGTTAGCTGTCCAGACCTCAATATTCATTAATACTACGAGATCAATCTCTCAACACAACATCTATCGCGTACAATCGTCACATCCATCACAGAGTTCCACTATGTTTAGGAGTACACTTTTATAATGAATGTCCGAAGACAAATCCGGTAGAAGATAAAGTGAATCCTAAGCTATTATTATAGTCATCCAACTACACGATACAACATCATACAACACATATATCACCACTACTAATATTACTACACTCTAGATCTCATGATCAGTAGTTGGGTCCACCACTTGAGCTAGGTCATCGCTAGGTATATTCTCTGCAGGACCATAGTAGCTAATATAAAGGTCAGCATCAAACTCACCTGCAACAAATCCAATCAGAAAATAAGCAAAGTAAAACCCTTCGGTATGAATAAAATACTAAATAAATTGTAATACAATACTACCAGAACTAACATGTAAATGAACAATGACAATAGCTGAAAACAATGGAAAAATAACCAAGTACAATAGTGATTGAAATAATAATTTACATATGATCGGCTGGGGAATGCAATAGAATAATAAAACAATAGAGTGCGGTACGGCTTAAGAACATGTGCAGGATGTATGATTAAGCTATAAACAATATTACACTACGAGAATTTGATCACATACAAATTATATATTTCTTGCAACTCCAACAATAATCTAGTAATGGACAATAAGTACAATAAGCGAACAATAAGTACAGTCAATGACTATGTGTTAACCAAGTGTCCAATATGAGTGCCATGCAAGACAAAATTATAAAGTAGAATTTCAAATCGTAGTGTACTTGCTTGGATATCGGTAATAAGTCGAAGCAGGGTCCTTGCCAGCTGTGTCAGAGGACATAAATCTATTAGATAATATTACATCTATTTATTACTAAATTCTTACTTCTAATATTTAACCTAATCAAAACATATTTCTAATTACTAATTAACAATTAACTATTTATTTGCAACTAATTATTTCTAATTAATCTAATAATATATTAGCCAAAGCTTCTAAAATTCATATCCAAATACCTATTTAAATCTAATAGTCAAAACTAACCTTCCTTTTATCGGCTCTTCCTAATCTTATGGACCCGAATCCATAATTGGACCAACCAGCCCATTAGCTAAACCCATGCATGTGTATAATTCGATATAGACCTCGGCCTGTTGGGCTCGGTCCAGTACTGGATTCAACCAATAGTGCGGAGCCTAAAACCACATAACCCAGTCAGATTCAAGCCCACATGCTTGTGTTTGGACTGAGTCCAAAATCAGCCCCTGCTTGATTTTGAACTATCATTTCGCTCCCCTGCTATTCCTAGTTACCAGTATTGATTTAGAAAATGCGTCCAACCCAGGACCGATACAACTCTCTGTGTCCTGTCAATATAAATTCTTGGCTTACTCGACACAAGCATAGGTGTCCATTATATATCGCAAGACTCTGATTATCAAGAATATAAACCGATACAAGAGTTCAAATAAAGAAACTCATAAAATCGAACGTGTGTTTGGACCTTAAGACTCGAGTGTAAAGACTACAGCTCCATGAGTCAGACACGGTCCCTGCGTGTCCAGTTTAAAAATCCCTAGTTCAGGAATTACGTCAAACATTTGGTGTGTAGTGTTGAAAATTGAATTAATAGTGAAATTCTCAATCCAAATTGACTAAAAGAAAAGAAAATTAAAGAAGAATTCGTAGAAAATTGATTCTGATCACTTACAGTTCGATTTCCTTCTTAAGTTCTTCGACCGATCTCGATTGAATCGCTCTTGAATCCACATCTATGACCCTGTAATTCCTTAGAAAATGAATGAAGTTCGATCAGCGATCAAGAACGAATCAATCAATTGGAAAAATAAATCAAGAAAAAGAACTGATTGATTGTAACTTCGATCAGATTCAAACAATTCACAAGAAATTCAATTTAGAAACTTGCCGATGATCGACGACCCATGGAAGACGAACGCCTCTGCAATGACGATCGTCGTAAACTTGATCAGAGTCTCGACTAAACTAGAGATGGACTGTAAATGTCGAAGAAGACGACTTGACTAGTTGACAATAGCTGTTCGTCGGAGGAGTGATCATTGGAGTCAGAAAGCTCACAGTGCTAGAGAAGAAGAAGTAGCCGACTCGTCGTCAGTCACCGGTGAGGAACGCCATGGTCGGAACCTCTAGAAAGCTAGGCTTAGTGAAGAAGAAGGGGTTGCCGAAAGAAAATGGCAGGGCTTCGCCGCTCGATTTGGGATGAGAAGAACATGGCTTGGCTTTCTATTTATAGAATTCAAAGGGAACTTTGCGAATTGGCAAAAACAATTAATTTAGTTAGAAAAACATTTGGTTTATTACAAAATGACTTAAAGGCTGCTAATTAACCTAGACTCAATTATGGATAGGTTCATTCTTTTAGGGAAGGTTGTTAGAAAGTTAGTTAGGGTTGTTAGAAAGTTGTTATAAGTTAGTTAGGGTGGTTAGGGAGAGGGTGGAGTTAGTTAGAAAAGTTGTTAGAGTAACTAACTAAATAATTAATTAATCAATTTGATTAATTAATTAATCAAATCATGATCCACTTATGACTAATCAAGTCTAGAACCTTCTCACTCTAACCCATGCCATCTTTAATTATGAAGCTAGCCTTCCCTCTTGCCATAACTACTATTTAATAATTAATCAAAAAATAGTCCAAAAAGAAATTTTATTAGGAAATTTGGAAAGGGGAAGTTACAGGTTGGACATGAAATGGTGATGGTTGGACACGGGAATTATATAGACATAAGAATTGTGTGCTTGGTTCTTTGAACAGGTTTGGGTTAGGTCTAAATATATAATAGTGGGCTGAATAATAATAAAATTTGGGAATGAATGGTTTATGAAATTTGGGCTATTGTAGGGCCTAAAAAAATCAAGTTGCACCAAGTATTTACTACTCAGCAATCAAGTTGCACCCCAAAAATTAATCTGCGCCACTGATATGAAGCTCAGAGATCAAACTACGCTATTGATTAAGTTGCGCCATTTATTAGACTGCGTCCAGTCATATTACGCCAAAGTCTATGTGGCGTCTGACATTTAATGGTCATCATTACCTGACGATACTGACAACTGACATCACAATAAATGAAGAAAATCTCTTCGAATCCCTCAAATTGTGCCGCTTGAAGAGATTGGATTGACAGCTGTCCTGCACATCTTATGAGTTGCGCCTAGGTGCAATCTAAACAAATTCCTTAGATGCGCCTAGGCGCAATCTGAACAAACTTCTTCTTAAGCTGCCATGTGCCTATCCATTAAGTTGCGCCTAGACACAACCCAATCAGGCACAGTTTGACTTGTTGACTGAAGCTCGCGCAACCTAATAAAGTTGAGACAACTTTCATTTCTAAAGCAAGATAACGTGGCGCACATGTTACTAATCTCTCAAGATGTGTCTACTATCCTGTACACGACTACGTGCATCTCAATCACATGATGCCACACGTCTAAATATAGTTAGTGCACGATTGTTAACCGAATAAAAGTTGGTGCAACATCAGATTGGCGCAACTCAATGTGGCACAATCCAGCCTCGCGTACATCAGAATAACTGCTAAAACAGTTATTTCAAGAACTCTATAAAGAGAGTTTCCAATCATTGTTAAAGCATCACAAAGAGATAAAAAACTCTTACAAAATTACTGCTACATTCTACAGAGGCTCTAGTCTTCAAGTTCACATAGTCCAAAGGAAAAAATGATCGTCTTCTGATCAGATTCCTATAGTTGTACTTCCCCAGAATTTAAATTATACTCTTGTACTCTTTTTAAAAGTTTGTAATATAACAACTTTTTTGTTTTTGCAAAAAAAATGGCGACTCTGCTGGGGACGACTTTCTCCTCCGATGAGAAGGTGACAACTCAATATGACACTGCGTCGATCGACAAGACGCAGAAGACTCTGGTTGTTCAAGTCAATCAAACAGCCTTTGAAGATATGATCAACAAGAAGTGCAACAAGCGCACGGTGGCTATCACCAAGAACAAAACCGTGTAGACCCTAAGTCCTCTCAGGTTGCTGTTGTCCTAGCACAATCTGCTCTATTGCCAAGGCGCAATCTGCCTCTATGGCTTCGGCGCAGTCTGCTTCTACTACCTGCATACAGTCCACTCTCACTACTGCCCGTGCACAATTTACTCCTCCTACTGCCCGTGTGCAGTCTACTACTTTCTTTGCTGCCAAGGCACAATCTGTTCAAGCTGTTGCTAAGGGGTAGTCTACCCATGTTGCTGCCAAAGGCGCAACCCGTAGTCCATATTGCTAGGGTGCAACTAGTAGCCCATAGCACTGTGGCGCAACCCAAGCAGTTGTTCAGGCGCAGTCTGCTGCTCTGGCATAACCTAAGGGAACTATTCTTTTGGCTATTCCCTCTTCCAATTCTCCAGTTCTGAACTTGGAGAAATAATGTTCTAGGGCCAAAACTAGACAGAACAAAGGGAAGGGTCCTTTAACATTTCCTCAACTGGCACAACCTGTGCCTAAAGTGATCCCACAACAAAACAGAGAGAAACACTTCTTAGCTAATCCTCTACAAAATAAAGGAAAGAACCCTTTGCTCTTTTCTAAAACTTCCCTAATTTATGACTCAGAGAAAAATATGTCAGATTCCACTCCTTTAAACAGAGGTCTTCAGATCTCTGCTGTGGGAAGGAATACTGATCAAAGAGGTGTCTTGCCAACCCCTATGGGGACTAGTCAAAGATCTTTCAACCTTGCAAATTTTAAGATCCAAGCAAGAAAAATTGATGGTATCTCAAACAGAGACACCCGGAGCAGAATTCTCTGATTTACGTGCTTATTTCAATAGGCATCCATTAATATCAACTATGGTGAAACACAAGAATTCTATGCCAAAGGCCACTTTGTACCAGAAACCAAAGTTTGAATAGAAGGACCCAATCACTTATGCTAATGAGTTAAGTACCTCTTTGTACACTCATGGAACTAAACATTTGAAGAATAGGAGGCATGTTCCTAACATCATTAAGGAATATGTTCCTCCGACTTCTTTTCGTCCTGTAGTGGTAACTGATCTCCGAGAACGTCTTACACAAAGACGGAAGATTACAGGGATATCTTCTTCACTTCCAAATCACTCTCCACATCGCCACTGCCTTCATAAAGTGGTCATTAAGTGTTGTTGCCAATCAGCTATCGTCTGAACTATGTTTCAACTCCTGAACCAGTAACAGAAGATGAAGACGAGCCATTATATGCTTCTGTCAACATGACTTCCTAAGGCACTTGGGTGGGAAATGTCCAAGACGTAATGTGTCCCGTAATCCCAGTTAGCAATACCTAGATCGAATTCATACATCCAGTGGAGGGGTCTTTTAATACACCAGATCAAGAAATCGAAATTTGAACCAAGGTATCTTTAATCAAGAAGATCTCCCCATCGTTCATGTAGGAGAGGACTCTTTTTCTGAATTTGATGCAGATAGTAAAAGTTCTGAACAAACCATCTCGTCAATAGCGGTAAGAGAAGTGATGGCATATACCATTACAGAAGATGAAGATGCTTCTAGTACAGCCAATCAAGAGCAACGAATTGTTGTACTAGAAGACAAGCTGAAGACCATGGCTGAAATGGTCGCAAGTATGCACAATATAATCGTGGCTCAATATAGAGTGCCATCGGTTATAAACCCTGTTACAAATCCAGAACTTATAGCTTCTTCTATACCTGTCAATGTCATTCTGGGGGTACCACCTCCTCAGGTTGCCTCTATGCCAATTCAAGCTGATCCCAGTCAGTCTGGTGCTGGGGGTGGTAATTACCACGCTATTCCTTCTCCCAATAATTCTAACCAGCCCACCAATTCCCAAACATCAGGAGATGCTAATGAGGCTGTGAAACTCTTACGCACTCAATTTAAGGCTTTCAAGCAGAAGGATGGCCTACAAAGACTTGGCATAAAGCAACCATATCCTACATAATGGGAGGAGATTCCGTTCCCTCCTAAATATAAGCTTCCAACCATTATGCTGTTTGATGGCAACACTTCTCTAAGTCAATACATAAATCAGTTTGAAGTAATGACTGACCAATTACAGCCAAATGATGCTCTTCTTACCAGAGTATTCGTCGGTTGTTTAGCCGGCGCAGCATACGACTGATATCGTAGTTTGCCGGATGGCTGCATAACTTTTTTTGCTGGTTTCAAGCAGATGTTCTTGCAACGGTTCTACGAGAGAGTCAACGACATAACAGTGTTTGCTCTCATTAAGATCAAACAAAGACACAATGAATCTACATAGAGTTTTATTGAAAGATTTTGCCGAGAGGCACTTAAAATGCCTTTAGGAATTCCATCTGCTATAACAATAGATACCTGCAAATCAAACTTGTTTCCTATTATCAGTATGTGGACGAGATCTACACAATTCCAGGATTGGCCTTCTTTTATTGTGAATGCCAAGGCTGCAGAAGTCAGTGCCGAAAAGTTCAAACAGTTAGAAGTTCAAATGACTCATCCTAACCAAGATAAATATTCTACACCCGGGGGTAATAATCGCCAGAATAACCGCAAGGGTAAAGAAACATTGGCTATCAATCTCAAAGGGAAGGAGTCATTGGCTGTTAATGTTTCCCAGACAGCACCTACTACATCAGCACCTCCACAGAAATCACCTCGTCCAAAAAAAAGAGTATTCTTTCGACGAAGATGATACTTTGAGCATCTTCGGTTGCTTGATCAAAAGAAATAAGCTTCAATTGCCAGAGATAAAACGGCCAGAAGAAGTGGGTAAAACTGATCACCCTAAATACTATATTTATCACAGATTTATAGGGCATTCAACCAGAGCATGCTACGTGCTCAAGGGAAAAATCTAGGAGTTGGTCAACTCTGGAGCAATTACTCTGCAACAGGACGAGAAGACGGTGACATCTAATGTCGTCTCTGTACAGTTTGATGACTTTCCACCACAACTTATGCAAGATGGTGTGGTCCCCATTCTAAGAACTACTATCGAGATCGTAAATCTCCCACCTCCTCAAAATGAAGGTCTTGTTTCACTATCAACCGACAGAGGAGAAATTATGTGGATTCATCTAGATCTAGTAGCAGATTTCGAAACGCCTTCCTCTTCTAAGCAAAAGAAGCACTCCAAAACTAAATCCAAGAACTGCAACATAGTATCTTTTGAACCAGTAGCAGAAGAAAAAAAATTCTAATTGGCACTAGATCTGGGAAACCCTACCTTCGGGAATACCCCAAAACTCAAGAGAATTCTGCCTTATCTCCTGATGATCCTCCTACATCTTCTTCTTCTGCTAAGAATATACCATCTACATCTTTACCGGTGGTTGAACCGACTCCTCATAAACCGACATCAGCAGACAAAAAAAAATAACCTGTTTGTTTTGACAAAGCACTGAAGAAGTCCTCATCTCTTGGACTCAAAAAGCCATATAATTTTGATATATTGGCTCAATTAGCTAATACTCCAGCAAGATTGTCAATCTTTGAACTCTTACGTCTCTCAAAAGAAACTCGAGAGACGTTAATTGAAGCTTTGATGCAGGCTGATGCTTGTCTTACTCTTCTTAAAAAGCCTGAAAAGGAACCAGTCAGCTGTGCACATTGTCATAGTGTGTTTGAGTTAATACCCAATATTACTTTTACACAAGATAACATGTTATTAGAAGACAATCGTCATGATTGTCCTCTCTATTTTATAGGGTATGTGGACACCATGAAGGTCGATCATATCCTGATTGATCCAGGGTCTACTCTTAGTATCATGCCGAAGTCTTTGCTAGATGCTTTGAAGATCCCAGTACATAACCTGTCTACAACCATCACTACTATCTTGGGGTTCAATCAAAGAAGAAGTGAACCTTTGGAAAAGATACGCCTAAAACTTCAAATTGGCAACCTTCGTACAAAGGTGACTTTCTATGTGATTGACAATCATGGCTCATACAATGCTTTGTTAGGAAAACCATTCCTCCATGAACACAATATTTTACCTTCTACTCTCCACCAATGTTTCAAATATATGGATGGTAAGGAGAAGTCTAAAAATAGGTTGCAGATCTGAATCCTTTCAAAGGAGTTGAAGCATACTGCAACGATTCTCGCATGTACAAGAAGGAATTCATGAAGGTACTTCTGGCAATGGATACAGATGAAGAACAGAAAAGTGTACCGAATGATACTCTGGTGATCCCTGTGAAAGGGCGTACTTTATGTCCTCAGTCGTCCAAACCACTGATTATCTATCTTTCTTCCCATGAGAAGCAGCTTTCTGGTGATAGTCAAGAACAAAAGGAGCTCACCTCTTCTGAGCCGCTTATAATCGACCTTCGTCGTAAAAAGCCCCCTCCTCCTTCTCATTCTTCTTCTCCCCCTCTTGTCATTAATCTGACTAAGCCTGCTAAGGCTAAGGTTCCTATTGTAAATGATGGTGTAAAAATTAATAAATCATCTTTTTTGTAGTATACTGACGTCTCTTACTATACTCAATGTTACTTGGATATGCTAGATAGCTTTAAACCACTTACAATAGAAGTCGTATCATCTCTACAAAATATGGTATAATTGGATTCAATACAAGAGTCGTACTTCTTAGTACCGTCTCGAAAGAAAGATGAAAGGCCTATATTCTTCAACAAAAGAGAAGAACAAAAAGTCATGCTCTATAATGATAATAGAGATGATATAGGAAGGCTACAATTACGTCGCTATAGTCCACAATCCAAAGCAATTATCCACAAAATGGGCTATGAATTCAGAACAGGTCTCAACAATGGTAAAGAAAGATGAACTCCTATTCGTATTTCTTTTCCAAAAAATATTACAACAATACCACAGTAAAACAAAGCGGGGACTAGGTTATGCCTCACCACTTCCGACTCCAGAACCTTCTGAATCTGATGAAGAAGAAAGATCTAACTCTTCTGATTCTATCTCATGGAATTCTGATACCAGCATTGGTCATGTTTATTGGATGATAGTATCTTCTAACATGGTGTCTGTCGAATTCTCGAAAGATGATGAAGATGACATTGAAGATGCTCCTGAAGTGGACCCTTAGGCACAAAGGATGGACAATCAGTGGGAACTTCGTTTTGAACAACAAGAACCACCTACTGAGGATCAACTAGTCCAGGTTGATATTGAAGAGAAGGACGTATCACGACCAATCTTTATTAGCAAATTTTTTTCAGAGGATGATAAACAAGAATTGAGTCACCTTGTTCGTGAATATATTGATGTCTTCTCCTGGAGTTATGAAGATATACCAGGATTAGATCCTCAAGTTACGACTCACAAACTTAATATCTTGCCGAATGCCAAGCCGGTCAAATAACAACAACGACAATTCAAGCCTGAAATGATGGATGCAATTGATGATGAAGTCAAAAAAGCTTATAGCTTACGGTTTTATCAGAGAAGAACAACATCCTGATTGGGTAGCCAATATTGTACCAGTCTTGAAGAAGATCGGAAAGGTTCAAGTTTGTATAGACTTTCGGGATCTCAATGATGCTTGACCTAAAGACGAATTCCCTCTCCCAATTACTGATGTCATGATCGACAATACATGTGGATTCGAACAAATTTTTTTATGGATGGGTTTTTGGATATAATCAAATCCGGATGAACCCTAAAGATGAAAAACATACTTCATTTCGTACTCCTCATGGAGTATACTGTTATACAGTCATGCTGTTTGGTCTTAAGAACGCAGGTACAACTTACCAGCAGGCTATGAGTACTATCTTTCGAGATCATTTGCGAAAGACTGTCGAATGCTATATTGACGATATTGCTGTCAAAAGTCGTCTAAAGGAAGATCACATTCAAGATTTAAGAACTATTTTCAATCTAATGCGCCAGCATCAACTCAAAATGAACCCCACCAAGTCTTTCTTGGGTGTCTCTAGTGGCAAATTTCTCGGCTTCGTCATTACCTCTAAGGGTATACACGTTGATCCCGAGAAGATCAAAGCCATTCAAGAGATGCGTCCTCCACGAACCTAAAAGAGCTACGAGGATTCCAAGGTCGACTTGCGTACATCAGGCGGTTCATTTCGAATTTATCTGGAAGCTGCAGACCATTTACTCAATTAATAAAAAAAGGTGCATCTTTCGTTTGGACAGAAGAATGTCAACGAGCATTTGGTGACATAAAGCGGTATTTAATGAGTTTACCAGTTCTTGTACCACCGATCTCAGGAATACCTTTCTTAATGTATGTCCGAGCAATGGATCATTCATTGAGAGCTTTGCTAGCTCAGAAGAACAAAGAAGGTCATGAACAAGCCATCTACTATCTTAGCCGACTATGATTGGAGCTGAACACAGTTATAGTCCGGTAGAGAATGAATGTTTAGCCATAATGTTTGCTGTTCAGAAGACAAGCCATTACATTATAGGCCAAACTATTCATGTCATATCCCGAGTCAATCCTCTTCGAGTCTTAATGAAAATGCCAAGCACACTCAATTCCAGGCTTGCCACATGGGCCATATTATTAGCACAATATGATATAGTTTATGTTCCTCAAAAATCTGTGAAAGGTCAGGCACTTGCGGACTTCTTAGCAGCTCATCCTGTCCCTGAAACATCTAAACTCTATGACGAGATTCCAAACAAAACATTGGAATCAAATATGATCGCAGAAGAGTTTCCTACTTGGAGGTTGTTCTTTGATGGAGCTTCTAGAATTGGACCTGGAGGTACTCTCGTTGCTGGAGTGGGAATTGTTCTCGTTTCACCCGATGGATTATCTATTCAAAGGGCTTATTCTTTAGACGAATCATGCTCTACCAATGTAGCAGAATACAATGCCTTGCTCATTGGACTCCAATTAGCCAAACAATTGGATATTGAATATCTCGAAGTATATGGTGACTCTAAGCTGATTGTTAAATAGGTTAGAGGAATATATGAAGTTCGACATCAAGATTTGGTACCTTACCATGAAGCAGCAACCAGAATAGCTTCTTCGTTCAAAGGGTTCTTCATCAAACATGTACGTCGCACATGCAATACAGAAGCTGATGTCTTAGCTAACCTAGCTGCGGTATTGGCAGTTCTAGTAAAATGACAACAAATGGTTGTTATCTCTAATAGAGAACTATTTTGTGTTGAAAACAACCACAACATTGAATTCAGCAATCTAACTGAAGTCAATGTCACTAGCGAGGACTGGAGAGCACCTTTCATTGATTTTGCAGTACATGACATATTGCCAGAAGATCCTAAGGAAGCTACAAGTATTCGTCGCCGATCGCTTCGATTATATTATAATCATACTACTAAAACTCTCTATCGAAGAACTTTTGATGGGTTACTTTTGAGGCGTCTCGCTGGTGATGAAGCAAAATAGATATTATGCGAAGCTCATGATGGCGTTTGTGGAGCATATCAGCCTAGTCCTAAACTACAGGATCGTATTCGACATATGGGCTACTTCTGGCCCTCTATGGTATCAGATGCTATTGACTATGCAAGGAAATGCCGTGCATGTCAAACTCATGCAGATTTTATTCACCAACCGTTAATTTTTTTTCATCTGACTGCTGCCTCATGGCCTTTCGAAGCTTGGGGCATGGATATAGTTGGCCCTATCAATCCTCCTTTATCTAAAGAACATCGGTTCATCTTGGCTATAACCGATTATTTCTCTAAGTAGGCAGAAGCTATACCTTTGGCTGAAGTGAAGACTAGTAGTGTCATCAACTTCATCAAACATCATATGATATACAGATTTGGTGTCTCTTGCCGAATTATCCATGATAATGGGCCACAATTTGTCAGCCAGAAGTTTAATAGGTTCTGTGATAACAACAGAATCAATAATTTTGCCTCTACGACCTATAATCCTGCGGCTAATGGGTTAGCTGAAGCATTCAACAAGACCATTATCAAACTCCTTAAAAAGTTTGTCTCTATTAACAAACGTAATTGGAGTGATAAACTTGGAGATTGTCTATGGACATATCGCACTACCGTCTGTAATCCCACAGGTTGCACACCTTTTTCTCTAGTATATGGATGTGAAGCTGTCTTACCTCTGGAAATTCAAATTCCATCATTGAGAATTGTCGTTGCTAACGAGCTTACTACAGAAAATAATGATCGTCTTCGGCTTCAAGAATTGGAGGCGTTCGACGAGAGAAGGCTATTAGCTCAACAGCACATCGAACTTTGTCAAGCCCAGATTTCAAAAGCTTTCAATCGCAAAGTCAGAGTACGAACATTTTAGGAAGGCAAGTTAGTTCTTACAGTCAGATATCCTATGACTATGACACATATGAGCAAAGACAAGTTCGAGGCAAAATGGGAAGGGCCGTATATGGTAAATAAAGTTTTCTCAAATGGAGCTTATCAATTAACATATATGGATGTCAGAGTTGCTATGATGCCTATCAATGGCAAATTTCTCAATAAATATTACGTATAAAGAAAAAATGTACTCTATTTCAGAGACATGATACAAAAAAAAGTTTATTTTATTCAAAAGCAGAATGGAGTTACATAATATTAAGGATGGGGAGGAGGCCCCGACCCTTCATGATTAAATACATGGTTTGCCAACAGTTCAAACATTTCATTGTCTGAACTCACAAAAAATTTACAAGCAGCCATCCTCAATGCCTCTTCTTCGACAGTCTTCCCAGGCTCCACTAGCTTGGAAATCAAGTCCTTTCCTGGTGCAGGAGCAGTTGAGCCTTCACCCATTTCTTTCTGAGGAGGTACTGGAGGCTCAGCAGGCGGTGTCTCAGTCTTTCCTTCAAGCTTCGGAATGAGCAAATCTTTGGAAGTCATTTTGTACAGAAAGGAAAGAAATTGACAATATCTACGAAAGTTTTGTTCTATTTATAGACAGAACAACTAGATAGTCAACCTCGAGAACTGACGCGACTTTTTGAGAAGCACAACTGTTCGTTCATTTATAACTGTTCATTCATTTATAACTGATCATTCATTATCCTTTCTGCAAAAACCGACGTGATTGTTCCTTTATTTATTCTCTTCCTCGAAAATCAAAGTGACTGTTCACTCTTCATAATGAGAATTTATGTCCCTTACACTTCTGAATTCTGACTATTTACAACTTTGTCGCATCCGCATTTTCTTTTGGATTCTATTTTTCATGTTGTCACATCAAAATCAAATCATAAAGAAAAGAAAAATCATTCTTTATTCCTTCTTAAAAAGTATAGGTACATCTTGATGGAAATCTACTACATCTCAGATTTTCATTCTAAATATAACAAATGAAGGTCTATTACTTCTTTGGATCTTCTTAATTGTTGGTGCCAGTTCCTTGTCGCCTCGACCAAAAGCAACGAGCCAGACAATGGAATCAACTCTGGTCTTCTCTCTCCGAAAGACGAGAGGAGAACCACAGAGTACAGCAGCTTAAAGATAAGCAGCTGCCAATACAACTGGTGGAGAAAAGACGATCCGTCTTGGGAACTAGGAATGAGATCACCCTTGTGATACGATTCCTAATTCTGTCTCTCCACCATCCAACTCTCATGTATAAGGGCTCTTCCTACCATCTGCGGAAGACCTTTCTTGAACATAAAGAGTCCTGAGCTGTCTGATTTGAGTGTCAGAGTCATATGAGCTGTCTGATGTGGGTGTCGGAAGAATGCTCTTCGTAGCGTCCAAATCGCTAATGCCAGTTTTGACGAAACTTGTCAACCAAACTTCTGCAAATATGAACAAAGAAACGAAAAGTCAGAAAAATCTATCAAAACTGCGCATACATCAACAATATGTGCTGATTAACAGGCACATATCAGCAATGTGCGTCTATTTTCAGAAGCACAGACGCACATCAACAGTGTGCTGATCAACAGGCGCATATCAACAATATGCGCCTATTCTCAGAAGCACAGGCATGCATCGACAATATGCGCTTATCAAACATGTTCATATCAATAATGCGCGCCTCTGACCGAAGTCAAACACTGATTGCAGTGCACACTTCTGCTCAAAATTTCAAGCGTGCATCTACGACATGCGCTTCATTTTTACAAATTAATACCTACCTTCACAAAAATGGTGCAAAGTAAAACGTCTATGTGTGAAAACCATTGGTTCTTTGAACTTACCAACTTTTGAAGGTGCAACATGCAAAATAATAGCATCAGGACGAAGTGGCGCAAGTGAACTTATGGATAGTAAGGCCTTGTGAGAAGCCATTTGTTTTGAGAAAGTATGAATGTCCCTTTCATTTCTGGTTATCCTTTGAAAAGTGTTGAAGATGTAACATGCGCGTCATTTTAGGAGCCTATTTCGGGAAAGTACTAAACAATAGGCACTTGAAACCATGTGATGGCTGCCATGTGTCTCTCAAATAAAACTGTAAGCATTGAATTAGCCAAAGGAACACATCTACATGCGCCATTTGAAATCACAGCCACACAATATATCATAAATTATAAATTTCATTTTCATAAAGATGGGTGGACCCCTACAGACAAGGACGCAGGAAAAGAAGATAAAAGCTGGCATGCTTAACATTAATTCTTTTTCTCGTCCTCATTGGTCTGACGAAGAGCATCGTCCAGTTCTTGCATGTTGCGGATCCCCGAGCGACACATCAGATTAAGGAATCCTTTCGAATCGCCGCGCTCTTCAGAGGATGGCCCACCACTCGACCGATTGAAGACAGCTGGGTTTAAACCAAAACAGTCTAAAAAGTTCACCACCCTCAGTGCCGGGTCAGCCTCCAACAAATAAGTTGAAGGCGTGACGTCGGGTTTTGCTTCGGGAGACTAGATCTCAGTGACAGCATTGGTCTCCATCTTCTTCTTCTTAGATGCCATCGAAATTACAGAAGTGAAGAATAAAGTATAAAGATCAACCCCTACATATATATCACCAAACCGACTTTTCATATTCCTCATGGGAAACTGAAAATCATCAATGAAACTCAGGAAGACGAAGAGGAGATGGAGTATTTTCGAAAAAAAAATTTAATTATGACGACTGGGCATTGACTGGCGTAACTTGACCCAGTCAAAACTTTTATAAATTCAAAGTATTTCAAAACTTTAAAATGTTTTTAAGTTTTAAAAACTTTGAAGGGGGGTCTTTTAGGGCCTAAAAAATTAAGTTGCGCCATGTATTTACTACTCAGCAATCAAGTTGTGCCCCAAAAATCAAGCTGCGCCACTGATATGAAGCTCAAAGATCAAACTGCGCTATTGATTAAGTTGTGCCATATATCAGACTTCGCCTAGTCATATTGCGTCAAAGTCTATGTGGCGTCTGACATTTAATGGTCATCATTACCTAACAATACAGTAAACGGAGAAAATCTCTTCGAATCCCTCGAATTATGCCGCTCGAAGAGATTGGATTGACAGCTGTCCTGCACAACTTATGAGTTGCGCCTAGGCACAATCTAAACAAATTCCTTAGTTGAGCCTAGGCATAATCTGAACAAACTTCTTCTTAAGCTGCCACGTGCCTATCCATTCAGTTGCGCCTAGGCGCAACCCAATCAGGCGCAGTTTGACTTGTTGACTGAAGCTCGCACAACCTAATAAAGTTGAGACAGCTTTCATTTCTAAAACAGGATGACGTAGTACACATGCCACTAATCTCTCAAGACGTGTCTACTATCATGTACATGACCATGCGCATCTCAATCATATGATGCCACACGTCAAAATACAGTTAGTGCACAATTATTAACCGAATGAAAGTTGGCGCAACATCAGGTTGGCGCAACTCAATGTGGCGCAATCCAGCCTCGCGCACATTAGAATAACTGCTAAAACAGTTATTTCAAGAACTCTATAAATAGAGTTTCCAATCATTGTTAAAGCATCACAGAGAGATCAAGAACTCTTACAAAATTGCTGCTACATTCTACAGAGGCTCTAGTCTTCAAGTTCACATAGTCCAAGGGATAAAGTGAACATCTTCTGATCAGATTTCTACAGTTGTACTTCCCTAGAATTCAAATTGTACTTTTGTACTCTTTTCAAAAGTTTGTAATAGAACAACTTTTTTGTTTTTGCAAACAGCTATATTTATAGAGCCTAATAGAAATTTCTAGAGCCCACCATTTAATCACATGGCCAAGTTAGGGTTTTTAGAAACTACCCACACTAAACCTTGTCCTATTCACTAATCATGCCATCCTTCTTTACTAATAAACTAATTTGCCATTTCTAATTAAAATGATAGTTAAGGAAATGCTTCCTAGAAAAATGTTTTCTAAAAAAAATATTTCAATGTAAAAAATACTTAAAATCTTCGTATCAAATTATTTATTCAAAATTTTGGGAAGATGGGTTACACTTTTTAGCCTTGGTTTTGTTTTAACTTGCAACAATTCACAACATATGGAACCAGACATGCTACATCAATTCATTAAGTGTGAAGATAAGATGAGCGAAGGATCAAAACCACCCACCATAAAGAATGTCTATCTACCTTGACTGAGCAGATAACGAACCATACCTTAGATAGACAATTTGATTTGATGAACAAACTTCTTAATTGGTATAATTATACAAACAAGCTAAGCTCGATAAACCATCAACTCTGTCCGAATTAAATAAGCATGTATCACCACTCAAATCCTCCAATACCTCGCACAATACAAATCTAAACATCAAAGGTAAACCAAGAAACCAACAAAATGCCTTCGCCCAGAGCGAGGTAAAACACCAAATACAAGGATCAATGAGTCATACCTCTACATGAACCCAAGCCCAACCTGGCCTTCGAGCAAACAAACTAGCATAATATGCCATGAAGAGCATGATATTACACAATATTAATATTTATCAATATAGCCTTTGATACTAAGTCGAATTAAGCCCCCTTATTGGCTTGGACTTCCAGAGCTTCTCTAACATACGGATGACGCTTGTAACACTCTAGGGTTTTCTCCATACGGGTAGGAAACCCAACCCAACTCTAATAAATCTCTTCCTTTTCTACTAGGTAGAGGAGCTCACCATTTTGGTGACCATCCTTCAGAACAAAATTTTCCTTTCGACATGATCTTTATGAGCATATCTGCTCAAATATCATCCATATGGACCTTTTCAAGCTTAGCATTAGCATGTCTCGTATCTAATGATATCATGTTGTGATATGCTTAGAACTTCCATAAAATGTGAAGTTCTTACCAAGGTGATTAACACTCTGAGTGTCAGAAAACAACGTGTACTTATCCTATTTTAGCCCCAACTCTTGCATAACTTCTTCATCAACAGTAGCTTGTTACAAGCCTTTGTCACTAGAGTATATTTAGCTTCTATCACAGACAAAGTGACACACTTCTGCAACCACAACTTCCATGACACTTCTCCCCCTACGAACATTATTATGTAGTCTAATGTATACCTCTTGGTGTCTACTTTCCCAGTCGTATCAACATCAGCGTACTCGGTCAACTTTGGTTCGTCACTTCCAAGTGAAAGACTCAAACAAGAAGTGCTACGGAGATACCATAAAATATATTTGGTGACATTCTAGTGAACCTTCCATCATTTGAAAGATATTTGCTAACTGATTCGAACACCTATATAATATTTGGCGTTAAATACATCATAGAAAATGTGAGGCTCCCTACTGTTGAAGCATAAGGCACTCTCTATCTTCCTTTTTACTTATCGGTCAATGGACATTGCTCGGTGCTAAGTTTGAAGTGAGCCACAAGTGGGGGTTTCACCTTCTTTGACCCATCCATACCAACACCTCTTAATATAGTTCTCCCATGACAAACATATATAACATCTTTGACCCCTCTATTGGTTGATCTTTATCCCATGAATCATCCTTGTTGCGCCCAAATTCCTTATAGGGAACTTTACACCCATTTGAAGGCTATCATGGTAGCATTTCATCCCACAAGTAACATATCATCCATATAGAACAGTAAAATGAAGAAATAATCATCGAAAAAATATTTCACAAATACATTGTAGTGCCTTGCTCATGAAGGCGACATCGCGTTAGCTTATGGCTAGTGTAACTCAGTCAGAATTACGTTATATATAGAAATATTTTGTCATCTAATTGATCAGAACAAATGCAATGAGACCTATCTTATTCATGGATTGGATTCTGTTGGAATAAGTTCAAAATTTAGTTAATTGTGTCTTGGAGAATGAGCTCAATATATAAGTCTCTTTCCATCATTTTTATTGTTGTTTTCGTTGGATGTTTTTACTACTTGGTTTTGATGAATATGTTTTTGTTGTTGTTTTCGATGAAAAATATTCATTGTTCGATTTCTGCATTCATATTGGATTTTGAGAGAAAGAGAAAGAAAAGATAGAATAAGTGTATTGAATTGATGTTGGTATAATTACAGGAGCACACATAAGGGACAGCTGAAATGAGTAGAATTTCAGATGATTTTATTGATGGGCACCTGCCACTACTTAAAGAGAGTACACCTCCTCTTCACAATACAACATTCAAAATGGGACTAAAGTTCCTTATTAGTTCTCAACACTCCCCCTCAAGATGGGCGAAAGATATTAATCATCCTCATCTTGATACATAGCTTTGACAGACTCAATGAACTAAGACCCTTAGTCAGACAGTCTGCAACTTGTTCTTCTGAGCGAACATGGTCAATCTTCAGTATCCCTTGTTCCAGCTTTTCCTTGATGAAGAATCGATCGATCTCGATGTCCTTCATTCTGTCGTGCTGAACTGGATTGTTTGCTATACTTATTACAGCTTGACTATCGCTCAGAAGACGTAATGATGCTCCCTTGTCCAGCTTCAACTCTGTCAGCAGTGCTCTTACCCATAGCAACTCTGACACTCCCAGAGCTATTGCCCTGTATTCTGCTTTAGCTGTCGACCGTACTACTACTGGCTGTTTCTGGCTTCTCCATGAGACTAGGTTTCCTCCTACAAAAATACAGTACCCCGTGGTATACCTTCTATCGTCTATGCAGCTTGTTTAGTCTGCATCGCAGATCAACTTCTATGTGTCCATTCTTCTTGAACCATAGTCCTTTTCTCGGCGTCCCTTTCAGATATCTCAAGATCTGAAACACTGCTTCCATATGACCCGTTCTGGGATCATGCATATAGCGGCTCACTACACTCACCATAAATAAGATATTCGAGCGGGTGTGCCCCAGATAAATCAGTCTCCCTATAAGTCTTTGATACCTTTCACGATCAATAGGCTCTCCTACTTCTGCTTCCATCTTGCACTTCTGGTCAATTGGAGTTACTGCTGCTTTGCATCCCAGTATTCCTGTCTCCTTTAGCAGATCTAGTACATATTTTCTCTGTGAGAGAATAATTCCCTGTTCGTCGTCACACACCTCGATACCCGTAAAATACTTCATCGCTCCTAAATCCTTCACCTCAAACTCCTTCGTGAGTTTTGACTTCAGCTTAGTAATCTCGACTTCATCATCACCAGTGATTATTATATCATCCACATATATAGCAAGTATAGTAATATGGCCTCTTGTATGCTGGAGAAAGACCGTATGATCTGTAGAAACAAAATCGTAAAGCAGAATACTCTAGAGGGAGGATGAATAGAATAGGCAACAGAATATTGCTAATTAAAAATCTTGTTAGCAGTTAGATCACAGATATAAAAATAATCACAAAGTAAATGACAGAAATTAAAAGTGATCAGAAGGCAAACGCAAACACCAAGATTTATACTGGTTTTCTTCTTGTCAGGACTAGTCTAGTCGGAAGAACTCTAGCTTCCAGTTGAATCCACTATTGAAAAATCCTGCAAGTTTTTATACGAAGTCCTTGCAACTTCTACAGACGCGAGCTTTGATACGAAGAACTCGACCAACTTCAATTATGAAGAGTTATATCTTCTATCAAGCCTCTGATTACAATCGCTCTGAAACTTCTAGACCGTACCGCACTGGCAAATTGACTAGAGGATTGTAACTGGCATGGGATTTGAAAATAAAAGCTTTTTAGAACTCTTTGGAAGAATGTAAGCTTAAGAAGAGAAGAGATTGAAAGTGAATTGGTGATTTGAAATGATCGAAATACTTCTCTATTTATAGTTTTTCCAAAGACAGAACTCTGACAGAATTCGGGCAGAATTCGGACAGAACTCTTTGTAACAAACCGCAACTGAAGGGTGACCAAGTTCAAAAATCAAACGTTCACTAACGTTCCACTTAGACGAACTCTGGCCGAGTTCTGCTAGGGTTCGGCCAGTTCATTTTTAAGAAAATTCAATTTGGCTTTTTGAAAAGTCCTTCAGAAGCTTTTTGTAAAAATGATGTTTTTCAAAAACATAGGTAATTTGTAAAAGGATAGAATGGTTTTGAAAAACTATTTCAGATAACCTATTTGCCAGTATGACTCGGTGTACAATATATTCCTAGACTCAATAAAATGAAAATTTACATTGCTTTGAAGGAAATACATTCTGAATAGCAAACGACTTCAGTCTTGAACATAGTTGATATCCATTGTTGAGCAGTGTCCAAAACGTCGTATGTAAACATCTGAATTGACTTGTATTTATATCGAGACAGAGTTTGATCAATTATTAAAATCAGGTTTGACCATGACCAATGGGCCAACAATCTCCCCCATTTTGATAATTGACAAACCTTGCCGATATAACATCTAAGTATGGATCAATTCAAAAATGTATCAAAAAAAATTGTTCATAACCTGTATGCATGAAGATGTTAGATCTATTTCTCCTCCATTGTCACTTAGCAAAATAATTACAAAAAAGAAAGCTCCTCCGCAATAAATGCATAAGTAACAAACAGTGAAAAAACACAAAAAAATATATAAAACATTCATCACAGGCATGGTAGAAATAGAAAAAAATTTGTATAACTAACACAGGCATGTTATTTGCCACAGGCAGTTTTAATATGAAGCAGGAAAAAAGATAATGCTAGAATAAAACTGAAACAAATAAAGTGCTGAATAATAAACTAATATGCCAAATAAAAACCATGTCTATGAAAAGTCACAAATAATAACTAAAAGAGTGCTGTTAAGAACTAAAATAAGAGTACTGATAAAATCTTGGAATGTCGGAGCATTTTCAAGTAAACATAAGACATAAGATCAGTCTCAAAAATCATAACATCTCATAAGTCATCATCTTCATCATCATCGTCAGTGGCTGCAATGCCAGCATGTCCAGAAGGACCAGCTCCAGAAGTACCAGCTCCAGAAGTATGAGGAGTGGCACCAGTAGTTCGATACCAATCATAGGCGTTCCCTGACTGGAACAGAGAGTGGATCGCCTCATCATCAACACGGTATCCAGAAACAGAAGGGTCTCAAGGTAGAGAGCTAGCAGAGTGACCCGTCTGCACAAATCTCAGATCGACGAAGGAGTTGGCAATAGCCTGGAACCGAGTCACGTTACGGAACTCACATTCCCTGGAGGTGTCAACATAGAATGACTACAGATCTGAAAGGTGCTAATGAATACCCTCAAATGTATAGGGTAGGACTGAGGAGGATCATGTGCTGTGGGAGTAGGTGCAAGAGGAGCATGTACAGTAGGTGGAGGAACATTGGCAATGCTGCGACGAGAGAGTTTTAGAAACTTGGGTTCAGGGTCAACCGCACAAGTAGAGAGGTCAATATCAAATCTCTGAAAGATGCGAGGGATGATCATCACATAAGAGAGGTTGCGATCTCTTTCGCGACATCTTCCCATAATCTGAATGATTGTCTTAGGGGCAGAGAAAGGAATCCCCTTAAGAATGTGATAAAGAGCAGAGAGCTCAAGTGCAGTGACATCATCTTTAGAAGTGGATTTTGGAAGTAAAGTGAAATAGGTGATACGATGTAATTCGTAGTTAAACAAGTTCAAGTTATTAGCCTTGAACTTTCCAGGACGAGTGCGTTCGGGCGCACAAAGCTTACTCTTGAAACTAATGAGAGTCGTACCATTGGGAAAATCAAAATCAGTGATGTCATCGAGCGGGGCACCTTCCTTTGGAATACCAAGGATTTCTGCTAACGTTTCATCAGTGAATTCGATATCGATCCCTCCGACACGTGTTCTCACGGTAAAAGTGTCTAACACGAAATTATAATAGAATAATCTAATGGCATTAGTAGCAATAGGAATTTGTAAGGTGATAAAGTATTGTAACCCTAATGCCTCAAAGTAAGGGCGGTGATCCGGAAAGACAGTCCATTTGATCGGTGAACCGGTGTAAATAGTACGTATAATGAAATCGACATACCATTATAAAGCTTGATCGGAAGTTTTAAAGTAAAACTCGTCCGATGCACCGTCGTCCGATTGGACCGAAGAAAAAGAGGCAATCCGTATGCGGATCCGAAGATGATGCCTCTTCACTGGCATTGGTCACTGACATTGGTCTTCTTCCTCTTGAAGGGATTGAACTTAGGCATTCTTTTCCAAAATTCTAGAAACCCTAAGAATTGAAAAGTGAAGGAGAGAAGGAATTATACCTTCCAAGAATTGGATATCCTGTTGAGGACGAAATTCTCCGCACGAATCCAAAGTTTGGACGAAAATCTCCACACGGATTGGAAGAACAAGGGTGGAGAAAAACTAGGGTTTGGAGGCACGGCTGCTGCTGTTTGAGGATTTTTAGAAGAATGAAGAAGATGGGGGCCTCGGGTTCTGGCTGGTACATATATATACCCAGCCGAACTCTGGCCGAATTCGGACCGAACTCGGGCCGAATTCGCCAAGGGTTGCCTGGCTATATATAAATATATAAATATATATATATATATATATATATATATATATATATTTTTTTTTTTTTTTTTTTTTTTTTATGACCGAACTCGGGCCGAATTCGCCAATGGTTGCCTGGCTATATATATATATATATATATATATATATATATATATATATATATATATATATATATATATATATATATATATATATCAAAAATAATAGAAACGGGGCCACATCTTTTTCATTAATTCGTTTCAAATATTTAATTCAGAGTTTAGTAATTTTAAATCTCAAAATAATCTGATTAATATTATTTTATAAATTAATATTCTTTATTCCGTATCTGTCTCAGATTAGCTGTAGGAGTACTTTTCCAGCTAACGGAGGTTCACCGAAGAATTCTTAAATATTACTTCGCTTCGACCGTAGTCGTGGTGACAGACAGACTCTTTTTAGGCTTGTCTCGAAAATAGTTATCGAGTATCGAATAAATAATTAATAAAATAAAATTAATTAATATTATTGACATCTAAAATGTCTAATTTTCGATGTAAATAATTAAAACGGTCTTCCGCTAGGGGTTTTGTGAGTATGTCAGCTAATTGATTCTGAGTGTCTATGTATACAAGGTCTATATCTCTAGTTTGTTGATGATCTCTAAGTACGTGATGTCGAATCTCGATATGTTTAGTACGAGAGTGACATACTGGATTCTTAGTCAAATTAATAGAACTAGTGTTGTCACAAAAAATGGGACAAAAAATGGGTATGTGTGTAAAATGCAATCCATAGTCTTCTAAAGTTTGTTTCATCTACAAAATTTGTGCACAACAACGTCCTGCGGCGATATATTCAGCCTCGGTTGTTGATAATGCAACATAATTTTTCTTTTTACTAAACCAAGAGACTAGAGCTTTTTCTAGGAAATGACATGTGCCGCTAGTACTTTTTTATCTACTTTGCATCCGGCAAAATCAGCATCAGAATAACCGGTTAGGTCAAATGACGCAATTTTGGGATACCATGAGCCGACAGAAGAAGTGCCTTTAAGGTATCAGAAGATACGCTTAACTGCACACAGATGTAATTTCTTAGGATTAGCTTGAAAATGTGCACATAAGCAAACACTAAATATAATGTCTGGTCGACACAGTTAAATACAGTAAGCTACCGATCATACCTCGATACTTACGTATGTCGACAGATTTGTCTTGTTCATCAATATCAAGCTTGGTTGAAGTCGCCATTGGAGTGCTAAGTGGCTTTGCTGCTTCCATGTCGAACTTCTTTAATAGGTCCTTTGTGTACTTTGCTTGATTTATGAACGTCCCATTGTTAGTTTGTTTGATTTGCAGTCCGAAAAAGAATTTTAGCTCTCCCATCATGCTCATCTCAAACTCATTCTGCATACACTTTGAAAATTCTTGACAAAGAGATTCATCAGTAGATCCAAAGATAATATCATCTACATAGACATGAATCAAAAGAGTATTGCTATTCAAAGATTTTATAAACAAAGTAGTGTCAACCTTTCCCTTTGAAAAATTGTTATCAAGTAGAAAAGAGCTTAGACGATCGTACCAAGCACGAGGGCTTGTTTCAAACCATATAAGGCTTTCTTCAACTTGAAAACATATTCAGGAAATTTGAAATCAGTAAAACCAGGAGGTTGAGCTACATAAACTTCTTTTTTTATAAAACCATTTAAAAATACGCTTTTGACATGCATTTGAAATAACTTAAAATTATGAAAACATGCAAATGCACATAACATGCGAATGGATTCTAATCTCGTAACTGGGGCATAAGTCTCATCATAGTCGATACCTTCTTCTTGATTGTATCCTTGAGCTACGAATCAAGCCTTATTACGAGTCACTAAACCATTCTAGTTCAGTTTATTTCGGAATACCCATCGGGTGCCAATGACCGGATGATCAATGGGATTGGGAACAAGTTCCCAAACTTGATTCCGTTCGAATTGGTTTAATTCCTCTTGCATAGCATCTAACCAAAAATTATCACTACATACTTCATCAATATTTTTGGGTTTAAACTGCGAGACAAAAGCAACACAAGAAGCTATATCTTTATTAGAGGAACGAGTACTTATACCCTTGGTAATCTCACCAATTACCAAGTCCTTTGGATGATTGGCCGAGAATCTTATCTCTTTTGGTGTAGTCTCAAGATTGCTAGTTCCGGCCACTTTGTTTGGAGGTTCATCTGATGCTTGATGTGATGGTTCTGTATCTTTGTGTGAAGGTTTTGCAGTAGTTGTACTTGGTGCGATTATGTCTTCATTGTCATCATCGTCTAAGTGTTGATTTAGCTCATCAAACTTGACATTGATAGATTCTTTAATGATCATGGTTCTTTGATTGAAGACTCTATATCCTTTGCTCTTTGCTGCATAACCTAAAAATAAACCTTCATCAGCCTTTTCATCAAATTTACTCAAATTATCTTTAGTATTAAGAATAAAACATTTACAACCAAAGATTTTGAAATAAGAAACATTTGGTGTTTTATCAAACCATAGTTCATCGAGAGTCTTCTTCGATATAGGTCGAATTAGAACCCTATTAATAATATAGCATGTTGTATTTACAGCTTCAGCCCATAAGTATCTAGGTAGACTAAACTGGTTTAACATAACTCTAGCAATTTCAGATAGAGTTCTGTTCTTACGTTCCACAACTCTATTTTGTTGCGGAGTCCTAGGACAAGAGAATTCATGCAAATAACCGTGTGTGTCACAAAATTGCTTGAATTCTGCATTCTCAAATTCGTCGCCATGATCACTACGAATACGAGTAATCATGAACCATTTTTCATTCTGTACTTTCTTACAAAAGGTGACGAATTCTGATAATGCATCGTTCTTGCGTGCAAGAAAATAAACCCATGTATATCTAGAAAAATCATCTATAATGACAAATGCATATAACTTACCACCTAGACTAGCAATTCTGCTGGGTCCAAATAATTCCATATGCAACAATTGTAAAGGTCTAGTGGTACTTACAACGTTCTTGGATTTGAATGCAGATTTGGTAGCTTTGTTCTTTTCACATTCACTACATACCGTATCCTTCTTCAAAGAAATATTCGGTAAGCCGCGTACCAACTTTTTTGCAGATAATCTTAAAATTATGTCCATGTTTCCATGACCGAGTCTCATATGCCATAGTTGACACTCAACGCTTTTGGCCATCAAATATCTACCTGCTGCGTTAGCATCTTCCAACAAATAGAATACATATATATTGTCTTCCCTAATACCTTCAAATATAGTACTACCAGTTGAACTATCAACTATAGTACATTTATCTTTTACGAAGTTAATACCATAACCATGATCAGCCAAATTGCTTATGCTGAGCAGATTATGTTTTAACTCGGTAACTAGACAAATATCTTTAATCACTGGATAGAGAGCCTTACCAATGTCGCCAATACCGATTATGTACCCTCTTAAATTGTTACCGAAGGAGACATATCCTTCTTTATTCCTCTTTGACAGTGTTTCAAATAATCAAGCGTCACCGGTCATGTGCAGTGAGCAACCGCTGTCGAGGATCCATTTGCTCCTAGCATATGAAGGGGGTCCTACCTACAAAATAATTTACAGATGAAACTCTTGGTACCTATTTCTTGTTGGATCCTGACTGGTTAGTTTTCGGTATCCATACATAAACATTTAAATCTACTAACTTTCTGATTCTATATGCAGAAGATATATGACCAATGAGGCCACAATAATAATGTTTAGCATGTTGAGTGTTGAAAGTATTGTGAGGTGCATGATTGGTAGGTTTTGGTTTTCTATTATAGAAGAATGCATGCCTAGTAGTCTTCTTGGGCATAGTTTTAGTATGGTTTGGTCTGACAGTATTGGGTGTGTTCCGATGATTCGGTAATTGATACGTGTTAGAATAGGAAGCAGCAACTCCAGGCCGTTTTCCTAAACTAATTTCCAACTTTTTGGAAGTGTCATATAATCTAGTATAGTCAGATGTGAGTGATTCTAATCTGACGTGTGCACACTGGAGACTCTTTCTCTCCTTAGATAGGTCTTCCTTTAACTAGATAATAGTTTGGTCTTTTTCTTCGGATAGCTTAACAGTCTCGTGTAACAATAATTTAATAGAAGAAAGCTCACCAGACTCATTTAGAGAGTTATTATCTCTAACTTGATCTAGTAGGTCGGTAAGTCTTCCTATTTCACCTTTGTACTCTTTGAGTACCTTCTTAGAGGTTTCATATTTGCTATGCAGTTTTCTGTAATCATCTAACAGTTCACTGAAAGCCTCTCCTAGTTGCTTAAAGGTGAAATCATCATACGGATCAAATAGAGGATTAGTAATTACCTGCTCGTAAGCCATCAAGCACACATTTGCAGCGTCATCTGATTGTTCGTCTTCTGAGTCGCTGGCATCAGAATCATCTTCGATGGTTCTTCTATGTTGAGCCTTGAGAGCGATCGTCTTCTCTGACTTTTCCTTTGGTGTAGCAACTTCAAAGTCTTGAAGTTCTAACTCGTGAGTGAGTAGCTTACCCATGAGTGTTTCCAGAGACATTGTTGAGAGGTCGTTCCCTTCAATTATTGCTGTAGCCTTTGGAATCCAGTTCTTTGTAAGGGCTCATAGAAGTTTGCGAATCTTCTCATGGTTACTATAATCCGTGCCTAGTGAAGACAGAAGATTTACAATATCCAAGAATCTTGTAAACATCTGAGTGACTAATTCACTTAGCTTCATTTTGAACGCCTCGTACTCCTGAATAAGTCTGCTGATCTTTGACTCCTTGACTTTTGTTGTTCCTTCGTGGGTTACTTCGAGAAGTTTCTATACTTCGTTTGATGTTGTGCAAGTAGATACCCTGTTGAATTCAGATCTGTCTAAAGCACAAAATAAAGCGTTAATAGCACGTGCGTCAAGACTGGCCTTTTTGTTTTCTTCCTCTGTATATTTGTCATGGTATTTTCAACTAAAACACCATCAACATTAATACGAGATAGATTTTTATAGCCATCAATAACTACAGACCATAAGTCAAAATCAAGAGATTTCAGAAACAAACTCATACGTGTTTTCCAATAAGTGTAGTTTGTGCCGTCAAATAGTGGAGGTCTGTTTGTGGCTTAGCCTTCACTTGTGAATTTCACAGTTGCCATGTGTAATGCTGTGATCTATATAAAAATTGAATATAACTGCAATTTTACCTTGCTTTACCTGTATAACCCGCTCTGATACCAATTGTAGGAACAAAATTGTAAAGCAGAATACTCTAGAGGGGGGATAAATAGTGTAGGCAGTAAAATATTGCTAATTAAAAATCTTGTTAGCAGTTAGATCATGATATAAAAATAATCGCAAAGTAAATGACAGAAATTAAAAGTGATCAGAAGGCAAACGCAAACACCGAGATTTATACTGGTTTCCCTCTTGTGAGGACTAGTCCAGTCGGAAGAACTCTAGATTCTAGTTGAATCCAGTATTGAAAAATCCTGCAAGTTTTCATACGAAGTCCTTGCAACTTCTACAGACGCGAGCTTTGATACGAAGAACTCGACCAACTTCAATTGTGAAGAGTTTTATCTTCTATCAAGTCTCTGATTACAATCGCTCTGAAACTTCTATACCGTACCGCACTAGCAAATTGACTGGAGGATTGTAACTGGCTTGGGATTTGAAAATAAAAGTTCTTTAGAACTCTTTGGAAGAATGTAAGCTTAAGAAGAGAAGAGATTGAAAGTGAATTGGTAATTTGAAATGATCGAAATATTTCTCTATTTATAGTTTTTACAAAGACAAAACTCTGACAAAATTCGGACAGAATTCAGACAAAACTCTTTGTAATAAACCGCAACTGAAGGGTGACCAAGTTAAAAAATCAAACATTCACTAACGTTCCACTTGGCCGAACTCTGGCCGAGTTCTGCTAGGGCTCTACCAGTTCATTTTTGAGAAAAATTAATTTGGCTTTTTGAAAAGTCCTTCAGAAGCTTTTTATAAAAAGGATGTTTTTAAAAAACATAGGTAATTTGTAAAAGGATAGAGTGGTTTTGAAAAACTATTTCGGATAGCCTATTTGCCAGTACGACTCGTTGTACAATGTATTCCTAGTCTCAATAAAATAAAAAATTATATTGCTTTGAAGGAAATACATTCTGAATGGCAAACGACTTCAGTCTTGAACATAGTTGATATCCATTGTTGAGCAGTATCCAAAATGTCATAGCTGAACATCTGAATTGACTTGCATTTATATCGAGACGGAGTTTGATCAATTATTAAAATCAGGTTTGACCATGACCAATGGGCCAACATGATCTGCATTTGTTTGATGGTACCCCATGCCTGTAACAACCTTTCTGAATCTGTCAAACCAGGCTCGAGGAGATTGCTTGAGTCCGTATAGTGACTTCTTTAGTTTACATACTTTACCATGCGACGTTCCTCTGTCTGATTCTGTCGCATAGCACCCTGGCGGGGGTTCCATGTATACTTCTTCTTGCAGGTCCCCATAGAGAAAGGCATTTTTTATATCTAACTGGTAGAGCTTGTACCCATAGTTTGCTGCAATGGAGATCAGAGTTCTTACTGTGCTCATTTTCGCTATTGGGGCAAACGTCTCATCATAGTCAATGCCATATGATTGTGTGTATCCTTTTGCTACCAACCTCGCCTTGTACCGCTCTACTTTTCCTTCTGGCGTCTTCTTTACTGTGTACACCCATTTGCGTCCCACAGCTTTCTTTCCTTTGGATAATGAAACCAGCTCCCATGTCTTATTTTTCTCTAGTGTCCCAAGTTCTTCCATCATTACCGTTTTCCACCTTAGATTTTTCTTTGCTTCCTGCCAACACTTGGGCAAAGAAGTAGAGTCTAACGATGCAATGAAGGCTCGATAATTTGGAAAAATGTTAGAATAAAACAAGAAGTTGGAAATGTCATATTCATAATCATCATAACGACTAGGAGCCTTACCCGCATTGATGCGAGAAGATCTCTTTAAAGGAGCAATAAGTGGTAGAGAGGACATACCATCAGAGTCAGAGAGATCCGCATCGGAATCAGAGTGATTCAGTACGGGGGCAACATCTTCAAGAGCCGGGGCAGGAGTAGACGAGGGACTTGGTATGGTAGGCACTGGACTTGGTACAGTAGGCACTGACACTGGGAACGGCTTCTTCCCCTACGTAACATATGTATCGTCTTCTTCATCGGAGTCACTACTATCTCCCCCTTTCGTCCAGTTCTCTACGACCGGGCACGGGACCGATCCGACTACCATGTTTGGACTTATTCTCACCCCCTCACGTTTAACACCCTCCGTGTTAGATGTGTCACAAAATGTTGAACCTTCATCTGAACCATAGTATGGTTCCAGTTCTCGGAATGTAACATCCATGCTTACAAATAGTTTCCGTTCAACCGGGCTCCAATATGCATATCCCTTCTGAGTCACCGTGTACCAGATAAAGACATATTTAACCGCTCTAGGATCCAGTTTACCAACTCCTGGCCTATTATCTTGGACAAAATACACACACCTAAATACTTTCGGTGGAACTGTGTAAGTGGTTACACCAGTAAGCATTTCTAACGATGTTTTCCAGTCCAATACCTGAGATGGTATTCTGTTGATGAGATAAGAGGCCGTCAAGACAGCTTGTCCCCATAAGTGTTTTGGGATATTCATAGCCAGCATCATCGTCCGTGCGACCTCCAGCAGGTGTCTGTTCTTTCGTTCGGCCACACCATTTTGTACCGGTGTATAGGCACATGAAGTTTGGTGTAGTATTCCATGAGTGGATAAATACTCAGCAACCTTCTTATTTGTATACTCCGTCCCATTGTCAGACCGTAAGCACTTAATTTTAGTACTATATTGTGTTTCTACCTGGCAATAAAAATCTCAAAATGCCTCAAAGATGTCACTTTTATTCTTCATAAAGTAGACCCAAGTCACGCGAGTATAACAATCAATAAAAGTGACGAACCATCGAAAATCGTTAATACCGGTTGTAGGATAAGGGCCCCATACGTCCGAATGTATTATGTCAAATGCAGCTAAACTTCTATTCCCGGAGCTCACATATGAGTTTCTGGTATGTTTTCCCAACTCACAAGCATTACAAAATAACTGCTCTTTATTAGCCCTTTGATATAAGGACGAATACATTCGACTAATAACTTTAAAGGAAGAATACCAGACACGCTGGTGATGGAGGAGCAATTCGTCTTCTACATTGCTACGTGAAGCGTCCGGTTGTGCGTCTGCTACTAGAGATGCTAATGCTTTGTCTAGTCCAATCCTGCCCAAGTACCATAGCCCCTTATGCCATGTGCCAGTCCCTAGTTGCCGTCCTGTCCCCTTCTTCTGAAAAGTTACCTTAGAAATGTCAAAGAAAATAATACAGTTTAGATCAAGGATAATGGCACTAATAGATATAAGATTGACAGAAAAAGAAGGAGCATGTAAGATATTATTGAGAGTAAGAGAAGGGGTGCATGCAACAGTGCCTTTACCCATTATAGGTCTGGAGGTACCATCAGCAGTCTGAATACTCTCTGGCAACGGTAGGTGAGTATAGTCCTGAAACTCACCACGGGATTCGGTGACATGGCGAGATATCCTTGGGTCCATAATCCAACCTGGCTGATGGATAGATGTAAGAGCACGTACAGGTATACCTGCGCTGGGTTGGGCAAAGCAAGTGATGTGATCCCCCGAGGTAGATGACACCCCAGGAGTGACGAGACTGTCGGTCGAACCCAGCTTTGTGCCTCGCAACTTTACAAGAAACTTCCGCTCAAGCGGGGTTATTTTTGTCAGTTGATTTTCTCACCCTTCCTCCGCCAGATGTGCTTTGTGTCCTCCAAAATAATCTCCCCTTCTACCAGCATATCCTCCTCTACCACCATGACGTCCTCCACGTCCCCGTCCACGATCACTAGACTGACTTCACAGGGGTTTTGGATAAAATCTGATGTAAAGTCCGGAGGCACCACAGTTATGGCACACCCTACTCACAGATAGAGGCTGAGTGAAGGTAGTAAGGACAGACTTTTCAACCGCAGCTTGGTCCCCCTGGAAGGAGCCCTTGTTGGGCATCAACTTCAATCGATCTTATTCCTGTGTCATGACCGCTATAGCTTCCTCCAAGGCTGGATGTGTGGGCTGGGACAGAAGAATATTCCTTTTCTGCTCAAATACAGGGTTGAGCCCCTTCAGGAACTTCATCATTCGCTGTCGCGAAATATAAGCCAAGAACGTCTGAAAATACTTCACAAACACCTGTTCGACTTGTGCATCTTCCATCCCAAGAGGATCATAGTGATCAAGATTAGACCATTACTTCTTCAACAGGGCCGCGTACTCAGAGATGGTATGGTCGTCTTGGGCCACCCTATCAAGTTCATCCTGAAGTTGGAAGACCCGCATAGGGTTGCCCGAACCTGAGTACATATCCTTCAAAGTCCACCATATATCAGCGACAGCCTCCATCGCCTCGACATTGCCCAACACCTGGTCGGTCAAGGAGGCTGTCAACAACCCAGCTATGACGTTGTCGACAATCTCCCAGATAGAAAACTCCTTTTAGGAGGGATCGGATGGTGCCTTCGTTTGGCCATTGACATAGCCAACCAAGCTACGTCCCTTCAGCGTCCGCATCGCCTGCCTCGACCATTTCAAGTAGTTGGACGTTCCTTCCAACTTTGTCTCCAGCTTTTCCAACTTCTCTATTTTGTTGGGTGACGGATCCACATCAGTATGGGTCACTCGTGGGGTTGCTTCGGTTAATCTCTTTGATAAGATCTCATCAACCGAGCCCTTCATCTCTTCTGCCGTCAGTTTACCACTGATAGAATCGGGAGGTAGCGTCAGGAAGGGAGGTCAGGTCCGGGGCGCTGCACCGCAGGTCCGGGAGGAAGGAGCTGGAATAGTAGATGGGGGTTTGGGGGGTACTGGCGTCAGGGAGGGAGGAAAATTTTTTTGGGAACCTGGCTCTGATACCAAGTTAAAATAAGTAGAATTTCTCAGATAATTTTATTGATGGGCTCCTGCCATTACTTATAGAGAGTACACCTCCTCTTCATAATACAACTTCCGATGTGGGACTAAATTCCTTATTAGTTCTCAACAGGGACACTTGATCATTGAAAATTAGTTTCTTCTTCTTTTGGTTATTTTTTGATCGGCGAGTGGTATCAATCTTTCTTTCCTTCTTCATACCCTAAAAAAGGAACTCCCTTTTTGTTTTCTTTGCAACATCCTTACTATAATTAATGCCTCAATAAAAAATAAACATACAATGTCACTTGTGTAATATTTATGTTATTGGGTGAAATGCTGGAAGTATAGACTAATGGTGCACATATACATATGGATGAAATATTAAGAATATTTTAATGTGTAATTTCATTGATGTTGTATTCTAGGATTTCATCTATTATGGAAATAGTTTGGCCATTGATTCGCTAGTAGTATATTGGGACCAATGGGTCGCTAGTTGCGAGAGCACTGAAATGGAAAGTTGAGTTCGAGCAGTGGCTCAAGACATGTAAAGCATGAACAAAGATTTGTATAGCATTTATTCAGTTTCCTTTACCATGCATAATAAGTTCAATAGCTAAGTTCCATGCACATTTGCATGGTCGTGGACAATTTGTACACAATATTTGACTTTCTTTAAATGGTATTCAAGGCACCAAGCCTATTGGCCTAGAAGAAAATTATGTGGAACATGCTTCAAGCACGAGGTATGATAGGACATTCAGTAGGGCTAGTTCCCCGCATAAGAAGGGTCCTACTTGGTGTTGAAATCGTCAACCACCACCATATTGAGAAGCTGCATTGCTAATGATTATTTTGTAGGGGTGGTGAGTTCTAATCCTTATTTTTCTTGGTTGTACAAGTCAGCTGTGGGTAAGATTTTACTGTACAAATGATATACTTTATATTTTATGATTATGAATTGTTAATAGACTCTAGATAAAGTAGAAAGATAATATTAATAAACTTTATATATATATATATACATATATATATATATAATATTAATAAACTTTATATATATATATATATATATATATATATATATATATATATATATATATATATGTATATATATAATATATATGTATATATAAATATAAAATATATATAAAAATATATATATATATATATATATATATAAAATATATATATATATATATATATATATATATATATATATATATATATATATATATATATATATAGCAGGGATCCACATTCCCGATCTTTTGCATCCTCAACCATCCCCATGCTATCCACCGTTGGATGTTGCTTAAGTCATCTAATCTTAACCATTGATTTGAATGGTTCAAATATACACACACACACACACACACACATACACACACACACACACACACACACACACACACACACACACACATATATATATATATATATATATATATATATATATATATATATATATAAGGAGGGATCTACATCCCGGATCTTTTGCATCCCCATGCTATCCACCGTTGGATGTTGCTTAAGTTATCTAATCTTAACCATTGATTTGAATGGTTCAAATATATATATATATATATATATATATATATATATATATTTATATATATATATATATATATATATATATATATATATATATATATATATATATAAGGAGGGATCTATGTAATGCTCATATCTCGTATTACGTATTTGGAATACGTGTACGTATTTCGGGCGCATATTTTTGGTTTGTCATAATTAGCTAGCCTTGGGTTTTATTTTGTATATTGCATTAGCATGGTTCCTCATGGCATTGTATTGGCTTGGTTTGGTTCGGTTTAATAGGTTTGGCTTGGTTTGGTTTTATGTGGAGAACCACTCCCACCTACCACCACTCCCACCATAAATATCTATCCCACTCTCTCTCTTCCATTATTACTCATTACTCATTCTTCTTCTCCATCTTTACTTCTCCACCTACCAGGAGAGAGGGAGAGCTTAGGCAAGTGCATCTTGCTTCATGGAGGAACCCCATTTTTATTGTTCCATTGTCTCTCTCATGTGTTTCTAACCCACTTTAGTACTTAGCGTTTTTTATTTCCATGGTTAAATTCTTGTAAATCTAGTTTTGTGGTATTTTAGGATTTTCTTGGGTTTGATCTGTTTAACCTTGCTATTTCCAAGTTTTGATGGTTCCATGTTGTAAAAAATTTTATTCTACCCTATTTTGACCTATGGAAGTCTAAATTTGACTCCTGTGGGAAATTGGGTGGTGTGGAGAAGCCATGGTATTTTTCATGAACTTCTTCTCAGTTGGCAACAAATTGTTGCAGGCTTACCATTGTTTGGCCGCAGGAGTCTGCTTAGCCGCATGGACATGGCAGCATTATTTACTTCCTAAAATGATAGCATTTATTAGCCATCCTATTAATTTTAAGTAAAGCCTATTAATAATTGCCACGTACAGCTTGCAATTGTATACACATAATGTAGTGGTGAGCCGCATGAAATTATTAATGGTTTGAGCCACATGTACTTGCTGGCCTTGAAATTCTTGGCCACTTTAAGAAACCCCAGCCGCATACGTTCTAAAGCATAATTAAATGCTTACCCAACCGCATAGCATTCTTAGCATTAAATGTAATGCTTGCCTAGCCGCATACGTTTTTGGAAAGCATTAAATGAACGCTTGCTTGGAAGTATTAAATGCTTTGCTTGGAAAGCATTAAATGCTTTGCTTGGAAAGCATTAAATGCACTTGTGTTAATACATTAAATAAAGGCTTGCTTTAGAATAAATTTGAATGCATTTTTTTGCTAATGCATTTTTATATTCTTTTAAGGCTTTTGTTTCCATAATGCACGTTCTGGAGTGACTTGTCAAAAGCATTATTAAATGCATTTCTTAATGCATTGGACTAATACAATTGATTAATATTTCTTTAATGTATTTTTCCAAACCATAGCCGCATGGCTATATAGGCAATAACATGCTTAACAATAGTCAGCCGCATGGGCATTTACAACCTTCATAATTGCTTGATGCAGAGCCGTATGGCCTTGGCCATTTAATATTATTATTTGCATGGAATCTAAGGTGAGCCGCATAGGCTCCCTTTCCCCAATATCTAATATTTTGGCCACGTGAACCATTAATTAGGTAGCTCATGTGAACTTTTTCTTATTGCATTAATTGTGGGGGTTCCTACATAGCTTCCTTTAGTTGACTTGCTTGCTAAAGTGGGAGTTTGCATTTAATGAGGGTCCCACTGTCTTTTGTCTTATTTGATAGTGGCCTATTTATTGTTTCCTGGCCGCATGGGGTCCCTCCTACTCTTGGCCGCATGCACAATTGTATGCTAGCCGCATATGGCTTGATGGCCTTAAATGTTTGACTGATTACATTTAAATAATTTCGGAGCCGCATGGGTGGCCTTCCGCTCTCTTTGACCGCATGTTTGTTCTCCCACTTTTGGACCGCATGGGTCCCACTTTGATTGTTTAAATGTCTTATTTGCGTGAATTGTGGTCCGAATTTCTTCCCACTCCCGACATAAAAGTTGTAGAGCTTCTCCTTGGCTTCAGGAATATATATAATATTAATATATTATTATTTAATTGTGTAAGTTTCTCTCCTCCTTGATAATTGGCATGACTTGATAGTGACCCGCCATGGTGCAGTCCCGACATGATAACTTGACCTGACAATTTGACATGATAACTTGACATGATAATTCTTGATAGTGGCCCGCCGTGGTGCACACTTGACATGTTAAACCTGACATAATATTTCTCGAAATGTTGTTGCGACGGATAACACGACATGACAAGATTGAATAACTTGGACACCGTGGACAATTGTGCTTGTACAAATGAATCCGTCTTGTCCTGCATCATGTCTAGGATGGGGACCCCTGAGTACCACGGTCAGGGATACCCACTAAAATTTACTAAGGATAATCACTAGAATAAATCCAGTAGTCATGAAGAGATTTCCCAGCTACAGGCAATTCCGTTATCTGGGCGCCCCACTTGGGATCTGTAGCCTGCCATCGAGTAGGGCACATTTCCAGCACACTGTCATGTGTTGCACCCTCTAAGTCACCTAAGGGTACATGCATTTTCTGGACGATGTACCCACTTGAATTCAACTCTAATTGCGTCCGGATAGCCTGGATGGTCTGCAAGACTTGTGGCTGTGGAATAATCTCGCTGCATCTTGTTAGTAATTAGGCTTGTGACAACCCTAGTTAGTTAAAGTATCAAGCCGTACTTATTGCTTGGCCGTGAAATGTTGGATGAAGTTTACCAGTCTATTCTTGTCTTGATTCTGTACAAGATTTTCACATGACCTGTTTCCTTATTTTATCTTGCCGATAAATGGTGGGAGAAACCAAGTTCGGTTCAGACGAAGGATTACAACCCCGGTCCTTGTTTGGTTTACGGGTTGTAACCTGGTTATCTGAATAGTCCTATGGTTATTCCATCGTATATCACCTGTCATGTTTTTCCATAATTACTGTCTTTTATATATTTTTACTCTTGTGCTAATTGCTGGTTTTAGTTCCTAAGTGAAGCCTCCTTTGTGGCACTTGCTCTTTCTGGGGTCTGACCCAGCTGGTTTTGTATGGCCAGATACCAGAGCAGCTCCAGAGGATCCACCTGTCTTCCCGCCACATGTTGACCACTAGACGGAATCCTGGCAACGAGTGGGTTTATTTTGGCTCTCTCACTGTATTGTAAAATTTTTCTTTTGAGGCGTTTAGCCGCCGAGCAAGTGTTAGCTCGTGTACATTTTTACTTACTGTCTGCCTACGGGCTTTAACCTGATTGGCAACCTAGGGTTGATCATGTATGACCAAAACTCTTGCTAGTCCTCACATTTTGTACGACTAGCTTCATGATCAGCTGAATATGTAATGTTTGGGACGCCTTACTATTGTATATTTGGTGATCTTACATCTTGTAACATTTACTTACTTGCTTATGATTGAGACACTAGGCTTGTTATTGACCATAGGAGACTGATGGCTTGTAGATAAACCCTCATATATCTAGATAGCCGTGACCGTATAGTGGAGTGGATCCCATTTCATTATACGTAGCTGGCTATGTTTGCCCCCGCTCTCTAGTATTCTGGTTCTGGGGCGTGACAATCTAAATCCCTGATATTTTGCACCCCCAAGCATCCCCATGCTATCTACCGTTGGATGTTGCTTAAGTCATCTAATCTTAACCACTGATTTGAATGGTTCAAATCAATGGTTAAGATTAGATGACTTAAACAACATCCAATGGTTGTTAACATGGGGATTCTTGGGGATTATATATATATATTTTTTTTTGGGGGATATATATATATATATATATATATATATATATATATATATATATAGTGCTGGTTTGGCATTAGGTGAGTTGGATTGATATCGCTTACCAGTACTGACCCCCTCCTCTACATGTGTTAGAAATACTACAGACGTTCCAAGGAACTATTAGTCACGCAATGCATTGAAGCTCTCTTTTAAAATATTTTGAAGTTCCCTTTCGTCTTTAAGGTGTTTTATTTTTTAATGTAATAAAAGGGCAAGATATATGGAATGACATTATTTTATGTCTGTTTGCCAGTTTCGTAAACTGTAAGCAGAGTTATGATTGTTTTATTTATGTATTACGTGCAAGTTAATGAATAAAGAAAATTATCCCACAACATTATGTCTTGGAATGTATGTTTATGTTGATGGTTCAACCTATTTAATATTTTATTATATGTGCACGTTCTTCTCTAATTTAAGAAAAATTTAGAATTGTACGATATCAAACCTAGTGGCGACTTATCGATTCACCAAATTCGGGCATGACGTACACAGTGATGCATCATCGTTCTAGCATAACCAGGCACTCCGAAGAATGAATGGAACTTTCTGTACCACTATCGAGGGGCCTTCTTAAACCTATAGATATTCTGCTTTATATACAACTCTTTTTCTAAATCACCATGAATGATGTTGTCATCATATCTACTTTCTCAACCTCCAAATCAAAACATGCTGCCAAACCTAGCACCATATGTATAGATGAAAACTTGATGATCGATGAGAAAATCTCATCAAAATGCTTTTTTGCTGACCATAGCCCTTGATTGCCAACCTCGTGTTTATCGTAGGCAAGTAACATCTTCTCCTTGTTTCACTCTAAACCCCAACGATTCTTTAAGTTCCTCTTGCCCTTTGACAACCGTACTAACTCATTAGTGTGATTGGCCTATAAAAAACCCATCTCTTCATGTATGGCCTACATCCACTTTTGTCTATTCTCGTATCCTATCATCTCTGTGAAACTCTTAGGTTCTTATGTTAGTCAATAACATACACTCATCACTTTGAGTACCTCACATATGGTCGACGTTCTCGGATACCTCTCCTTAATGAAGCCTCTGGTGTTAGCTGTTCATCGACAACATTATTACCTTATGGAACTACCTTATTTGCATGCTTATCCTCCTGAAGAGTACCCAGATTATCCTCGGCAGACTGATGATCAAGGTTGGAAAAAATTCCATATATTGGAACTGTAACCACCTTTTCAGAAATAAAAAAATTGGTTATTTCTTTTCTAATTATGATTGTTTATATATTTTCCATTTATTATTAGAACACTTAAATCACTTTGTTCATGAGATTAGCCATCTATTTTATTCATATAAGTTTTATATAAATATTCTGTTCAGACCATAATTCTTTTGACCAACCAACCGATCCGAAGTGAGCCAAGCCCATCATAATTAGTCTATAACCCAACTAATAACTTTCTTTGTTCGAACCCGGCCTTTAGTGAAGCCCATTAGCCATTCCTTTACTAACCTAAACAACTTCCTTATGAACCTAACCTAGTCATTAATACCAAAAATGCAGAAAAGCCTAGTTCTTATTAACCCATTAGTCATTCCAGAGCAGCCCTTAGACCAACCAGTTTTATGAAGCCAACACCTTATTAAGCTAAGCCCAATTTCGTAGACTCAACCATAAGGCTTCGGGTCTGTGTTAATCAAACCCATTAGGTCATATACGACCCATTAAGTCATCATCGATTCGTTTTGGGTCATTTCCTTTAGATCTAGTAATCCACTCAAATCTCTTCTTCCCTCTAATCGATCCTAACCGACGATGAACAGTACATCCACGTCCGCACATCCCCGATAGTGCCACATTACCTCATCGATCGATCTAGGGTTTCTCGAACCTTTTTCATCATCGAATTAGATCGGAGCATCTCCGTCGTCCGAGTTTCCACCGACCTAATTCTGGTGATCTCTACCGTTCGCGCGTAACGGCCAACGACCACCACCGGCCTATAAATAGACCCCGACGCCTCCTCTACCTTCATCGATTCCATCGACGGCGAAGCCCTGTCAAAATTTCCCTTGAGTCCAGTCTCCTCCTTCCTCCTTCCTCTGAGATCCGGCCATGGCTACAAAGTTTTCTAACGACGACGACAATTCAATGAAGGCTAACCTCACCTCCTAGGTGACGAGTCAGTGTTCAACTTCGTCGATCCTTCATAGCAACGAGGGTGGCCGCAGCAAGCAACTCTGGTGTGCCTACGGAGGTTTGAAGCCGTGTCGGCTTCGCCAACTGTGGGTGATCTTCCCAAACTCTATAATTGTCGAGCCTTTCTGAAATGAACTTCCTATATTGATCAATTCTTCTTCTTAGGGAGAATTCTTCGACTGATAACTCTCTGGATCATTGTCTTGAATGGATCAGACCGATTGACGTTCTGTTTTGAGCTTGGGCAGGGGATTAAGGAGTGTCTAAGCATTTTTTGATTACAAATTATTGATCGGGTGAGTGATTGAATCTTTGAATCCTGACTTCTTTCGATTTCTTTTTTGATCCAAATTCAACCGGTTCGATAATTCCTTGGTTTCTTATTTTTGAATTGATTAGTAGATGGGAATCTCATTTTATCGTCTCGTACATTTTGTATATCATGTGTTTGACATAATATATGAACCGGTTCTACCCTGGTTTCTGATACATGGGCGATTGTGTCGGATACTGTATTGGTGTTGCTCAAACTCAGGTTAACATTTTACTATTTGGTGTCCTTGATTTATGTTTCATTTAAGGACTTTGGGGAGGTCGGGTGCAAGCTGTGTCCATTTATACCATGTTAGTATCATTCTGCGGGTTCAAATTCGAGAGAGGGAAACAATGTGTTTTGGGCTATCAACTGTGCAGTTGGTATTGGTCAGCAGGTTAAGCTTAATATTAGAATTGTAAGATGGGGCATTGTTAGCAACTAGAATTTGAGATTAAAGGTTTAAAATTAAGATGGTTACTGTACATGGGGATCAGTTTGTCGTTGGTTATGTACTGTTTATTAGCAGGTGGGTTTAAATGTTCATCGACTTGAGGGATTGGCTGTTTGAGAAAGACTCTGCTATGGATTGTTTGGGCCACTTTACAGTTATTAAATTAAATATGGGTTATTACTGAGTCAGGGAAGACTTGGACCAGTATGGTGGCATCTTGTTTGATATATTCCAATAATGAACTTTATTTGAAGCATTGAGGGTTTGAGATCATCATTATTATTAAAGTGCTCTTAGTAATATAACAGGGGGTATAAATATTTTAGTTGTATGGTTAGTTAACTAAATGAGTAATTTAGTCATGGGAATTGATTAGAAGATTTTTGGAATAATCTCTTAACCCTATTTCCCTATTTTTGGTGGATTAAAGTCATCGTCATTACCAGAAAGTAGGCAAGTACATGTATCTTGATTTTACAGCCACATTACATGCATATCATAATTCACATGTCTTTTGTTTATCGTTTTACTTGCTTGCATGTTGTCGTGTCGTACATGTAGTCACCTAAGCTTGGACATATACTTGATTGATAGTATAGCGTACAACAATATGTCTATTTACTTGACTACTATTATATGGTGCACGATATGTATTACACTAGACATGACTGATAGCATATCGTTACTATATACCTTATCCCTGTTAGTATAGCGTACATGGTATGCCTTATACTTATACATGACTGCTAGTATACTATTACTCTATACTCTTGACTTGATAGTCCTACATACTCAAAGATATTTTTATGCATGATTCATGTAGTTAGTGCATACTCTGATTATCTTATATTTACCTATCATTTCACTTGCTCTTGTTTACTTACTTCCTTTGTATCAAGTTGGTAATTATTATTGAGTTATATTGTGCTTTGCTCCATCCTAACTGGAGCGCTGATTACAAGTGAGACTGATTCCTTAGAGTATTACGGCCAGCAGAGGGACCTAGCAGTGAAGCTCACTCCGGATGTTCCTAAGATGTAGATTCTTGTAGATTGATTGGATGTATTGTTACTAAAGAAATATTGCAGGTTTAGATAGCTTTTATATTACTAGTTTTGTACCTGGATATTCATGTAAAAGGTTGTATTAACTGCATAGTGATTTATGATGATTAGTAGTGGATAATTCGTGATAGATGCTGTGATAAGATATATGATGATGACTAGACTAGACTGCTGACTACCGCTGTCATGAACAATGTGGGCCAGACACGACTTGATTCATACCCGATTATTCGAAAGCGAGTCGTGAGATATTTTTGTGGTGGCCCATGCAGGTATATCTAATGGTGCTTAGGACTAGAGTACCATTGGGAGCCTGCGAAATAGGAAACTCATCACATCTTAGGTCGATGGTTGTATATTTATTATCTATATTGTTTTCTAAATTTTTCTGTATCTCTTAGTGTCCCCTACAAAATTGTAGTTATAATTCCATGACTTTTGGGGATTATCCTCTTCCATCAGATTCTAACATCTTCTAGGATCTAGGCTTCCTTGCTATTTAGAGATTAAAGTTAGATTTTCTAAACTCCTTCTTTAGCAAGCCTATTAATAGACATTTGAAATTTCTCTATTGGTTTTAATCAGAATCCTACTTCTCTATCTTTATTTAGAATCAAAAACCATTTACTATTTATAGTTTCGACTCGTCATTTAGCAGGTTTATTGAATCTCTTAAAATATCCATTTCAAACTTCTCCCTTAATTTTTGTTAAGAATCCTATTTGATTTTCTCTAATCATTCCAAATCGAAGTATTTTATTTAGAGCCATAGAGTTCATATACTAGCTATTTGACCCAATCCTTTCCCAAAACCTTCCATTGGCCGTAAAGAATTATTTCCCAAAATAATTCCAGTATAGGATAGTATTCCCTAAGCAATTTCCAAGAGCCAATAACAAATGCCATTCATTGGTTTCTTCCACTCAACGCTTCACCGTTTTCATTCACCCTGAATCCAACTCAATTAGCCATAGTCGGATTTTTGATAACTTTAGTGTCTATAAGTTTCTGACCTCGATCCTTGAATATCAGATGATAGTTGGAGAGCAGATACCTCTCTTGGCTTAATCTATCCTTATGATTCTTTTCTTCCTATTGATAGTCGATCCTTTGATTCTCAAGAACACATATTTACACTGATACTACATGTCCTTCCTGGTGTGGTTGAATCTCCTTAGTAAATCGAAAAGTTTGCTTGAATTTGAATTATCAAGGTGCTCCTTTGAGACTCCCCTGAATAAAGTTGAGAGAATATTCGATAACCTACCATGGCGTAGCAAATGCGCACTGCAGACATTTATCTGAATCATGGAAACTACGGGACCACTGCAGTCAATAGCGCACTGGCGAGCTCTAAGTCGAAGTGATTTCTGGTATGCATAGGTTTTCGAATATTATTGAGACTATGTCCTAGATACATCATGTATCGATCACTGGAAGTTGTTCTGTCTATATCATTTAAAAATGGGTAAAGTAGAGATATTATTCAGTATCTACCATTTTTTGAGTCACGGAGCCAAGAGTTCACTGCAACTAGATGTACACTGGCGGGGCATGAATTCTTGGTAAAGTGATTTCGGATATGCTTGGGTACCGGATACTATTGAGACTATATCCATGTCCTAGACTTTTGGCCTCTTATCACCATTGAGAAACCATACCAGAATTATTTTAGTCTATTTAATTTTGTCCTAGCCTGAAGATTCTATTCCTAGTAACTCCCAGAGATCACTTCTAATACCATAACCAATATGAATAAAGACTCCTATAGCATTTCTACTTGACTTTCCCTAGAGTTCATTAGGACCATTTCAAATTCCATTTGCCCCAATCTCTTTCATGATTCAAACTTAGGTGTGTTGTATATTTTGTTGATAATTATATATTTTGCTAGCTATATATAAATACTTTGCAAATGACTATGAATACTAGTTAGCTAGTACACATATTGTGGATGACTATAGATATATCTTTTAGTATATATATCTATATATATATATATATATATATATATATATATATATATATATATATATATATATATATATATATATATATATTTTATATGTATATATATATATGTAGGAGTGCTCTAGAACCAACCAGTTGGTTTTGTATTATGAAACCAACATATGTTATACACGTTGGATTGGAATTGAATGGTTGAGATTAGATGACTTAAAAAGGTGGTGGGGTCTACACCTTTTAATCTCAACCACTAAATTCCAATCTAACCTATGAAACATATGGTGGTTCTATAATACAAAACCAACCGACTGGTTTTGGAGCATTTTTGGAGCATTTCTGTATATATATATATATATATATATATTTTATATATATATATATATATATATATATATATATATATATATATATAAAATATATATATATATATATATATATATATATATATATATATATATATATATATATATATATATGGGAGCATAGATAAGATAGTTACCTACTAACCCTATTAGCTCATTTCTAGCAAGGGCATCCTTGGGATCCATGGTTAGACATGTAAGAGAAGAAAGATAGTAGAATAAGATTATTGGTAAGCATGTTTGGTAGTAAATTTTGAGAGGCTTTTGAGCTTATGGCTTGTCTAGAAGGAGGATGACAGAACAATTAGTAGTGATATCGAATTCATGAAGAATTATGATGTTTTATGATTAAAGGCAAAAATAAGAGAATTATATGGAAGGATAGAAAAATATATAAGTGAAAGGTTGGTGAAGAAAGATTAGGTTCTTCCACAAAGAAAGTGAGTGAACTTGATGATCAAGTTGCGAAACACTCAAAGGAATTAATTTTGGGATTTGATACATAAAGGATGGATATGACCATAGTATGACTGAGAGGAATAGTTGTCGAAGTAATAGTGAGGAATTAAGACCAGGATATTGGCATACAACTCTTGGAATAGCTGGCTAGTGATTAAAGAAAGAAGGATCATTAAGTTGAGATTTTTTTGGAAGATTAACAAACATTGAGGATTCGAATCCTGGTCAGATTCTTGTTTAAGACGTGGAGTTTGAATATTAGAATAATGACTATTTCGATCATGTGGTAAGATAGATTTATACATGTTTGAGACATGACGATATTTTAGAATTTCTATAGGAAGATATTCAAATTTGATTAGTGATTAGAATTTTTCGAACATACATCATGTATCAGCTTGATAAAGATTTCTTCTAAGCGTATTATTCGACGTTGAGATTGTGACTTTGATTTTTGTTGTCTAGGGATTAGGTTGATTGAAGGAATACTTTGGGTTAGAAGTAAATTGGCATACTGTATATAATGGCTTGATGGAAATTGATTTAGTAGAATTGAATATATTCCAATAGTTACCATAGGTTCCTTGCTGCTGAAAGTTCAGCTAGTTTAGCAAACTTAGAAGATTGGTCGACAGGGTGTTACTGAGATGACTTTCCTTCCTACATACTCTATTTTGAATCACTTTTTATTTCTTTATCTTCGTGACCTTCATCTATGGAAACATATTCTCAGACTTCATTCGATCTTGGTCCTGGTTGTGTTATTTTGATCATCTACATTATCATGCCTAAATTTTGACTTTTTGATTATACCTCGACAATGGCTCTTAAATCATGCTTATATAATTTTTGATCATGACTAGATTCCTTTCTATCGTAGATCGTGCACTGAGGATTTTTCTTTTGATTTGGTCGTAACTTGACCTCTAATCAAGCCTCAGAATTTTGTTCATAATTTAATCATGTGTTAACCTGATCTTGCATATATAATCTATACTTTACTCATGAATTATTTGATCCAATCGTACCTAAACCATTTAATTTTTAACATTCTTTCAATTTTATCCTAGAATCTGGTTGTATTCGATTCCTGATCATGCCAATTTGCATTATTTCCAAATTACTGTTTTAATCACATTATTTCTATAGTTGATTGTGGCCAGACAATTTTTGGCTTTTTGTCGTAACTATATTTATCGTGCCTAATTAATTTTTTAATTGATCATGATTTTGGATAAATCGTGCCTAAAATGATTTAGTCATCCTTCGATTCTATTCTAGAATTTGATTTTGCTTGTGCCTAAATTTGATTTCAGATAATACAATTTACGCTATTTCCAAATTCTTGATTTTGAACGCATTATTTCTATATTTGCTAATGCTTAGGGAGTTTTAATCCTATATTTGATCGTGCTTAAGCAGTTTTGATCCAATTAGTCATGATTATATCTATCGTGCCTAATATTTCCATAGTTCAATTACATTTTGATCGTGCCACAACAAATTGTATTTTACCTTTAGACATGCCTAATTATTCCATTCTTGTACCTTATCGTATCTAGACAATTTTGATTATACTTAGGTTTTGATCATGTCCGTAAAGATACCATTTTGATTTATTTTGATCATGACTAAAACTTGGTGTTGATCATACTCAGAAAATCATGCTTAGATAATTTTTATTCTTCTAAGCTATGACTAACTTTGATTCTATTCCGTGACCAACTAATTTCGATCTTTATCATACCTATATTTTGACTACTTAGGGTTTTGACCATGCCTATACCTTGATCACTATTCTATAATCGATCATGTCTAGTTACTTGATCGTGACTAGATGATTTATGATCGTGTTTAAATTTCAAATTTTTTGTTGATCATATCACGTTCACCATCTTCAAAATTTTCGTATTTTGATCGTGCCTGTGATATTGATTTTTTTATTTTGATTTTATTTCACACTTATTTGGTTTTGATCATTTTCAAAATTTACCTACTTGAGTATTGATAATCGTGTCTATCGTTCGACTTGAAATTTCGAAGACGAAAAATTTCTAAGGTGGGTAGATTTGTAACTCCACCTTTTCAGAAATAAAAGAATTGGTCATTTCTTTTCTAATTATGATTATTTATATATTTTCTATATATTATTAGAACACTTAAATCAATTTGTTTATGAGATTAGCCATCTATTTTATTCAGAGAAGTTTTATATAAATATTCTGTTCAGACCATAATTCTTTTAAACAACCAACCCATTCGAAGTGAGCCAAGCCCATCTTAATTATTCTACAACCCAACTAATAACTTTTATTATTTGAACCCGGCCTTTAGTGAAGCACATTAGCCATTCATTTACTAACCTAGACAACTTCCTTATGAACCTAACCTAGTCATTAACACCAAAACGTAGAAAAGGCCAGTTCTTATTAACCCATTATTCCTTCCAGAGCAGCCCTTAGACCAACCAGTTTTATGAAGCCAACCCCATGTCACGACCCGCACCCTGTTTAGGGGCACGAGAACGTAGGTACGTCCAGCCTACGCCACAGTATTGGCGGTAGAACGCTGTATAGGTCATCTATAACATCTAACATATAACAACAAGATATATAAACCTGTCATCTCCGTACGGAGGTATAATATATAACATATCAACTCTATATCTCAATCGCAAGTCTAAGAAAGATGGAGCACGATATGGAATAAGATAAAAAAGAAGAACTGAATATATAATTAAAGTCATCACAACACACATATAGATATACAACACAAATAAATACAAGTCCTGAATATAACTAAGTCTCAACTAACAATCGGAACAATCCTATACAAACTAAAAGCTATATGTACTAGACTAAACTAGGCACCCTCTACTGAGCTAGATGCCCCTCAGGCTCCTAAATGTTACCCTCATATGCCCCATAGAAGGTAGGGCAGTCCTCATCATCATCTATAATACTTTCAACAGTTCCAGTCAGGACAGGAACGGGCATAATACTTCTCACGCGGTTCATATCATGTTGGAAAATATAATGCATGCAAAAGAGTAAGATACATGGACTGTAAGGAAATATATATAAAAACGAGAGAGATTTGATAATTGGAAATATCTATATACATGATAAGTAAGAACTGTAAGTAACCTGTGATTTAGAGCATGAGATGGTTATATAAACGGGTTAGGACAATGCAAGGGTAACTCCATCATACGTGAGTGTACAATGGACATATACATGATTTTCACAAGATTTCACAAGATGGGATTTTGATCACATAACCATTTCCTACTCACCCTTCATAATCAATACACAAGGATCCAGTCAAGTTACGTTACCTTGCACAAGAGGTTTTTATTATGTTTGTTCACGTGATCATGAGAACAAGATTGCACAAGAGTATACATGAATAGCGGTGTACATGAAATACATGCAAGATGTTCGTGAAAAGCACATGACAACTATTTCTGATGTACCCGAGGGGGATAACATCACATGATAAGATCCATATAGTACCAATCCGTGATAATAATGTGACAACATCATGTAAAGTAATCTAGAGCAAGAATATAAATCCTAACAGTATGAAATGATCAGAGAATGTACTCGCCTGCGATCTGAATGTTTGTGAGAATATACTGTCCGAAACGAGGTATCTGAGTCCTATTTAGAGCAACACAAGTCATGATGTATACAAGGGGGTTATAAATGAAGTGTACAATGCATCTACATGATTTCTAGGTCAATCTAGGTCAAAGTCAACTCTTGGCCAAACTAAGTCAACATCTAGGATTTGGTCAACTATCTAGTCAAACAAGGTCAACTAGGCTATTTCTAGGTCAAAGAGTTAATTGGTCAATTCTAGTCAAGGGGTCAACATCTAGGTCAACTTATCTAAAGCTAACTCAAATCTAACTCGTAAGTCTACACAACTGATACCAATATCAGTTATCCTATATATATAATATATATACAACCCACATAACCATATCATATAAATACTCAAATCAAACATTCACATATACCTACTGCTATACCCCTCCTATCTAAACTGAACTATCTACCATCACACCCATATATATATAACATAAGGTAGAGGATTGGACTGATCAAAAGAAAATGGACTAAACAAGTGGGATGCAGGGGATTTAAATTATAACATATAGACTGACCATCTCCCCGAAACACCCTGTTATCTGCTATTTCCGATGGCACCTGTGTGCACAATCCTCATTTACCTACCTGTGTACCACAGGATCCCAAAGCCTGTTGTTCTAAACTGGTCTTCCCATTACCTGTATGCAAGTACACATGCTAATGAGGGCACTCCCTTCTCTGTAACTTGCCTTACAGTAAACCCAAGTTCCCTCATAGCAACTATTATTGCTACCTGCTACTTACCCTTGAATTTTCCTTCCAAACCCTCTCTCTCTCTCCCTATTGTTGTTCTACTCTTCCTTTTATTTACTCGTGCTATACTCACCTATTTCAACTGCTACCATATTTGACTGATAGATGTAACCCCCTTCATATGTTGTCAAGTCTGACCCCAATCTCTCACTCTCCTATACATACATACATACATTAACAAGCTCACTAGTCCATCCCGGGAAACATCAATCATACATATATATGTCCTATGATATGAACTATAAAGTATAAAATTAAAATCAAATTTATATATACTAAACACAGCTACATAGGCAATGAGACACACCCAAGCTTCCTGTCTCTGCTCCCTGCTCACACAACACTTTGGCACCCGATCTTCCCAATATATCCTATAGGAAATTCAATGCATAATACTCAAATATATACATTATATACATATGCATATCCACAACTGCTCCCAAGCCCTTTATATGAATGCATATATACATATCAGTTATTCCCACTTCAACAAGCCATACCAACCCATCCTACGACATCACCCAACTACCGATACCTCTTTTTACTGATATAATAAAATGCCTCAAGCCCATCCTCCTATACTAAACCCTTATTCACTCTAGTTGGTACTAATATGCTCATTCTCTTCTTCACTCCTATCATGTTCTTCAACACAGACCTACCCCTACCTACTTATCTACCTACCTATTTGTTCACACAACTTCCCTTTCAAGACTGACACACACTCACATAGGTATACAATTTATTTAACTCACAATCATACACTTGTATGTGGCTCCCCATCACTCAAACTATAATATTGATTCCTAATATGTAACCTCACTTCCTGTTATGCTAGGCACTCACACACATATGTATGGCAAGCACTCACATGTGACACTCAGGGCTGCAGTGAACTCACATCTACTAGACACTCATCCCTTAACTAACACACCAAAAAACATACTATCCTTCCTAAACCTCTCTCTCAAGTCTCACACAAACTCAAAAGTAAATAGACATAATAAAGTATGAATTAGATATGAAGAGGTGGGCTGAACCTAGAGTGAAGGTAGTGAATGAAACATTAAAGGCAAGGCAGCATGCTCGACTGCAGGTAGAGGCATGTACAGTGATAAATGTGGCTCAAAATGGCCATGGTTCAAAGCCATGAATCTAGGATCATGTGTCAGTCATTAGGCCTACCTAAAATAGTGATTAGGTGATGAAATAATCAAGTGGATGTCGAGATTTAAACCCTAGGTAGCAGGGCATCTATGAACAGTGCACCAGTGTCACAGTTCTCGTACAGTGTGTTCAAGGATTTATGGACATAACACAAGATATGGGTCACCTGGTGCTCGTGTCCATACCTAGCTGGGATGATGGCCTATCAGATCGACACATTATCCAGTGTCCACGTGGTGTCAATGAGCGACACGAGACGCATGTCAGTGGGCAAATTTGCTACTGCACAGTGCAGTACAAAACGTGTGTGCGTACAAGTACGTGTCCAATACGACACGAGGTCAAAAGTGGCTTAGGGGGTGACTTGTCAGTCACTGCCCCGACCCTCTGACCAAGTGGCAGGCTGCCACATGGCGTATCCACTGGGACACTCGGGTAGCAGGAGATGTACACTGTGTCTGTGCACGTATGTGCGTGTCCAAAATGGACACGAAAAGGACCCTAATACCAACTCAGTCCTAAACCATTTTAATCTACCTATTATTAGCTACTCAAAAATGTATTTTGTTTTGAAAAACAATAACAAAGAATCCTTCAAGGCATTACATCGAACACAGTTTATAGAGGACTGATACGTGTCCGATACGGACACTAAATGGACACGAGATCCTACCAAACTTGGGCTACACCTAGGGGAACCCTAAATGAATACATATATGGGAAGAAATCAGGAATTTATTAGGGTTTGTAGGGTTTTACCTATTGAGAGTTCAAATTCAATGAAAAGGCTCCTTAGTGAGTTGTTCCCTCCACAAGCTATGGCCAAGTGCTCTTCAAATCCTTGCTAGCAAGCCCCCACTAGCCTCCATTTCTGAAATGAATCCTAATGCAAGAGAGTAGCCTCAATTTGGGATCAATTTGGATAAAGGTGGAGGAATTTGGGGAAGAACAAGTTAGGGTTTCTTAGTAGGTATTAAAAGAGACAAGAATAAACATAGGAGCATACTTATAGGGGGGATACTATGTTGTGGCTGCCATAATAGAAATTAGGGTTAGGTTTAGATGTAGATGAGTGGCTAAGGGTTCTCCAACCAAGTCCAAGTCCTCCTATTGGTTCAATTTAGTCCTAAGGCTTCTTTTTACAAATATCCTAAGGAGAAAATATCTTACTTAGAAATATCTAAATATTGCTAATCTTGGCACTTAGTAGGAAGGTTCTAATCATCATCTAATCCTCTTGACCAATCTAGATTAGGCTAAACTTCTAGGTTAAGTCTCAAATAATTAACTAGCATATATTTGTGGACACACACAAAAAGAAGAAGAAAATGCTGTCTTTTCTTTATTGGCGCAAGGCACCACAAATCGAGTACGTCCGAGAGATCCTGCGCTGAGGATCCGGAGTACAAAAAAGAATTCTAGGGAATGGGACAATGGAGATCGAGTGGCAGTTGTTCCTTTACTCCGTTGACACTCCGATTACAAAAGTGGGAGAAAACCTAAGAAAATTGCTAACTCTCGGCTCACTGGCAAGAAGTACAACAATTTGGCTCTTGAAAATGCTCTCCGTTCTATCCTTTGAAGAGGTATAAGCCCCCTTTTTATAGCCGTTCTTGAGCTGGGATGATGTTATGCGCCCACATGAGAAAAACACACCGGTTTTTATGAGGGCACATAGTCCTGCCTTGGGCGCAAAGGGTGTAGGCGCATGCAGGCTGCGAGATCGTGGGGTGGTCGTGGTGTAGACGTCGTCGTATGCTTCGATGCACGACTGCTCGTAGAGACTGACATGGCCGTGCGCTTCGGTGCACATTTTGATCATGACTTTGACCGAGTCAGGCTTGGGCGCAAAGTCATATTTTAGGATATACGCCCTCCTTCACAGAGGGTGGCTTGGGCGCATAGAGCTTCATAGGCTTGGGCGCATAGAGCTTCGTAGGATGATGGGCGCATAGGAGCTTCACTGGGTGACTTGAGCAAATAGGAGCTTCACTTGGGCTCATATGTCCTCTTTTGGCTTGGGTGCATAAGGCTTTATTTGCTAAAATTTTCATGCTTCTACAAGACCTCCTTCAAAGTTTTCGATACTTGAACGAGTTCGAAATACTTTGAAAGAAGCATGGATCGTCGTCTCGTGATGCAATGGACGCATAGCACGGCTCTCTCTTTAGGCGCATAGTGTTTGGCCAGCCTGTCAGAGGTATACGAATGTTGAGATCTTCACTACTAAAATATAACGATTTAGCGACGGCTCTATCCGTCGGAAATCCGTCGGTAATTCACATTACCGATGGATTTTCGATGGATATGGGCTGAAAAAATCCGTCGAGAATAACCTCGTCGCTAAAACTAGCTCGTCGCTAGTACGCCGCTCTGCGACTAATTAGCGACGGATTTTTGTTGGCAAAATAAAAACTTTTGGCGATGGCAAGCCGATGGCTTCCCGTCAACTTCGACAGTTTAAAATTTTAATATATTCATACAACTACCGACGGATAATACGTCGCTAAAACGTCGTTAAACGCGTATCAGAGGGTTTCTGATACACAAAATATGTCGCTAATCCGTCGCTAATCTGTCACAAACCTCGTCGGATTAGCAGCGGGATAGCGACAGATATTCCGTCGACCTGCTCCTGAAAAACTTTCATAATTCCAGGACCTTGGCGACGGATAATCCGTCGGGTTTTAGTCGCCCATCCGTCGCTAACTGGGAATCCCCCCGTTAGCGACGGATAGTCCGTCGGAAATTGGCCGCCAGTCCGTCGGTATCTGGGAATATTTTGAAAAAAAATAGCATAAAGCTGGGCATTCCCAATATACACAATTCTAATATACCAAACACACAAATAATCCCAAGCAATTCCAATATACACAACACAAATATTCAATATTCAATATTCAATAAAACAAATATCTCAAGCACAAATATACAAAACACACAAATATTCCAATATACAAAACACACAAACAATTCTAACACACAACTATCCCAAGCATTCAAATTGTTCACCCAAAATACATAAATATTCAATATTTAAACACAAATATTCAATATTCAATGAAAAGGAAAATCGACTTTGGCCTCAGCAAAGACCGTAAGTCAGACAATGAATCCTCACAGCCAGGGATCATAGTTGCGTTGAGGCATGTACCATTCTATCAGCCATTTTAAATACGAAGGCTCAATCTGGTTGAAGTCTTCTGTATGGACAGGAGGGACGGTCCCGATGCTACTACTCTCTGACGGTGGCTCCTTCTTAACTTCAACCTTGGAAGCAATCTCTTCCCTCACGGTCATCGGTTCTTCCTTGACCTCGACCTTTGGTAACACCTCCTCCTTAACAGTCACCGGCTCTTGTTTAACGACGGAGACTTCCACCGTGTCGACCTCCAAGGGTTCCTTGCCTCGGCCCCTTCCTCTGCTAGCAGCACCACCTCGGGGAGTCTTGGGAGCCATCTCTCTGACAACAGAAATTTTTATATAGGGTAAAGAAATTTACTCAAATTATAAAAAAATAAGAAGTTTATCAAAATTTTCAGCCACATATGATATCCACCTCGGGGAGTCTTGGGAGCCTTCTTCTCTCCTCCACCATGGCTCTGGACCCATCTGCTCCTCCCTACTTCCCTTCTTCTTATTTGATTCTCTCAGCCATATATGATATCCAGCTCAAGTATAGAGTCAGGGTAGAAGAAGTGGGCAGGAAGAGGAGGGTGAACCAGCACAGCCGACGGCATGACCTGGAGGAAGTACAGAGGTTTTGCTGGAGGTGCTGGAAATTTTCTCAGGATGGTGTTGAGGAGCAAGTGTAGAGTCGACCGAAGGAAGCTGTAGCTCTTTCGGCCGACTCTACACTTTCTCCTCAACGCAATCCTGGAAAAATTGCCAACACCTCCAGCAAAACCTCTGTACTTTCTCCAGGTCATGCCGTCGGCTGTGCTGCTTTTTCCTCCTCTTCCTGCCCACTTCTTCTCCCCCGACTCTATACTTGAGCCATATGTGGCTGAGAGAGTCAAATAAGAAGAAGGGAAGTAGTGAGGAGCAGATAGGTCCAGAGCATGGATGGAAGAGAACTAGAAGGCACTGGACCTTTCTGTTGTGAGAACTGTGAAGAGTGAGAAAGGAGAGGGGGGTCTTTGATTTTTGCGTTCATCATCATTAGAGGGAGCAGCACTAGAAAAGTTATGACGTTAGTAGCATGAGAGAGTAAAAATCTATATCACAAGACTAACAGAATTACTATGTAATTATGTACTCACCAATAACCGGATGTAACTGGAGTCGTTAGGCCTATCGTACAGTAATTGGTGGATCTGCTGGTATAGGCCAAATGTACTTAGTATCTAGTGTATCAGATTAGTATCGGTCTATCGGTTTGGTATAGGACGTATCAGATTGGTATTGGCCTTAACAAATTGGTATCGTCCGATCCGATATGTACATGTATCGGCCGTATAGCTAGGATTCATATTGGCCTTATCGATTTGGTATCGATCATATCCGATAGGTATCGGCCGTGTTGGATTAGTATAGACCATTTCGGATTAGTATCGTGAAAGGTTTAGTAACAACTGTACTTGGATTTCTCTCTTCTCGAGCTAGAATACCATTGCAAGAGAGTCACCAGATCGTGACTGGCCAGTTACAGTAACATACATGTTTTCTTTTCCATCAAGAAAAGCGAGATTAAAAAGGAAGTATGTATGTTCTGTAACTGGCCAGCTACGCTCTCGTGACTCTCTTACAATGGTAATCATGCTCTAGAAGAGAGAAATCCAAGTACAGTTGTTACTAAACCTTCCACGATACTAATCCAAAATGGTCTGTACTAATCCAACACGGCAGATACCAATCGGATATGACCAATACCAAATCGATAAGACCAATACGAATCCTAGCTATACGGCCGATACATGTCGGATAGGACGATACTAATTCGCTAAGACCAATAACAACCGATACGGCCCATATCAAAACGATAGATCGATACTAATCCGATACGGTCAATACTTATAAGTACCTACAGTCCAGGAGGTTGATCCGCTAGTACATCCATGTACGATCAACGAAGTAACGATCCATTTCAATTTGGATATAAAAATCTGTATCGTAAGACAAACTAAACATAATTAGTTCTATTTCACATGCTTAATTGCCAAGTATGGGAACGAATGGCTCAGAACACAAACCAAAATTCATTCTAGCATACATTAGTGTGAATCATCTATGTTCTGTACATATGGTGTAGTATATGTTCTTTATCGTATCTAGTATCTGAAGAATGTAACAGAATCAAGATGAACTCACATAACGTAATACTAAGCCATCATCTACTACTATATAAGATATAGTGATAGGTTGTCATTTCATCATTGCCGAGGGATGAGGGTCGAAGGACAGTCAACTTTATCTACGGCTACATAGTTTCCGCCTCGCCAGTCGAATGGCTGCAGGGACTATGTCCTGATCTCCATGTCGTAGTCCAATACAATCCAGAGATTGACACAGTACTAATTCATATATGTAGTCCAATACAAATAGTCTAATACAAAAATAACCCAATACAAATAGTCTAATACGAATAAGTACTAATAGCTAATGAGAATCACGCAGCTCACGAAAACACTCAGTGATACGATCACACAACCATCTCAAATAAGTAGGATCGACGGCGACAAGAGAGATGTAGTCCATTGCAAGTGCTGCATGAATAGAACTCCCGGTCTCACTAGCTACCGGTACCACTTCCTCCTTAACAGTAGGAGGAGCCACCTCAGCATTCAGTGTTTCCCTCAAATGACGTGCCGCTCCTCGGTCATGGGTGCCATCTGGTAATATCGATATTCACAAATAATATAATTGTAACATAAGAAAGCTAACTAAAGTAACCATCATGTCGTTTGAGTATATTTTCGAAAGCAGATAAAAGACAAAATATTCAAATTTTTGCCAAGTGTGAGAACGGATGGCTCAGGACACAACCTAAAATTCATTCTAGCATACATTAGAGTGAATCATCTATGTTCTGTACATATGGTGTAGTATATGTTCTTATCGTATCTAGTATCTGAAGAATGTAACAGAATCAAGATGAACTCACATAATGTAATACTAAGACATCATCTACTACTATATAAGATATAGTGATAGGTCGTCATATCATCATTGCCAAGGGATGATGGTCGGAGGACAGTCAACTTTATCTACGGCTACATAGTTTTTGCCTCGCCAGTCGAATGGCTGCAGGGACTATGTCGGAGGACAGTCAACTTTATTAATAGTTATTTGTTTTTCGATACCAAAAAATCCGATACTCCTATCCGAAACCATCGATATTACCGATATCTCTGATCCGATACTCATAGGAATGGTCCGATACCGATTCCGATTCCGATTCCGATACCCCCTCCCCCGATCGATACTCATAGGATTGGACAGATCCGAAACCACCTATACCCCCTCCCTCGATCCGATACACCGATCCGAAACCACTGATACTCATAGGAATGGTGCGATCGGTATCAGTATCGGCCGATAATTTAATAAGTTATTAATATTAATAATTTATTAATACCTATTTATTTTTTGATACCAAAAAATCTGATACTCCAATCCGAAACTATCGATATTACTGATACCCCCGATGCCGATACTAATAGGGATAGTTCGATACCGAAATCGGGACATGCCAAACTGTATCAGTATCGGACAGTATCGGATCGGTATCGGTTAGTACCAGGTATCGGTCGGTATCGGAGCAGGACATGCCAAACTGTATTGGTATCGGTCAGTATCGGTCCGATACCGATTCCGATTTCGATACCGATTTCAATACCCCCCTCCCCCGATCCGATACTCATAGGATTGGTCTGATCCGAAACTACCAATACCCCCTCCCCCGATCCGATACTCCGATTCGAAACCACCGATACTCATAGGAATGCTCCGATTCGAAACCACCGATACCCCCCCACCCCCTCCCCAACCCCGTCGGACAGTATACCCCCCTCCTACACCCCCCGACAGCAAACCCCCACCCCACCCCCTCCCCCCCGACAGTAAACACCCACCCCCCTCCCCCTCACCCTACGACAGCAAACACTAAACCCTACCCCTGTCCCCCGCCCCGCACCCAACACCATCCACCCCCCCGTCCCCCTCCCTCCCCCATCACCGCCGGCCCCCGCGACAGCCGGCCCACCCCCCCACCCGAAACCCTATCCCTGCCCCGAAACCTTAAACACTACCCTGCCTCCCGCCCTCAACAACGTCCCCCCGCCCCCACTCCCTCCCCCTATCCCGTCGGCCCCAGCGACAGCCGACCCCCCCACCAACCCGAAACCGTATATGTTATGCTAAACAAAGAGAGAAAGAGAGAGAGAGAGAGAGAGAGAGAGGGGAGAGAGAGAGAGGGCATACCTGAGAGAGAGAAATATCCCGTCGGAGAGAGCTTCGCCGAAGAATGTAACCCATCGGAGAGAGCTCGCCGGAGAGAGAGAGGGGGGAAGAGAGAGAGAGAGAGTCTTTGTGGGGGGAATGAAAAATCCCCCCCCCCGTCGGTAGGTAGTCGCTAAATACCCACTAGATTACCGATGGAACATCCGTCGCTAGATAGACACTAATTTAGCGCGCCATTTTTTTAGATTTTGCCACCACAATGTGCGACATATTAGTGACGAACATGAATCCGTCGCTAAAGTTTTATCAAATGAGCGATGGATGTGCGACTAATTTTGACACAAAAAATAAAAAAAATTATCCATTACTTTCTGACGGTAGCCCGTCACAAGGTAGTCGCGAGATCGTCGCTATGGCCGATGGATACGATCCGTCGCTAATCTTTCGTCGCCAAATTGCTGTATTTTAGTAGTGCTTCCTCGAAATCTGAACTGACAGATTCATTATGGTGGAATTTAAAGAGGTTCGTCCTTCATACGTCGGCCACGTCAGCAAGTGGCAGTCGTATAGTGTGCAAGAGGCTGGTTTTTCACGTGGGCACATAGGCCATTGTAGGCGCATACTGCACAATGGACGGATAGGCGCATAACGATAGTGGGCACATAGGAAGTGGCATGTGCCTATAAATAGGCTCTGAAGGAGAGAGAGAGCTCATTATTCTCCTCTCTTAGAATTTTTCAAAAACTCTTCATCTTTTTCTCTAAGAACCATGTCCCCCAAGGTCGCCAAGAGATCTGCAAAGGGCATGGAGGCTGCGCCGAGTGGCTCTCCTCCTGCGGCAGCGTCTTCACCAGTCCAGGACCCGATTCTGGGTGAGGGCACGCTTTAAAAACAAAGTCTCGAGCATTAATTTGTGACGCTCAGACTTTTCTTCTATCTAGACGTATGCGCCTAAGGCAACATACTTCTGTGAGCATCATTATGCGCCCACAGAAGTCATACGCCAACACTGTGCTGTACTATGCACCTACATGTTGCCATGTTATGCGCCCACATGCCACTTGTATGTTATGTGCCTACGTACAGTTTGTATGTTATGCGTCCACTTGTTTGTTTTGGGTGCATACCCATTGGGCGCATAGGAGTCCTCCAGCACTTAGTTTTTCCCGTGAATTTTTTGAGTCTGACTTTCTCTTCTGTTCTTGCAGTAAACATGTTTGTCCCAGAGTTTGGCAGTATCCCTTTCGGTTCTGCTTGCCACATTCTCGGTACAAGCCTTATAACCAACATGGTTAGCGATGTTCAGACAAAGATCAGCCATGACCAACCTACGGAACGGGCGATTGCCATAATTGAACAGGAAAAAACCTTTCTGAAGCAGATAATTAATGATGAGAAGCTTGAAGGGTCACGCTGTTGGAAGAAGTCATACTTTCTATTCGGTGACAGCGTAAGATTCGAGGATGATGCGACGATATGTCTGGAAGATCCTTTGGAAGTTATATTGAATGACCAAAGAATAGGGCTGCCATCGATGAAGCGCTAATACCCTATGTCGGCGTTTGCTGATCTGGCTGTGGAGAAGCAAATGAAATGGGACCTGACTCCTGAACTTCCTGGGGTTGTTTCTGGCAGGATCTAGTTCAACTCTGGTGACCGGAAGAAGGACACGTTCAAGTGTGTCAAGGGTTCCACTTCCTACTCTATGAGGGGGCTACAACAGGGTGTTATACTGAACGATGTCCCGACTGATCTTCATCCCTATGCTGCTGAGACTCTTTCTAACTTGATGCTGTCGAAGGATGAGTCATATCCGGGTGGAAAGATACGGATGGAAGGCCGGAGACATTCTGTTCCGTTCTGGTGGGACCTTACTAGATGGGTGCTCTCGACTTACGAGGCCACCCTAAAAGCCGTCGGTCTCTTTTATGCAGTTAGGGCCACCTAGTATGGTATCAAGGTTAACTGGCCGATGTTCATCTCCTTGGCAGAGATGTACAACCATCATACATGCACCTTCTTCACTCCAGGCGGGAAGATGGGTTTGGCTCTTCACGAGATGCAGGCGATATCCAAACTTCCCGGGGAGACGGAGCCACATGCAGAGTATGTCCCCAGTGATACAGAGATCTTGGATTTGGAGAAGGAGAACCCTGATATGATAAATGTTTACAAAGAGTTACTTTGTCACTTTTTTATTCGTCACCAGATTACGAAGAAAGGTAAGACCGAAGGGTCTCTCCCGTATACGAAGGCCTGGACCAACTATGTTTTTACCAAAAAAGGGGGGAATGGCCCACTCTGCTTCTCGTCTCGCAAGCCCTTGACGATCTCTGAGATAGGTCAGCTGATGACAGACCACGGAGCTGCAGATGCCGAAGATAGTGATGTCAGAAAAGACAATGCTGGCTGTTTTCTGATGATATGGCTTCGTGACTACGTAGTCCCTGGTGGTTCAGGGTCTATTGAGAGAATAAGTTGGGGTATGATACTCCGACAGTAAGGCTGGCCTTTGGACGCCCACTTGTTCTGCTTCTAGCGATGGTCTGTACCATCCAACGGGGTTTGCGACATTTCGTTGTGAACGCGATAACATTCGAGGGCAAGAAAGATTTTGCTAAGACTTAGTTACCCTTCCACTATCTGATGGGGTGGCTAGTACTGTATTGTTCCAGATTGATGAACGTCGGGCTGATGGCAGATTCTTTGGCGGGAGACGCCTTCATTCGGAGTTCAAAGACACAAATTGGACCGTTACAGGGGTGCCTGTTTGCAGGAGGGCTTTGAGTTTTCTGCAGAATTATGAATTCTTTAGAGTATCGCCTCCATCTCGTAGTGGTCACGCGGGAGACACTCTAGTCGATGAGGGGGCACTCACTACTAGCCTTCCCATTAGAGCATTTCGTTGGCTCAAATCCATTACGCCTTCCCATCTGGCATTCAGGAACAAAAACCATACTTTTCTGGAAACTTATTTGCCAAGCCGCTTTGCACGACAATTCGGCTATAGCCAGCTTATCTTGGGCTATCCCAGTCCTCATATCTAGTCGATAGGGAGCCTAATCGACGGGGCACGCGTATGGGGCTACTACAATGCTAGATCTACAGGGGCAGTTTTTACCTTGCCCGCAGATAAACCCGACACTCACAAGCTTTTTGCTGCTGCTAAGTTCTATATTCAGGTCAATACCATTCCTTCTCAGTATAACCGTTAGCATAGTTTTATATCGGGGACTAAGCTTGCCCCGACCCTTGCTGATATAGGACGAGTACGTACGATGGCGAGTAGCAAAAAGGAAGGCGTCGTGCCCACAGCTGAACCAGCTGTAGCACCGCATTAGAGAGTCGTTGTTGAAGAGCCTATCGTTGCAGAGCCTCGGAGAGAGGACACTGAAGAATCTCTTCCTACCTTTCCTCATAAGAGGAAGGCTCCCACCGAGCTGGTGCCATGGCCAAAAATGAAGAAGGTAGTTGTTTTTCAGAGGAGGAAGAAGGTTGAGGACGTGGGTGCCGGCTCACCTCCTCCCAGAAGGTCTTCTCGGTAGACGGCATTGTAGGCCGTTGCCATTCGGGAGGTAGATCCCTTCCTAGACTCCAGAGCCGTTCTGGTCAAGCCTTTAGAAGCTTTTTCACTTTTGTGTTTGTCCATTACACAGGACCCCGAAGTTCCAGCTAAGGCAGGTGCCTCCTTATTTGAGGAGATGGACGTAACGACAGAGTCCCTTGCTTGTCCTCGACTAATGGATGAGGGTGGGTCTTCTTCGGCTGTAAGATTTGAGCGACGGGGTGATCATGGCGAAGGCCCCGACCATGATGGTGATCAGAAGATCAGTTTCTCCTACGACATATCTATGGGGGATATATCTGTAATAGGAACTACGATGAGAGAGTTGGACGAGAATCAAGTCCAATCGGCTCATCCTCATGTGGGTATGTCATCTTTGTGCCTCTGTTCGGATAAGATTTTTTTACTTCGATTTTGCTTGCTCCTTGTGAGGCTGACCACGACTGTATGTTCCTTTGTAGACAAGGGGAAAGAACCACTCACGAAGTTAGTCCCCGCCATTGGGGAAGGGACAAAAGTTGTTCCCGGCTCCTCCAATTTTGCTGGTGTGGAGGGAGCTGTTAGTGAGCCGGTATTGGCTACAAAAGGAGATGTTGAGCAGCCTGCTGAGGGGGCTGTTACAGAATCCGCTCTTGTTTCGGCTGAGATTGTAGAGGATATCAGGCCTGATGCCGCTCAGGGCCTTGATATTGTTCTTCTTGAACATTCTGGGCCTGTTCTTCGTTTTCCTGAAGCCAAGACTGATGGCGTAGTCCAGGCTGGAGTTGAGGATTTCTCTCCCTCTTTTTTGGTTAATGATTTATATATATTTTTCTTTGTCAGCTTTGGCTTCTTGTCATGTATCCCTTCCTGGAGTGGAAGAAACTCTCCAAGCCTCCTCTCCGACGACCTCCACTGAAGATGAGGATATGGCCCAGGAAGTCGTCAAAGCTTTTTACTCTGTACTAAAAGTAAAGCTTCCTAGAGTCTTGAATCAAAATGCTGCCTTCGGCCCTGTGAAGGCTGTTGTCGAATGCCAAGTGGCGGCCCTCGAGAGCATTGTCGGCTATAAAGTACGGGCCAATACTCTGAGAAAAGTTCTGAATGACCTGGAGAGTCAGGTGGCCAGGTTCTGGGATACCAAACAGCGGAGCTCGATGTTGCTGTTTCGTGCAGAGGAAGAGGCTTTGATGACGGCTCTTACGGAGGAGAAGGCTACTTTCCAGGCAAGGAAGGATGCCCTCGTTCGGGAGATCGACAAATTGGCTGACCAGTTTGGTCAGTTTAACGCTGCAGGTGAGGCGCGTGCCGCCTCGAAGAACAAATTGGCTGCACAGATCACCGAGAGGTATAATCATATTACGCAGATTCAGAACGAGATCGTCCAGCTGGAAGTCGGCTTGAGGGTGGCAACGTCTGAACAAGAGGATTATTTGTCTCAAGCTGCCATGACTGCCACTACTTCTGTCCATTTATAAGGACAACTGGCGAAGTTGGTGGGAGAGCATATGAGTCTGATCCTATTCGAGGATGAAGCTGCTCGTCAAGAAGAGGCGCACCGTCGAGCTACCGCGAAGTCTGAAGCCGAAGTCGCGGCTCTAAGAGACAACATAAACCACCTATGTATCCCGTAGATTTTTGTAACTTTATTCTCCTTTTTTTTCAGCCGTCACGGTTCTTGTACCTTTTTTTCGTCTCTTGATAGACGTTCAAGTACAAAATAAAGAATATTTTCAAAGTGAATGTGGCTTTGTGAAATATCGGTGCTAGAGGTAATGTGGACGTATCAAGGATATTTCTGGTAGGTATTCCGCTAGAGAATTTTGATGTGGACCTATTATCCATTTTATATTCAATTTTATTCGAATATAGATAATAAGTTGAATGAAGCTGCTAGTAGAGGTAATATGGACGTAATAGCAGAGGATGTTCTATATCTGACCAGAGGTAATATGGACATGGAAAGATATATAATATTAGGTGGGAGTGGATAGTTCAGAGGTAATATGGACGTGATTATCCTTGATGAATGCTTTGCTCAGAGGTTAAGTGGACATGGCAAAACATTTAATCATTCCACTGGGAAAATAATTATCGAAAAACAATTCAGAGGTAATAGGGATGTGACTTATTTTCGTCAAACCGAGTTTGGACAGGGTCAAAAAACGGGAATGATTCTACTGGGAAAATTTTTAGAGGTCCTATTATCCAGGGCGTATTCAAGACTCTTGAAATACGGATAATAGTTAGATAATTTTTCGAATCATATAAACATCGTACTGTACATTTACATGACTGAACACATGTGAACAAAAAGGGTTACACATAATATTTCTTCATGAACTTGTCGTTGATAGGTATCATGAGCAAGTCACCATTGTCAACCCCTTGACCAAATTTTTCGAATTTGTGAAATTGAAATTCATTTTTATGTTGTCTTATATTTTTGTCATTGTCTTACATATATAAATTGATATGAATTATAGATTTATTACACTTTATATGCAATGAGAGGACCCAAAGGGAAATAACATAAAGGGTAGGGACCTATATGAAATTTGCTTAATTCAAATATTTCTTTCTCAACCGAAATCTCAGGAAAGAAAATTGTTTGAATTCAAAGGGAGCAGATCAACACAAATCTTCTGATTCAAATCTATTCCTCATCCCTAGTTTGTCAAATTAGATGATATATATATATATATAGTTGGGAGTTAGCAGTCGATCCCTGAGACCTCACAAACCCTAAAAACACCCCTTGTATTTTGAAAGGATCCCTGTGTTCCAAGAGAGTATCACCAGGAAGAATACTTAAGCTCCTCGCAGGTAATCCTCTAATCACATCCATTAATTTCCTCAACTAGTTAACCATGATCATGTCCCTAATAGAGTATTAAGTATTCGAGATAATGCCTAGTAGGAACTAAAATAGGATATAGATTGATTATAGCTTGACATCTGAGTTAATATCGGTTATGGGGATACTCTGGCTTTGAACAGAGGATACCTGGGTTCAATACACAAGCACTGAACTGTTCATATAGGTAGGTAGGTACGTGCCAAGGTTAAATCTTTAGAAATCCTACAGGCCTGTACTGCAGAAGACATTTGGGTATCCATTGAGTTACACTGGTATGGTGGTGTATTATGAATTACAGAAGTGAAAAAGGGTGAACCTACCTTCCGGTCAAACAACAGTCTTATAGGATGCAACCTAGGTGGCCTAAGGTTGAGAGGGATTGTCGTGTCCCCTGTATCCATAGGGTACATGGCTCGGTTATAGATTTTAACTGGTACTTATAAGTACCTGGCTTGGAGTATAGGGGTATCACCAGATCACCTGGGGCATTGTAGGGGTCAAGCTTTAAATAGGTTAAACGGACTTTGACTCAACACTTGAACGTGCCAGCAGCTCAGGACCTAAGACAATTATACCTTGCCTTTCTATACAGCTTTATTTACATGCACTGTCTATTATTATTATCCAGTTCTTCTCATATTTTTGCCATGTATCTTTCATATCCTGTTTTTATACTTGCATCATTGATTTGTAGACCGTGTTCACCGTTAGCCTGGTGTCTTATTGGTCGTGCCTTGATTGAGACGTGTCTCTGTGTCTTGAACCTTGAAGCTAGCCTGCGAGTCCACACTAGGGACGAGGGTTAGTAGTAGATGCTAGCCTGCGAGTCCACACTAGGGACGAGGGTTAGTAGTAGATGCTAGCCTGCGAGTCCACACTAGGGATGAGGGTTAGTAGTAGATGCTAGCCTGCGAGTCCACACTAGGGACGAGGATTAGTAGTAGATGCTAGCCTGCGAGTCCACACTAGGGATGAGGGTGATGCTAACCTGCGAGTCCACACTAGGGACGAGGGTTAGTAGTATATGGTTTACGCCTGCGAGTCCACACTAGGGACGAGGGTGATGCTAGCCTGCGAGTCCACACTAGGGACGAGGATTAGTAGTTCAAACCTGCGAGTCCACACTAGGGACGAGGGTTTGTGTATTCGTTTCGGTTATCCCTTGACACCTTGACATGAGTTCTATCGTCCTCGTTCAGCAGTTCATTTATGTGTAGACAGTGTATAGATTCGTGCTTTATTCTTTGCTCAATTTTACTTGTTATTCTGTATCTTTCGCCATGCATAATAAACTGTTAGAAAGGCTCGTTTTTATGTATCTTGCTAGTCCTCTGAGGACCTGATGATCTCTTCAGGTTAGCCGAGTTTGAGACAGGAGCAGACGAGAGGATTGAGTTAGCTTCGGGTAGCGGTACTTTGCAGTTGTGGTTACTTGGTTAGTAGGTTGTACTCAGTTGGTTCATTTCATGTAATTCTTTATTTTTTTTCCGTCTACTGGTAGTAGATTTGTGTCCACCGGACGTGACATTGATACTTGGTATTCAGTTTATTCATTATTATTCAGTTCATGTCTTTTTCTTGATCTTGGTTGTGGTGATTATTCTGTGGATGAGATATAGTTTTCCCGTGATTCTAGATTGCCGTGACTTGAGTTTAGACAGCGTACTACCGCCGACACTGCGGCGTAGGCTGGACTTGGACACGTTTCGTATCCGAAAAGCGGGTACGGGTCGTGACAAGTTTTTTGGTGGCCCATGCAGGTCAACGTTAATCACTTCGGTTACGTCACTGTGCCGTCGTGAGCCTGCAAATAGGATTAGACACTTAGGATCTCATCCACATGTCTTGACTCCTTGTTAATCCTTAATCCTCGATTTCATTGAATCCTTGATTTGCATCCTGCTTGAAATTCTCTTCAACGGCTAAAGTGTTTGCTCTTGTTACGGTTAAAGGTGAACTCTCAAGACAGGAATAACGCAAGTGCCCCACCACTACCAACCGCAGAAAGAGGACGAGCCTTTGCCATGATCACAGAAGATGCGGCGACACCACGAGGCACAAATGACAGAAATTTTCAGTAGATTGCAGCAAACATTATAAATAGACACTATGTTTGACTTTGACTTGCGAGTATTCGCAATAATTTTATAGCAATTTATTCTAGACTATTTACTCCAGTAGAATCACCAGCTCTTTAAATTTCGAGGACGAAATTTGTTTAAGGGGGTAGAGTTGTCAACCCCTTGACCAAATTTTTCTAATTTGTGAAATTGAAATTCATTTTTATGTTGTCTTATATTTTTGTCATTGTCTTACATATATAAATTGATATGAATAATAGATTTATTACACTTTATATGCAATGAGAGGACCCAAAGGGAAATAACATAAAGGGTAGGGACCTATATGAAATTTGCTTAATTTAAATATTTCTTTCTCAACCGAAATCTCAGGAAAGAAAATTGTTTGAATTCAAAGGGAGCAGATCAACACAAATCTTCTGATTCAAATCTCTTCCTCATCCCTAGTTTGTCAAATTAGATGATATATATATACATATATATAGTTGGGAGTTAGCAGTCAATCCTTGAGACCTCACAAACCCTAAAAACACCCCCTTGCATTTTGAAAGGATCCCTGTGTTCCAAGAGAGTATCACCAGGAAGAATACTCAAGCTCCTCGCAGGTAATCCTCTAATCTGTCACGACCCACACCCACTGTTTGGGTACGAGAACGTAACAACGCCCAGCCTACGCCGCAGTGTCGACGGTAGAACGCTGTCCTAGGTCACATCATCTAACAATATAATGCTAAGCAGATACAGTCTCAATCACATCTAAGGTAGAGCATGATAAAGATAAATAAACATAAAATCCAAAGAGATACATGAGATAGAAGTCTAAGTGTCTAAGATACAAAAACCCAGAAATACACCTCAACTCAAATACAATAATCCATAAAGTAAATACAACTCCAGACAAATGAAATAACTATCTAAACAACCTCTAGTGTGTCTCCTCTAGGATCGCAGGCAACCTCCAAGCTATCTGTAAAATTTATCAACAGGTCCAGTCAGGACAGGAACGAGCACATCTCATCTAGAAAACCCAAGTAAATGACAGAGAACTATAAAGCAGTTATAGACAGTTGTATTGATGAAAATGACAGTTTATATTCAGGTGTTGGTAAGAAAGACAGATAAGGTGCAAGGAAAGTAAATAACTAAATAAGAGAAGAATCATAGCAATGAAGTCTGTAAAAATAGAACTAGCTGAACCAGGGCAATATGATATAAAGTCCAGACAACAATGTAGACCAGTGTAACTCCAAATGTAAGTCCAGTACAAGATGAATCTAATACAAGATGAATCCAGTAAGGGACGATTCCAGTTATAGTGATCAACGATTCCAGGGTGAGTCCAGCCTATACTCTAGCAGTGTGTTTTAAAATATCGAGTTCGACATGTAAACGGCTATGGGTAATCAGGCACATCCCTCACTGATCAGGCGAGAGATGGCTATGCTTCCAGTAGATTCCAGTAGGGAGATTCCAGATTGGGGTATGTCTACATGTCTTACTCTAGTATTTCTCCTTCCAGTAAGTGAATCCAGAATTCCGACACAGTGATTCAAGATGAGTCCAGCCAAAATATAATGATACCAGTAAATGATTCCAGTAAATGATTCCAGTTAATGATTCCAATTAAATGATTCCAGTTGGTGATTCCAGTAATAGAGATGATACCAGTAATAGAGGCCAGAAAATAAAGTGTGTCGTATACATGAATCCAGAATATCCACACGTGTTGTAACAGAGAATCGCATACAACTAACTAAAACTGAAGTACAGTAATTGACAAGTAAATGAGAGAACTATCAGAGAATGTACTCGCCTGATATCTGAATGTCCAAGATAAAGATACTGTCCGAGGAGAGGTGTCTGACTCCTAATTAGAACAGCATAAGTCACAACATGTCCAGAAGGGTAATATAAAGCACTACAATGCATTCTACATGAATCTAGGTCAAACTAGGCCAAAGTCAACCCTTGGTCAACTCTGGTCAACTGTACTAGTCAAACTAGGTCAAACTAGGTCATGACTTAACCCAGCAAGTCTTACTAGGCTTAACCAAGACTATCCTAGCAAGCACACATCAATACAAGGCTATACAAGCCAACATACACCCAACTCTATATAGCATGCAATTATTCAATACTCAAATAGGCAAGAATTCACATTGGATATACACTAGGTAATCTATTACTTTAAGCTATATATGTCTACACATATATACACATGCATATATTGGTATTCAATATTAGGTCTATAATCATGGCATTTCAAATGGTTATATAAACTTATATATTACAACACAATATGCTAACATATATATAATATTCATACATAGCTAAGTTAACTGTATTCATAAATACTTATTTAAGAGGCTATGTGTGTGTATGTGAACATGGCAAAGGGGCAAGTGAGGGTTAAATGGGCATACATAGTGTATACATATCAAAGAGTGTCAAAGTGTAAGTGAACAATGTGTCAAGTGTGATAGTGTCAACATAGTATAAGGGGGTACATGAGGTAATATAGGATTTGTGTTAACATAGAATATTACATCTATTATTACATTACATTCATGCTTGCATTCATTCATCATTCATTTATTCTCTTGCACTACTATGTGCACCATACATTACATACTATGGAACCAACATATTCATTACAAGCCATACTTATACATGCCTACATTAGATAGGATACTTACACCTCATACATCATTTAATTAAATATTTACTCATGCTTGCATTCTCTATGTAATTACATAATGTATATACATTAACATGGGTTAAAATCAAATAGAACATTATATTACACACAAGGGTGCACAAAATACATATGCCGAATAGTAACTCCTACTAATAATCAATACTGTACCATTTCAGTATGAAATAAAATCTAGGATCAAAGTATATTATAGATCTATGTGTTAGCTTTCCGAAACTTCAAACGGATCGCATTTTCGATTCCGAAAACTCCCGAAATCGCGAAAACACCGAGAACGCGTTTGTCTTTCGTACAGCTGACACTCAAATAATTCTCCAAACAGTTATAGAAAGAATTAGGCCTATTAATACATGTTTTTGGAAATCTAACTTCAATACGCTTCTTTTAAAAAAAATGGAAGATTAAACCGAGCTTTGGGCTAGAAGTTATGACATTTCTAAGTTATGGCTAAAATTAAAAACGTGGATAAAAATCATGACAGATTTAGATAGTTTGAGCCAAAAGAATACACAATATATATCCTAATTATCCACAACAATAATAGCAATAATAATATGAGGAACCACACTCACAAACTTGATTATATAATCATCATGAACTATTTATTACATACATAAATAAAGATACACTCTCATTACAATATATATATATAAATCTATATATGTAACATGAACACATCCACAACACAAATGACACTCCTATGACCTCCAAATGGACACAAATGGAGATACAACCGTGGGGATCATTCCTATGGGTTTAAAATAGACCTATATGTATGAGGAAATGAAAAGGAGAAGGGATTTATACCTCCCGGTAGATCGAATCGAAGAAAAGCCTTCCCGGAGCGACACTGACACGTAGAGATTCCAAAAGGACACGAACGAGCTCCGAATCCTCCCAAACTTGGGTAGCTTCCACCTTGGCTAGAATGGAGAATGAAAGAAGAAGATTTGGTGGCAAAATGGAAGGATTTGGTGGAGAAATGGAAGGATTTGGTGGAGAAATTGCTAGGAATTGCTCTCTAGAAATTTGGGGAAGAACAAGAGAGAGAGTGTGGATGAGAATAATGAAATAAACTTGAGCCTATCCTCTCCCAAAGTGGCTGGCCATATGGAGCTATTTGTCCTATTATGGTAAGGTCCAAAATGCCCCCACTAACCTATTCTATGAGTATTAGGAAAGGGCTAATTGGTTGGGGCTAAATTAGTCATTCTAAAGTCTCTAATCACACTAACCTTATCCATAATAATTAGTCTAACCTCTAACTAAAATATTTCTATCATGTGGACTAAAATTAATATCATGTGGGCCATGCCTAACTAGTGTGTGGGTCCCACTAGAGTCAAACTACCCCCGGATCCCCGTTTCAAGTCGGATTGAGCTGAAATTCGAACCCGACTCAAATAATCCCAAAACAATATCATAAATAATAAAATAAATTTCAAAAATATTTTAAAAATACAAAATAACAAAATATTCCTGTTCCTAAAAACTGGGGGTGACAAATTCCTCGAAATTAAAACCAAACAATAGTAAAATGTCAAAATCACAAGTCATAATTTTAAATAGTTTAAAAATGATTAAAAATTACCAAAAATCATAATATGAAATAATAATCAATAAATAATAATTATAATTACAAAATTTCAAAATTATCCTCATATGGAAAACTGGGTGTTACAATCCTACCCACCTTATAAAAATTTCGTCCTCAAAATTAAGATAATCGTACCCCCTTCTATGTCAAACATAGTCAAGGGTCAATCACTAGTCAATTTCTCAACATCCAAGTACTTGGTCATCAACTGGTCAACTTCTTAGGGTTTTACCTATGCTAGCTATCTAGGTGTTGGCAATTAGAATTTAGCAAAAGAGAAACTCTATAATAGGCTAGCTCTTAACTTCCCAATCCTATCAAGTCACCTATAACTAAATACCTACAAGCTAAGCACATGAATATCAAATACTGTATATATATATATATATATATATATATATATATATATATATATATATATATATATATATATATATATATATATATGCTCAAGAACAACAACCCATCACATATATCCTAAGTATATCATCTCTATATATATACATGACTGATCGACCAAGGGTTAAGGCAGACTAAACTTATAAGGGTCTGAAACAATGCTTAGAACAAGGCTAAGGATGAATGGTCTGAATCAAGGGGACATGGTATCTAGTGAAGGGTCTGCACACTGCCTATAAAGGTGATCAACACAAAGGAACTCAACACGAAGAGAACTTAACTAAAATAGAAAACTGAACCAAGTATAAGCTAAACAACATATTTATAACCCTATACAACAATGGCCTATAGATACAAACTAACCTATATCCCATATGTCAATATCATCTGCAATCTATCTATGCAAATAGACATCTCGGTCTTAGGTGAAACTACAACTAAACTCAAAGGCAGGCTCTAGTCATTGGTACCTCACTGGAAAAGGTAAAGGAAAGTAGTAATAATCATCAAGGCTGTACGGCATACTAACATCCTATGTGTAATTGGTTGGTATTATAGATAACAGGAGAATTATCTGTAATGGGTTACTATTCTAACACCAATGCTAACTATCACCTCTAGGGTACAAACACTCTACAAGTCATCATACCATTATACTATGAAGGAACTACCTATGAATAAGCTCTACAAAACTAAATATCCCTACTCCTAAGTCATTTATAACAATAAAAAGGATATGACGTTTAAACCTTCTCAAGATACAATCTGTTAATCATATGCGTCTGTCCAAAATCATGTTGTCCAGAGTCTTCATCATGCTAGTGAGCAAGGCTACGATAATCACAGAGTCCTTGACTAAGGTACGTACCTCTAGGTTCATGGTATTTAAAATTTTTGCACTGCCGCATGCGACGACGAAAACCTTAAATTCCCATACCCGAGAATACATCCAAAATCTAACTACATGTCCTCACTATGCCAACTAACACGACTATCGAGGATTCTAGATCCCATGATTTAGGCGACCTAGCCCATTTGATTTTCTCAGAAGAAAAATAAACACAACAAAAGAGTAACATGACAAAATTAATCAATCAACAAGGAACAGATGGAATCGAATTTCAAGGTAATTATAAAAGACAATTGCGGGAATGGAATTGAGAAGAACGAAACTTGCAGCAAGATCTCCAACGGTCTGTGCATCCTCGACTGTCCTGACGATAGCTCGCCCTGCTGGTTTCCTCCAGCCTGATGCGGATACTGCACAAATCTCTGCTGCTGATGCTACATGAATCGCTGCTGCTGAGAGAAACCAAAAACGAAGGAAAAAGTCTCTGTACATACGGAGGTGCACCTCTAATGTAGCAGAAATGCCAACCTGAGTCGGCACAACAGAAGCTGCGGTCTCGAGGCCCTGATGAACAGGACGAGAGGTGGCCAGCCTCTCGATAGTATCCCCCGAACCAAAGCGATGAGATCGTGTCTTCATAACCATCATGAAGACAGATCAAAATAAAAAGCAATTTCTGAGAATGAAGCAAAAATTCAAAGGAGAACAGTTTATATTCAAGGGAAGTCAATAAGCAACAATTTTAGACAAAAGGAATCGGATTAAGAGTTTTTCCTAATGTGATTGAGTACCTCCAAAAATAAATATCCTAATCCTACTGCAGGCTGTAGTGATACTCTAGTTCGAATACCACTACATAAACTCGACCTGCATGGGCCACCACTAAAAACGTGTCACGACCCACACCCACTGTTTGGGTACGAGAACATAACAACGCCCAGCCTACGCCGCAGTATCGACGGTAGAACGCTGTCCTAGGTCACATCATCTAACAATATAATGCTAAGCAGATACAGTCTCAATCACATCTAAGGTAGAGCATGATAAAGATAAATAAACATAAAATCCAAAGAGATACATGAGATAGAAGTCTAAGTGTCTAAGATACAAAAACCCAGAAATACACCTCAACTCAAATACAATAATCCATAAAGTAAATACAACTCCAGACAAATGAAATAACTATCTAAACAACCTCTAGTGTGTCTCCTCTAGGATAGCAGGCAACCTCTAAGCTATCTGTAAAATTTATCAACAGGTCCAGTCAGGACAGGAATGAGCACATCTCATCTAGAAAACCCAAGTAAATGACAGAGAACTATAAAGCAGTTATAGGCAGTTGTATTGATGAAAATGGCAGTTTATATTCAGGTGTTGGTAAGAAAGACAGATAAGGTGCAAGGAAAGTAAATAATTAAACAAGAGAAGAATCATAGCAATGAAGTCTGTAAAAATAGAACTAGCTGAACCAGGGCAATATGATATAAAGTCCAGACAACAACGTAGACCAGTGTAACTCCAAATGTAAGTCCAGTACAAGTTGAATCTAATACAAGATGAATCCAGTAAGGGACGATTCCAGTTATAGTGATCAACGATTCTAGGGTGAGTCCAGCCTATACTCTAGCAGTGTGTTTTAAAATACCGAGTTCGACATGTAAACGGCTGTGGGTAATCAGGCACATCCCTCACTGATCAGGCGAAAGATGGCTATGCTTCCAGTAGATTCCAGTAGGAAGATTCTATATTGGGGTATGTCTACATGTCTTACTCTAGTATTTCCCCTCCCAGTAAGTGAATCCAAAATTCCGACACAGTGATTCAAGATGAGTCCAGCCAAAATATAATGATACCAGTAAATGATTCCAGTAAATGATTCCAGTTAATGATTCCAGTTAAATGATTCCAGTTGGTGATTCCAGTAATAGAGATGATACCAGTAATAGAGGCCAGAAAATAAAGTGTGTCGTATACATGAATCCAGAATATCCACACGTGTTGTAACAGAGAATCGCATACAACTAACTAAAACTGAAGTACAGTAATTGACAAGTAAATGAGAGAACTATCAGAGAATGTACTCGCTTGATATCTGAATGTCCAAGATAAAGATACTGTCCGAAGAGAGGTGTCTGACTCCTAATTAGAACAGCACAAGTCACAACATGTCCAGAAGGGTAATATAAAGCACTACAATACATTCTACATGAATCTAGGTCAAACTAGGCCAAAGTCAACCCTTGGTCAACTCTGGTCAACTGCACTAGTCAAACTAGGTCAAACTAGGTCATGACCTAACCCAGCAAGTCTTACTAGGCCTAACCAAGACTATCCTAGCAAGCACACATCAATACAAGGCTATACAAGCCAACATACACCCAACTCTATATAGCATACAATTATTCAATACTCAAATAGGCAAGAATTCACATTGGATATACACTAGGTAATCTATTACTTTAAGCTATATATGTCTACACATATATACACATGCATATATTGGTATTCAATATTAGGTCTATAATCATGACATTTCAAATGGTTATATAAACTTATATATTACAACACAATATGCTAACATATATATAATATACATACATAGCTAAGTTAACTGTATTCATAAATACTTATTTAAGAGGCTATGTGTGTGTATGTGAACATGGCAGAGGGGCAAGTGAGGGTTAAATGGGCATACATAGTGTATACATATCAAAGAGTGTCAAAGTGTAAGTGAACAATGTGTCAAGTGTGATAGTATCAACATAGTGTAAGGGGGTACATGAGGTAATATAGGATTTGTGTTAACATATAACATTACATCTATTATTACATTACATTCATGCTTGCATTCATTCATCATTTATTTATTCTCTTGCACTACTATATGCACCATACATTACATACTATGGAACCTACATATTCATTACAAGCCATACTTATACATGCCTACATTAGATTGGATACTTACACCTCATACATCATTTAATTAAATATTTACTCATGCTTGCATTTTCTATTTAATTACATAATGTATATACATTAACATGGGTTAAAATCAAATAGAACATTATATTACATACAAGGGTGCACAAAATGCATATGCCGAATAGTAACTCCTACTAATAATCAATACTGTACCATTTCAGCATGAAATAAAATCTAGGATCAAAGTATATTATAGATCTATGTGTTAGCTTTTCGAAACTTCAAACGGATCGCGTTTTCGATTCCGAAAACTCCCGGAATCGCGAAAACATCGAGAATGCGTTTGTCTTTCGTACAGCTGACACTCAAATAATTCTCCAGAAAGTTATAGAAAGAATTAGGCCTATTAATACATGTTTTTGGAAAGCTAACTTCAATACGCTTCTTTTAAAAAAATAGGAGATTAAACCGAGCTTTGGGCTAGAAGTTATGACATTTCTAAGTTATGGCTGAAATTAAAAACGTGGATAAAAATCATGACGGATTTAGATAGTTTGAGCCAAAAGAATACACAATATATATCCTAATTATCCACAACAATAATAGCAATAATAATATGAGGAACCACACTCACAAAATTGATTATATAATCATCATGAACCATTTATTACATATATAAATATAGATACACTCTCATTACAATATATATATATAAATCTATATATGTAACATGAACACATCCACAACACAAATGACACTCCTATGACCTCCAAATGGACACAAAATGGACACAAATGGAGATACAACCGTGGGGATCATTCCTATGGATTTAAAATAGACCTATATGTATGAGGAAATGAAAAGGAGAAGGGATTTATACCTTCCGGTAGATCGAATCGAAGAAAAGCCTTCCAGGAGCGACACTGACACGTAGAGATTCCAAAAGGACACGAACGAGCTCTGAATCCTCCCAAACTTTGGTAGCTTCCTCCTTGGCTAGAATGGAGAAGAAAAGAAGAAGATTTGGTGGCGAAATGGAAGGATTTGGTGGAGAAATGGAAGGATTTGGTGGAGAAATTGCTAGGAATTGCTCTCTAGAAATTTGGAGAAGAACAAGAGAGAGTGTGGATGAGAATAATGAAATGAACTTGAGCCTATCCTCTCCCAAAGTGGCTGGCCATATGGGGCTATTTGTCCTATTATGGTAAGGTCCAAAATGCCCCCCCTAACCTATTCTATGAGTATTAGGAAAGGGCTAATTGGTTGGGGCTAAATTAGTCATTCTAAAGTCTCTAATCACACTAACCTTATCCATAATAATTAGTCTAACCTCTAACTAAAATATTTCTATCATGCGGACTAAAATTAATATCATGTGGGCTATGCCTAACTAGTGTGTGGGTCCCACTAGAGTCAAACTACCCCCGGGTCCCCGTTTCAAGTCGGATTGAGCTGAAATTCGAACCCGACTCAAATAATTCCAAAACAATATCATAAATAATAAAATAAAATTCAAAAATATTTTAAAAATACAAAATAACAAAATACCCCTGTTCCTGAAAACTGGGGGTGACAAATTCCTCGAAATTAAAACCAAACAATAGTAAAATGTCAAAATCACAAGTCATAATTTTAAATAGTTTAAAAATAATTAAAAATTACCAAAAATCATAATATGAAATAATAATCAATAAATAATAATTATAATTACAAAATTTCAAAATTATCCTCATCTGGAAAAATGGGTGTTACATAATCACATCTATTAATTTCCTCAACTAGTTAACCATGATCATGTCCCTAATAGAGTATTAAGTATTCGGGAAAATGCCTAGCAGGAACTAAAATAGGATATAGATTGATTATAGCTTGACATCTGAGTAAATATAGGTTATGGGGATACTCTGGCTTTAAACGGAGGTTACCTTGGTTCAATACACAAGCACTGAACTGTTCGTATAGGTAGGTAGGTACGTGCCAAGGTTCAATCTTTGGAAATCCTACAGGCCTGTGCTGCAGAAGACATTTGGGTATCCATTGAGTTATACTGGTATGGTGGTGTATTATGAATTACAGAAGTAAAAAAGGGTGAACCTACCTTCCGGTCAAACAACGGTCTTATAGGATGCAACCTAGGTGGCCTAAGGTTGAGAGGGATTGTCGTGTCCCCTGTATCCATAGGGTACACGGCTCGGTTATAGATTTTGACTGGTACTTATAAGTACCTGGCTTGGAGTATAGGGGTATCACCAGAGCACCTGGGGCATTGTAGGGGTCAAGCTTTAAATAGGTTAAACGGACTTTGACTCAACACTTGAACGTGCCAGCAGCTCAGGACCTAAGGCAAGTATACCTTGCCTTTCTACACAGCTTTATTTACATGCAATGTCTATTATTATTATCCAGTTCTTCTCATATTGTTGCCATGTATCTTTCATATCCTGTTTTTATACTTGCATCATTGATTTGTAGACCGTGTTCACCGTTAGCCTGGTGTCTTATTGGTCGTGCCTTGATTGAGACGTGTCTTCGTGTCTTGAACCTTGATGCTAGCCTGCGAGTCCACACTAGGGACGAGGGTTAGTAGTAGATGCTAGCCTGCGAGTCCACACTAGGAACGAGGGTTAGTAGTAGATGCTAGCCTGCGAGTCCACACTAGGGACGAGGGTTAGTAGTAGATGCTAGCCTGCGAGTCTACACTAGGGACGAGGGTGATGCTAACCTGTGAGTCCACACTAGGTAAGTGGGTTAGTAGTATATGGTTTACGCCTGCGAGTCCACACTAGGGACGAGGGTGATGCTAGCCTGCGAGTCCACACTAGGGACGAGGGTTAGTAGTTCAAACCTGCGAGTCCACACTAGGGACGAGGGTTTGAGTATTTGTTTTGGTTATCCCTTGACACCTTGACATGAGTTCTATCGTCCTCGTTCAGCAGTTCATTTATGTGTAGACAGTGTATAGATTCGTGCTTTATTTATTGCTCAGTTTTACTTGTTATTCTGTATCTTTCTCTATGCATAATAAACTGTTAGAAAGGCTCGTTTTTATGTATCTTGCTAGTCCTCTGAGGACCTGATGATCTCTTCAGGTTAGCCGAGTTTGAGACAGGAGCAAACGAGAGGATTGAGTTAGCTTCGGGTAGCGGTACTTTGCAGTTGTGGTTACTTGGTTAGCAGGTTGTACTCAGTTAGTTCATTTCATGTAATTCTCTATTTTTTTCCATCTACTGGTAGTGGATTTGTATCCACCGGACGTGACATTGATACTTGGTATTCAGTTTATTCATTATTATTCAGTTCATGTCTTTTTCTTGATCTTGGTTGTGGTGATTATTCTGTAGATGAGATATAGTTTTCCCGTGATTCTAGATTGCCGTGACTTGAGTTTAGACAGCGTACTACCGTCGACACTGCGGCGTAGGCTGGACTTGGACACGTTTTTTATCCGAAAAGCGGGAGCGGGTCGTGACAAGTTTTTTGGTGGCCCATGCAGGTCAACGTTAATCACTTCGGTTACGTCACTGTACCGTCGTGAGCCTGTGAATAGGATTAGGCACTTTGGATCTCATCCACATGTCTTGACTCCTTGTTAATCCTTAATCCTCGATTTCATTGAATCCTTGATTTGCATCCTGCTTGAAATTCTCTTCAACGGCTAAAGTGTTTGCTCTTGTTACGGTTAAAGGTGAACTCTCAAGACAGGAACAACGCAAGTGCCCCACCACTACCAACCGCAGAAGGAGGACGAGCCTTTGCCATGATCACAGAAGATGCGACGACACCACGAGGCGCAAATGACAGAAATTTTTAGTAGATTGCAGCAAACATTATAAATAGACACTATGTTTGACTTTGACTTGCGAGTATTCACAAAAATTTTATAGCAGTTGATTCTAGACTATTTACTCCAGTAGAATCACCAGCTCTTTAAATTTCGAGGACGAAATTTGTTTAAGGGGGTAGAGTTGTCAACCCCTTGACCAAATTTTTCGAATTTGTGAAATTGAAATTCATTTTTATGTTGTCTTATATTTTTGTCATTGTCTTACGTATATAAATTGATATGAATTATAGATTTATTACACTTTATATGCAATAAGAGGACTCCAAGGGAAATAACATAAAGGGTAGGGACCGATATGAAATTTGCTTAATTCAAATATTTCTTTCTCAACCGAAATCTCAGGAAAGAAAATTGTTTGAATTCAAAGGGAGCAGATCAACATAAATCTTCTGATTCAAATCTCTTCCTCATCCCTAGTTTGTCAAATTAGATGATATATATATATATAGTTGGGTTTTAGCAGTCGATCCCTGAGACCTCACAAACCCTAAAAATACCCCTTTGCATTTTGAAAGGATCCCTGTGTTCCAAGAGAGTATCACCAGGAAGAATACTCAAGCTCCTCGCAGGTAATCCTCTAATCACATCCATTAATTTCCTCAACTAGTTAACCATGATCATGTCCCTAATGGAGTATTATGTATTCGGGATAATGCCTAGTAGGAACTAAAATAGGATATAGATTGATTATAGCTTGACATCTGAGTAAATATAGGTTATGGGAATACTCTGGCTTTGAACAGAGGTTACCTGGGTTCAATACACAAGCACTGAACTGTTCGTATAGGTAGGTAGGTACGTACCAAGGTTCAATCTTTGGAAATCCTATAGGCCTGTACTGCAGAAGACATTTGGGTATCCATTGAGTTACACTGGTATGGTGGTGTATTATGAATTACAGAAGTGAAAAAGGGTGAACCTACCTTCCGGTCAAATAACAGTCTTATAGGATGCAACCTAGGTGGCCTAAGGTTGAGAGGGATTGTCGTGTCCCCTGTATCCATAGGGTACATGGCTCAGTTATAGATTTTGACTGGTACTTATAAGTACCTGGCTTGGAGTATAGGGGTATCACCAGAGCACCTGGGGCATTGTAGGGGTCAAGCTTTAAATAGGTTAAACGGACTTTGACTCAACACTTGAACGTGCCAGCAGCTCAGGACCTAAGGCAAGTATACCTTGCCTTTCTACACAGCTTTATTTACATGCACTGTCTATTATTATTATCCAGTTCTTCTCATATTGTTGCCATATATCTTTCATATCCTATTTTTATACTTGCATCATTGATTTGTAGACCGTGTTCACCGTTAGCCTGGTATCTTATTGGTCGTGCCTTGATTGAGACGTGTCTCCGTGTCTTGAACCTTGAAGCTAGCCTGCGAGTCCACACTAGGGAAGAGGGTTAGTAGTAGATGCTAGCCTGCAAGTCCACACTAGGGACGAGGGTTAGTAGTAGATGCTAGCCTGCGAGTCCACACTAGGGACGAGGGTTAGTAGTAGATGCTAGCATGCGAGTCCACACTAGGGACGAGGGTTAGTAGTAGATGCTAGCCTGCGAGTCCACACTAGGGACGAGGGTGATGCTAACCTGCGAGTCCACACTAGGGACGAGGGTTAGTAGTATATGGTTTACGCCTGCGAGTCCACACTAGGGACGAGGGTGATGCTAGCCTGCGAGTCCACACTAGGGACGAGGGTTAGTAGTTTAAACCTGCGAGTCCATACTAGGGACGAGGGTTTGAGTATTCGTTTCGGTTATCCCTTGACACCTTGACATGAGTTCTATCGTCCTCGTTCAGCAGTTCATTTATGTGTAGACAGTGTATAGATTCGTGCTTTATTCATTGCTCAGTTTTACTTGTTATTCTGTATCTTTGTCTATGCATAATAAACTGTTTGAAAGGCTCGTTTTTATGTATCTTGCTAGTCCTCTGAGGACCTGATGATCTCTTCAGGTTAGCCGAGTTTGAGACAGGAGCAGACGAGAGGATTGAGTTAGCTTCGGGTAGCGGTACTTTGCAGTCGTGGTTACTTGGTTAGCAGGTTGTACTCAGTTGGTTCATTTCATGTAATTCTCTATTTTTTTCCGTCTACTGGTAGTGGATTTGTGTCCACCGGATGTGACATTGATACTTGGTATTCAGTTTATTCATTATTATTCAGTTCATGTCTTTTTCTTGATCTTGGTTGTGGTGATTATTCTGTGGATGAGATATAGTTTTCCCGTGATTCTAGATTGCCGTGACTTGAGTTTAGACAGCGTACTACCGCCGACACTACGACGTAGGCTGGACTTGGACACATTTCGTATCCGAAAAGCGGGTGCGGGTCGTGACAACCATCGGGCTTGGTTAGTCGGTATGCACCGTTAGAATACTGATTCTATGATGAAAGGACCTTCCCATTTAGGCTGAAAATTTTCTTTTATTTTGTGCGTCATGACCATTGGTCTTCTCACCGCTAAGACTAGATCGCCGACTTGGAAGATTCTTTTCTTCACTTTTTTATTGAAGGCTATGGAAAGGCGTGCTTGGTATAGCTCAATGCGCTGCTGGACTAACAAGCATTTTTCGTCTAGTGCTTCAAGCTCCTAGAGTCGTAGACGGTAGCTTTCTTCGGTAGTCAGCTCGCTGGCTAGGTTTACTCAAAGAGAAGGAATCTGGATTTCTAGGGAAAGAACTGCTTCGCTTCCATAAACCAGAAAGAATGGTATACTGCCTGTTGGAGTCCGGACCGTTGTACGATAGGCCCATAGACATTCATCGAGCTTCTCATTCCAATCGCGCTTGTTTGAAGACACGAACTTCTTGAAAAGTTTTATGATGGTTTTATTGAAGGCTTCTGCTAGCCCGTTAGACGCTGGATTGTAGGCAGCAGAGGCTATATTCTGGATTCGATTTTTATTACAGAAAAGATAGAATGCATGGCTTGCAAACTGTAGACCATTATCATGGATGATCCTACGAGGTAGGCCAAAGCGGTAGATGACGTGATGTTTGATGAAACTGATCACGTTTGACGCCTTCACTTTGGTGAGAGGAATAGCTTCCGCCCATTTGGAGAAGTAATCAGTTATGGCTAGGATGAACCGATATCCTTTGGAGGATGGCGGGCTGATTGGTCCTATGACGTCCATGCCCCAGGCTTTAAACGACCAAGATGCTGCCATCGGGTGTAGAAACTCCGAAGGTTGATGAATAAAACCGGCGTAGAACTGACAAGATCTACACTTCTTTGCATATTCAACGGCATCTGCTATCATTGTGGGCCAGTAATAACCCATTCGTTTGAGGCAATCTTGTAATTTGGGGCCTGGTTGATGTGCACCACAAACTCCGTCGTGAGCCTCCCAGAGTGCATGTGGATAAGCATCATAACAGTAACCCGTCGTAAGAGCGTCGGTACAGCATCTTGGTAGCTGTGTCGTAGTAAAATCTGAGGGATCGCCTTTAGATAGACACCTCTTCCTTCGGGTCCTTGGGGAGGATTCCATAGATGATGTAGTCTATGAAAGAAAATCTCCAGCCTTTAGCATCGACGTTTATTTTCGTTGTGTAACTGTGATGTATATGCAAGGCATTTTTCACACAGAGTAGTTCTCGACCAGACACTGTGATCGACTACTGAGTATTAGTCGGAATGGTCAAGGAAGCAGTGAGACCGGCTAGAGCATCTGCTTCTATATTCTGTAGTCGAGGCACATGCTCGATGAAAAATCTAGCGAAAGTTGACGCCAACTCGATTGTTTTTTTATAGTAGAGGATGAGATCTTTGTGGCGAACTTCATAATCCCCTCGGACTTGACTAAATATTAGCTTAGAATCGTCGTAAGCTTCTAGATAGTCAACTCCTAATTGATTTGCCAGTTGCAGGCTGATTAATAGGGCATTATATTCGGCTACGTTGTTGGTGCATGGTTATACGAGAGAATATGCACGATGTATAACCAGATGATCAGGTGACACGAGCACGATGCCAACTTCGGCTACAATATTTCCTTTGGGTCCTGTTCTTGATGCACCGTCAAAGAACATTTGCCAAATGGGAATTTCCTCAGTTGCAGTGTTAGACTCCACCACTTCGTCGGGGATTTCGTCATAGAGTTTGGACGATTCTGGCATCGGATGAGCTGCTAGGAAATTAGCTAATGTTTGGCCTTTTACTGCCTTCTGAGGAACGAAGAGCATATCGTATGGAGTCAACAGCATTGCCCATGTAGATAAACGGGAATTGGAAGAGCCCGGTTTGGTCATGAGTATTCTGAGAGGGTTGACTTTAGATATAATGTGGATAGTCTACCCAGACACATAGTAGCGTGTCTTCTAGATAGAAAATACTAGTGCAAGGTATTCCTTCTCCACCGGTGTGTATCTGTGTTCGGCACCCACCATTGTGCGGCTGAGGTAGAAGATTGCATGTTCATGGCCGCCTATATTCTTCTGACTAATAGGGCGCTAAGAGAATGGTCCATAGTGCGTACATATAGTAAGAAGGGCTTCCCCATTATTGGAGCTACCAATACTGGAGGGCTTATAAGATACGCCTTGATGTCATCGAATACACGTTGAAATTGTTCAGTCCAGACGAAAGATACGTCTTTCTTCATGAGCTGAGTGAATGGTTGAAACCTTCCAGAGAGGTTCGAAATGAATCGTCTGATGTAGGCTAGACTTTCTTGTAGTCCGGGTAGCTCTTTGAGGTTTCTTGGAGGATGCATATCGAGAATAGCCTTCACTTTCTCAAGATGTATACCCTTTGAAGTGATAACGAAACCAAGGAACTTGCCGTTGGAGACTCCCAGAAAAGACTTGGTTGGATTCATCTCGAGTTGGAGTGCACGCATTAGTTCGAACACCGTTCTCAAGTCTTGGTGGTTGTTGCCCTTGAGATGACTTTTAACTGCGATATCGTCTACGTAGCACTCCATAGTTTTGCGCAAATAATGACAAAAAATTGTGTTCATGGCTCACTGGTATGTCGCCCATGCATTATTCAATCCGAAGGGCATCACCGTATAGCAGTATACCCCCAACGGTGTTCGAAAAGATATGTGCTTCTCGTCGTCAGGGAACATCTTGATCTGGTTGTAGCCTGAGAACCCATCCATGAAGGACATCTGCTCGAAGTCGCAAGTATTGTCAATCATTACGTCGATGATCGGTAGAGAAAACTCGTCCTTCGGATATGTAGAGTTTAAATTACGGTAATCGATATAGACTCAAGCTTTATCGTTCCTTTTTATGACTGGAACGATGTTGGCAACCCAGTCTGGGTGTTGTTCCTCGCGAATGAATCCGCTGGCAATGAGCTTTTTGACTTTATTCTCGATGGCCTCCATAACATCTGGTCGGAATTATCGTTGTTGCTGCTTCACTGGCTTAGCTTTAGACGAAATATTCAGGCGGTGTATGACGACTTTAGGGTCCATGCCTGGCATGTCTTTATAGCTCCATGCGAAGACGTTGATGTATTCTTTTATAAGTTGCATAAGAGATTGGCGTTCATCGCCAGATAGACTTTTGCTGATGAAGATTGGTTTAAAAGATGATTCGTCTCCTAAATTGACTTGGATGACTTCGTCTTCGGTAGGTGGTTCACGTTGTTCGAAGCGCAGCTCCCACCTAGTATCCATTTTTTGAGCCTATTGTTCGAGCTCGATTGATTGGACATCGTCTGCAATTTGGTCAACGAAAACCATGTTGACGGAAGAGTTGTCTTGAACATGTCGCCAATACTGGAGTCTGAGTCCCAGAGGGAGGAATCACAAGAATGAGAACAACGATATGCTTCATCATCTGATCTTTCGGGAGTTGTTGGAGGAGTGACATAACCCAAACCAACACCGCTTCGTTGATGGTAGTTCTCGGGTTTGCCGGGAGGAGCAAAGTGTCGTATTGGCAACTGTCGTCCCCGGCCATAATTTAGCCCATGGTCACTTTTGATGTCATATCCCATATTCTGGATGATATTCTTGGCCTGCCAACTATACCAAAAAAGTTGCATTTTCCCAGAGTCGTAGTCAGCTTCTGTGTTGTGCTTGGAAGAAGTAGAGTCTGGAACGAACTTTCTCTCGCCAATTATACGACCGAAGATGACCGAAGATGATTAGTTCTTCATCCTTCTTTCTGGCTGGAACGATGAACTAGAGGATATCTTCGGGGTAAACTTTTTCCCGCAGGTGAAGCGTTGTGGCCGGCATGCTGAGGTGTGGTCCTATGCCGTGCTCTAGAGCGTATATCGTGTCTATGTAGTAGTTTACAGATTGATAGACATCGGAGTAATTCAAAGATAAACCTTTACTAAGGAAATACGCAAGTTCTTCTTCAGGAATAACATCATCCGCTGAAGGTACATTATTATGAGTATTGATATACTCATTGAGAGGATCATCATCTGGAAGAGGAGCCACAGTCTTGGTCGAGTTCACCACGTAGGGTAATTCTTCATGATTGGGAAGACGGGCATCAGTAGGTTCCTCCTGGGGTGTCTTTCTGAGAGTGATGGTCAATGGTTTGACCTTGTCAGGGTTCTTCTTTTTTATCCAGATTGTGAGAGGCTTCAGAGTACTTTTTAGAGTAGTATGTCCTTTGACTCGGATGATCAGGGGACCATCATAGGAGGATGAACTTGCTTCAGCTTCATTGTCAGCTTCGTTGTCGTCATCCTTGGGGGCTGAGATTGGTAAAGTTCTGAATCTCCATACTAGGCTTCGATGGCCTTAAAAGTAGGGGTGAGCATTATTCGGTTTTAGACCGAAAATCGAACCAAACCGAACCGAATAAGAGGTTCAGTTCAGTTTTAAAAAAATTCGGTTCGGTTTCGGTTTTGAAAATACTAAATTTTTTTATTCGGTTTCGTTTTCGGTTTTGGATTTCGGTTTTGGTCCAAAACCGAAAACCGAATAAGAAAATTTAATTAATTAATTTATATATATATGTGTGTGTGTGTGTACTATATATATAAGTATTAATATATATATTACATACTAAGTATATATATGTATATACTAAATATTTCTATGTATATTTAGTTACTATATATTAACAAAAAACTCAAAAAATCAAAAAAATCAAAAAATATATGAATAAACTCAATAAACTAAAAATCGAACCGATTTAATTCGGTTCGGTTTGATTCAGTTTTGGGCCAATTCGGTTCGGTTTCGGTTTTGCTTATTCGGTTTCGGTCCAATTCGGTTTTGGGTTATTCGGTTCTATTTAAATCGAATAAACCGAATGCTCACCCCTACTTAAAAGGATCGATATCGGCAAACTCCATCTTCACGACACCGTCACTGTTGACGTATTTGAAGCACTGGTAAAGTATGGAAGGAACGATCATGTTCTCGTATATCCATGGATATCCTAACAAGACATTGTAGGATACATTGGCATCGATCACATAGCAAAAAACCTCCGTTCGGAGATTACCGATCTGGCACTTAAGACGGATCGTGCCCAGCGGATGGCTTCGACCAGCATTGAAAGCCATAATAGTTGTGTTGGTTGCAGATAGCTTGTGCAGAGAAATTTCCAGAATTTGAAGTAAACTTCTAGGAATGATGCTGAGGGAGGATCCTGGATTGATGTGCATGCGGTCCACCTTGATCGTTCCGATATACCCTGTATAGTACAGGGGTCTATCATGACGATTATTTTTTAGTAGCATGTCCTCCTGTGAAAAGGTGATGTTGGGCACTACTTCCATAGTACTGTGGCAGTGAGGAAATGAGACAGGGTCTTCAGCAGGGGCTTTGACTTCCGCGAGATAAGAGTCAGCATGTAGTAAAGCTTCACTTAAGGCCTTCCACGTTTCTTTGGAGAGTCGCAACAGATCGAACAAAGACAACCTGGCAGGTGTATTGGCTAGCTGTGCCAGTATGCCAAAGTTGTAGGGCCGATCCATGCCTTCGGAAGTTAGCACGTTCAGAGACTTGTCAAATCGTATCTCTTTCTGCTTGGCTTTATCCGAAGTTAGAGGCTTAGACGGGCCGGCTTCTGAGCTTGTGGGGGCAGCATGTGGTTGAAGAGGTACTATTTCTTCTTGTGCGGGGTTGTATGTCCGAAGATAAGTCTTCCCCGATCGCGTCTCGCCAGATAGAACCTCATAGATGGAAGAGGATATCATATGGCAAGATTTGTATTTTTTGCCCCTTTTTGCTTTGGAAGGTACCACCCCCCTGTGTCACTTCTTGCACATGGTCCAGATGGACCCACATGATCTCACCACGTTCAGTCGTGAGTGGCACCATGGTAGAGTTACGAGCTGGCGGTAGGTTGACGAGTTCTATTATTGTCTTGGGAATCGGAACCACGCCGTCTGGGACTTCTGTGGGAGGAAAGTCACCAAACTGAAGAGAGATCATGTTAGAAGATACGACCTTGTCTTCAGCTTCGAGATTGATCACTTGGCTGTCGATAAGCTGTTGTATCTTCTTTTTCAGGACGATACAGGCCTTGGTGGAATGATGCACGTACTGATGATAGAGACAATACTTGGGATCGTTGAGCTGGTTCGCCTTTGTAGGACGTCGTGGTGGAGGCAAAGTCAGCTTATTACCCTTCTTCAATGTATGAAAGATGGTAATGACATCGTCTTCATCGAAGGAGAAGGCCTCTTTAGGCTTGTCGGAGGCGTCCTGAGAATTGGAAGCTTCTTTGGAAGTGTCGACCTTCAGGACTTCTTTTCCTTTACCCCTGTAACTCCACGTTTCTCTTTTTTTTGAAAATATTTTAGCTATAAAATAATAACAAGTTGATTTAAACCATTTCGAATAATAATAGTTTTTGATTATTTATTTTTTTATGATTACTTTTGGAGGGAAACTTGAATTTTAGCTGATAACTAATTTTCAAATTTATTTTGAATGGTCCCCACTCCCTAACAACTCGCAACAACCTATCTAACCAAATTTTGTGTGTTTATGCAATTAATGAAAAGGGGGAGGATTTTTGTGAATTATTTAGGTGTGGGGAAGACCTGGTTGCAAATAATTCTAGTGGAGGGGTATAGTTGCAATTTAGCCACCCATTTTTTCCTAAAGCTATAAGCTGCTGGTGGAGAGAGAAATTCCATTCTTCTCGAGCTCTACAAGCCAGAGCAATTCCTTCACCCCCAAATTTCTCGAACCTAGCCTAATTTTGAGCGGAGCACATCTCAATGGCGGGGTAACCACTTCTTTCTGGCAGCTTGATGGCGACGGCGGTGATCTACACTCCTTCGATAGCCATGGCGGCGACAACTGACCGCTAATTTCCAACAGCGACGACGAGAGGAGTCGTCCACCTCCTCGGTCACAACAGGAAAATCTCGATCGATGGGCGACACGCCACTCCTTCTGACAGCGTGAGTGTGCAAGCCGTTCTTCGAACGGCGAATCCCAGAGTCGGAGCTCGGCGGATCGACAACGACGACTCGGTGAGTTTTGGTCTGGTCTACCTTTCTCCTTTGAATGTTTCTTGAATTGGTCGGTCGATTGGATTAATGATCGATAATTACTTCATATTATTGATTCGATTTTGAAGTTCCTTGAATTGAGTTCAGTCTTGTTCATGATTCATGAATCAATCCCTCATTTTGAATCAGTTTCCGATCTGTATGCCAGGTGTTCGTCGATTTTCCTCTAAGGAAGTGCCGAGCAATTTTGAGCATGAAACTGTGTCCGACTCCTTGGCACGTATTCTCGTTTCAGATTGCTTCTTCTCTTCAGGTGATTGCCAGACTTCTGGTAATTATAGAATTTGCTGCAATTTGTTGACTGGTGTTGGCCGATTGATTGGTTTTCCTTTCCTTTATTGTTAATTCTTTGTGATGAGCAGTTCTTTAGCTCCGAGTGGGATTGGATTTTGATTTAGTCGATCGTGATTATGAAATCGAGGTATTCTTGATTTTTGAAGTTCTTCATAATTTTTTTCGAATTGGATTTTCTGTGTTCTTCCTCTGATCTTTCGAGCGGAAACTGTTTGACGAATTGATGCAGAGGACGTGGGATCTGAAGTTGTGTCCGAGTCTAGAGCTCGTGCTCTCAATTTTGGTGTGTAATTCCTTCAGGTAACCCTTTTCTCCCTCTGGTTAATTTTATTGAAGTCTATTTCGAATTTGAGTTTGTCTTGGTGTGTCCAGTGGCGTGTCCAAGTGAGGTCATGACTGTGGGTGCGGGTCAGTGGTGTGGCGTGTGTTGACCGTAGCAGTATACGGAGTGCATGTCCCATACTGGTTCGTGTCAAAGTTAGGATTGTGCCAGTGTGAAGGATTGCAGGAGGAATGATATACAGTTGGCGGTTGGAGAGACTAATTGAATGAAGTTTTATTGTTAATTTGGTTTATAATTGTTTGGATTAAGTTTGTATTGTAGAAGCATGGAATTTCACAACCAGAAAGCCCATGCGCCAGGCATTATATGCGCCAGAACTCAGACAGCTAATCGAATAAGCCATAGACATTCGAAGAAGGACTTTTTATTTTATATATATAAAAGTCTATTACATGTCTAGAAAAGATGGTACAAAGGAGAATTTCTACAAAGGAAAGATCCTAGATCTACATCCAGCAACCACCATGCGCCTTCCAGATAGGCGCAACAACCACCATGCGCCTTCCGATAGGCGCAACAGTCACCATGCGCTGTCAGCCAGGCGCAGCAGATGTCATGCGCCTCCAGCCAGGCGCATCCTACCATCTCTTCAGCAGCTCAGTTCTGTGCAACTCTTCCAACCAGGCTCACCTGGCCGAGCAGAGCCCAGTTATGTGCCGCCTTCCAGCCAGGCTCGCCTGATAAGTGCTTCGCCAAGCAAAGCATTTAACCCTCTGGCTGGAACCAAGGGAGAGAAGAGCACCGCAAATGCTGTGGCCAGAGGAGGCTTCGAAAGAGCCTCCAAAGACCAAGGAAGACCGTGATCGAAATCATGGCACAAGGAGCTTTCAACACAATCAAAGTGGGCGGCACCCACTTTGAAGGAAGAGAGAGCCTAGCACCACCATTCCGATCTACGGCTCTTCCGGAACAACGGAGACGAGGCCCGAACATCCTTATCTTTGGATGCAACAGGCACCTTCCGCCTGCCTCAGAAGCCCTCGACTTCGTCTTTTGGATGTAACAGTCACCTTCAAGTGCATCGAAGACAACACGACGTCTCATCTTCACCCTCGGGAGCACTTCGTCAACAGAATGCACCCACATATCCAAGTTCATGTTGGAAGTACGTGAGGGAATGAGGAGCAAACCTTCTTTCCATGCCACTATTTATAGGCCGGGCAAATCAAACCCACGCGCCAAGTGGATGACTCTCCGAATTCTGTGCAATGAATTTACATTAAATGGATGAACCGAACGCCTCGAATTCAGCCAAACGGCTATTTATAGCACTCGAGGAGCGAGACAGCCGCGTCATTAAAGGACATGTCGGATGTGCCAGCCAAACAGCGCATCACACGGACGCGCCCTCCTGCATCAGGCGTATCGCACAGATGCGTCCTACAGTACCCGACGTATCACAAAGGATGCGCCCTCACATCACCATGCCAAGTGGAACACCAACCAATGTGTCCACTCAGCTGTCCATTGAACGTCACAAACATTAAATGCTGAACTGACACCAGAGTTGGCAGCACGCTTCCCAAAGTCTGAACAGTTGACAGCTTTTTCAGAGAACGAAGCGTCGGCAACGTCAGCATCATCATGACTCTATCCCGACGGCTACTGCCACGTGGCCACCCGCATGCGCCTCTACGGCCATGCGTCCAAATCCGCATGCGCCTCTACGACCATACGTCCAAACCAGCATGCGCCTCAAAAGCCATGCGCCTCAGACCCTTCACTGATCCCTAAGACAGAAGAAGAGTCTCCAGTTGAAGCTTTGCATGCGCTTCAAAAGCCATGCGCCCCAGACTGATCTCTGATCCCGAAAGACAGAAGGAAGGTCACCTGCATGCGCCTCAAAAGCCATGCGCCCTAAATGGTTTATAACTCCTAAAGGTTATGAGCCGCAGTCTCCTCCTGCGCCCAGATCCAAGGCGCAGCTCACCAGATCACTGCTCCCCCAAATCCGAGATCTTCGAGCCATGGGTCGATGACACGTGTCCTTTGACTCAACTCGTCCAAGATTTCAGCAACAGAAAGATCTTCTCCTCTGCTACGTGCCGGCTCACAATAGCAGTATGAAGAGTTCAACCTCCCAATCAGGGCACATCATCCGTGCGCCCCTATCAGCAACTTCCACGTGGCATCCCCACACACCGGCGTATCCTACATGCGCGCATGAGCAGCCAGCCTGCAAAACTATAAATAGAGGGATCATTTCCTTCTCACCCACGGACAACAGACAGAATTCACAACGAACATAGGAGGAATCACCAGAGAGGCAGATACAGACACTCAACGTCTTCCTCCTCTCAGCAAGCTCCAGCACCCAGAGCAATCCACACCTTCAGAGAACCGATAACCGTCGTCAGCCGGTCAACGGAGTCAACGTATTATCACTCGCTCCATTGGCACTAAGGACCCAGCTTAAACAAAAGTGTACTCCTAGGACTACATCTAAGTCCTACATTTGTAACACTGTTCTGTTTATATTAAAGTTTTCAATCAAATAATTTTAATGGCAAACAAGCTGGCGACTCTGCTGGGGACTTCTTTCTCCTCTTCCGAGAAAGTCGTGTCACAGGCCGACGACGTGAAGGTGGGCTCCTCCCATAAGACGCTGGTAGTGCGCCTCAATCAACAGGCGTACGAGGAGTTCATTTCTGAAGGAAGTGCGAGTCCTTCGAAGCGGCTACCAAAGCCGAAGAAGATCCACACGGCCTGGGTGCGCAAAGTCGACGCCTCGGGCACCACCACTGAAGGGGATGCAACAATCCAGCCTTCCCTTCCTGCTGATGTTCTCAGCAACCAAGGTGCGCCCGCCGATGCAGCGCATCTCTTGGGGAAGCGTGCAGCCGACCACGTTCCCCAGCTATCTCCCTCTCAGGCGAGGAAGATACGTCGACGGAGCAGGGGCGCAGCCAATGCCCCGTGCATCACTTCTGATGCGCCACAAAAAGCCTCTGTCTTTGACAGACTCACTCGCTGTAATGGCGAGGAGAATTTGAATGCTGAGTACTATGCGCCCCAGCGAGCTGGTACGAAGAAATCCAAGGCGGCACGGGCCATGCGCCACAAACGTGCTATGCTAGTAGCCGGCCAGAGGCACGCGCTCGTCATCACGCGCGCTGCCGATGGCAAGCTGTACAAGGTTGACTCAAGTGCTTCTGCACCAACAACGAGTCGATCTTCAAAGCCCTCATCTCGCCTGGGCGCATCTACTGCGTGCACAACCAAGTCGAGAGAGGCAAATTCAGTGGTCTTGAACTCCCGCGCCTCCTCTGGTTGTGCGTTTGAGGTCCGTTCAAGTCACTTCAAATGTTGTGGTTCCTCCACTACTGATCGTGATGCCTGCTTGGTATTAGATCAGGGGGCGCAACACTCACCTGACCACCCCGGCGTTTGGCCTTGCCATATGTCTGAAGGGGTTGTGAAGGCACCACTATCCTCCAACGACCTGCGCAATGTGATCACTCACAAGCGCCGGTCAGGAGAGTCGACCAACAAGCACGATACGCCTCTTACGGGACATACTTGTGCGGTGGTCACCATCAACTGCTGTTGCAAGACGGCAGTTCCACCAAGACAGTCGGTCTTCCAACGACTACAATCATCGACACCTCTCCGACGTCGCCTTAGGGCGAAGGTGTCAGCTGAAGAGGAGCCAAAGGTCGCTTCATGCAACGTGGTCTCCAACTCCTCATCAATCCGGAAGGCGACTGCCAATTCCTCGTCTTCATCCAAAAGCCAGCCGAGGAAAATCAAGGCAGCTGTCTCGACCTCTGGAGTGTTTGAAGGCACTCGGTCGAGGAAGAAGTCCTTGGAGGAAGCTGGGGGTAGCCAGACCCTTGTTGAGCCTCCTTCCGAAGACGAAGATGTCCAAAGCACAGCTGCGGCGGATCTTCATCATCAAGGTGAGATTACTCTCCCTGAAACCCCTCAAAATGAGGATGTCCTCCAGGACACTGCCGGGGGTAGTTCTGGAAACGAAGAGGTCCTTCAAGACGGAGCTGAGGGCAAGCAGACCCTTGCAGATGCACCTATTGAAGATGAACTCCAGAATGCGGCTGGGGGTGGCCAAACACCAGGAGAAGTAACTCCCCCGCATGAGAGTGAGGCCGAAAGCGAAGCCTCAACCCATCCATCCACTCCTGGCCGTGTCAGGACAGTGTACATGGCTGGGGATGATGTCGAGTCTGATGCACCGTCACAGGACATAGTCCAGCGCATAGACTCATTAGAGGGAGGTCTCAAAACCCTCTCTGCCTCTATGCAAGCACTGACTCAAGCAGTGTCTGAGATGCGGTCGGCCTTGATCAGGACACCTTCAACTGGTCCTGACCCAGGAGCTAATGGGGAGTCGAGTGTGCCCCTCCAACGGGCGCCCTTGGATACAGAAGCACCTCGGACCTCGGAGCCCTCAAACGCTCCAATCCAGATGGTACCTCCTTCCCCGACTCCTAGCTCTACGGAGGATGTGGTCGAAATGATCAAAGACCTGCGGGAGCGCTTCGAGTCCAAGAACAGGCAAGAGGAACGCCAGAAGATGGACATTCCCCAGCCTTATCCCTTCGAGTGGAACAAGGTGGTTTATCCCCCAAAGTATAAACTACAAACACTCACCCCATACGACGGGAAGGACTCTCCGCGACGGTACCTGACGTACTTCCAGTCACAGACAGGGCATCTTCCGAAAGAGGACGCGCTCCTCACCAGTATCTTTGTCGGGGCCCTGAAAGGAGTGGCATATGACTGGTACTGCAGCCTCCCCGACAATTCCATATCGTCCTTCGACGACCTGACACGCCTCTTCCTCGACCACTTCTACGACGGTGGGAAGGACATGACGATGGCGTCTCTCATAGAGATACGTCAGAAGGAGAAGGAAACGGTTCGGGCGTTCATCGAACGCTTCCGATAGGCTTGCTTCAGGCTACCTCCAGGCATGCCAGAACATGCACTCCTCTCCGCTTGCAGCATGAACATGTTGCCTGCAGTAAAGCTCTGGCTCAACTCTACTCCCCCTCCTGACTGGAGCTCCCTGATCATCGAAGCTGAAGCTGCAGAAAAGAAGGCGGCCAATGCACGTCTTCTGGGTGTCAGCTTCTCCGCCTTTGACGATAAGGGGAAAAAGTCCGCAGCTAACAGCTCCGGACGAGAAGCAAAGGAGAAACAGGCATTGACTGTTAATGCCTCAAAAGGCGCATCTGCGCCTACTCAGAAGCCTCCACTGGCACCGAGACCCAAGGAGGTTTATTCATTCAATGATGATGACACCCTGCAACTTTTCGAGATACTGAAGCAGGGTGACAAGATCAAGCTACCGGACCCAAAGCGGCCCGATGAAGTTGGGAAAGTGGACAACCCAAGGTACTGCCACTACCATCGGTTTGTCGGACACCCGACCAAGGACTGCTACGTCCTCAAGAATTACATCCAGTGCATGATCAATGCGGATGTAATCTCCGTCGACTATGAAGAGAAGACGGTGTCGGCCAATCTGGTTTCGCTTCAGTTCGGCACCTTGCCGCCAACTACCACACAAGATGGCGTCGTCCCCATCCCTAAGGCGACAATGGAGGTGGTAAACTTACCACCTACTCGTGACAATGTGAGTGGACTCACCCCGCTCACCACATCTCGAGGAGAGGTCCTCTGGGTTCACCCCGACCTCGTCTCCGAGGTGACTCAATCGGAGGTACGCCCTACCTCCAAATCAAAAGGCAGGAAGATCAAGTCTTGCCGCACAGTCTCTTCTTCAACAGAAGAGGCACTTCCAGTGCAAACACGTGCACAACAGAACTCCCAGTCCGGCGAAGCCACCGCCGAGGTGGTGCCTCCTAGCACCATCCCTGAGGAGGGTCCATCTAAGCCCTCAGCAGCCAATAAGCAGAAGCAGGTGGAGGCCCGTTTTGACAGACCTCTACGGAAGGAGAATGCTTTGGGGCTGTCCAAGCCTCACAACTTCGACATTCTAGCACAATTAGCCAGTACACCTGCGCGTCTGTCTTTGTTCGAGCTCCTGCGTCTTTCTAAAGATTCTCGAGAAGCTCTCTGCGAAGCTCTGAAGGACGCTGAATCCTTTCTCAGTCAGGTCAAGCAGCCTGAAGACCTCCCAACTACTTGTGCGCACTGTCATTGTGCGGATGAAGTTATCCCAAACATAACTTTCACCCAACAAGACATGCTGCTCAAGCATCACCAACATAACCGACCGCTGTATTATACAGGGTACATTGGCTCGGTCAAGGTGAGCCGGATTCAGATCGATCCTGGGTCTTCCCTAGGCATCATTCCAAAGGCGCTGCTATCAAAGCTGGGGTTCCCGATGTACCGGCTGGCGCCCTCCAATACAACTATCAGTGGCTTCAATGCTAGCAAGAGCGAGCCATTGGGCAAGGTCCGACTGAAGTGTCACATTGGCAGCCTCAAAACTGAGGTGACTTGTTATGTAGTAGATGCCGAGGTCAACTACAATATCCTGCTCGGTCGACCATGGCTGCATGAGTACATGGTGGTGCCCTCCACGCTCCACTAGTGCATGAAGTATGTATCCACCAATGGCGTCATCCGGACGGAGTTCGCAGACATCGATCCTTTCAAAGGGATTGAAGCCTACTTCACCGATTCCGACTTGTACAAGCCCATTGACGAGGAGGAAGCCAACGACGCTGATGATGAGGCAGAGACGGCAACAGAGCCGGACATGGAGCCTGAGACGACTCCCGACGCCCCCTTGAAAATCCGACTGAAGGGGAAACCACCCCAGAAGGTGCCTCCAATGAGCATCAAGCTATCAGGAAAAGCGCCGGCTCGTGAAGCACCCCTGAAGATACGCCTCAAGGGAAAGCCACCTCAAACATCGGCTCCCCTGGTGGCAAAATTACAAGGGCAGGCACCACTCACCGGAGGCGCAACCGAGGCGCCTCTCAAGGTGCGTCTCAAGGGCAAGCCGCCGCAGTCATCCAAGGTGTCAGAGAAGGCTCGTATAACCCTCTCAGACCCCAAAGCTGTATTGGACTCTCCTAGTCCGCCCCCAGTTCTTACAGGCGAGGAGCTTGGTGATTATATCTCGGCTGACGTAGAGGCACCCTCCTTTGACAATGTAATCCCACGGGATAAGATCTCGTACTTTATCAATAATAGAGTGTCTTTTAATTATTCTTGTCTTCCACACTGGAATGCCATGTATACATTAGACAACGCTCTACGGTCGTTACAAACACAAGTAACGACCGTCTACCATAATCAAATAATCCCGTCTCTAGGAGTCTTCATAGTCCCTCCACGGAGCCGAGAGCAAGGCACCATCATCTCGGGCAAAATCGAGCGTCGTCGGGACCTCCCGTCAATCGAGCCCGAACCTGATACCGGCAGAGTACAAGTCTATCGGTACACGGATGCGGCTAAGCACATCATCCAAAAGATGGGCTACGACCTGAAAAGCAACAAAGGCTTAAACTACGGCAAGGGTCGGCATCTCCCTGTCCGGCTTTCGATGCCCAATGGAAAGCCACAGGACTATTATAATCGGACTGGACGAGGGTTAGGCTATGTCACGCCACCATCAACCCCAGAGAGTTCAGATGCAGAAGACATAGAACATTCCCATTCGTCCGAAGCATTGACTTGGGATTCCGATACCAGTATCGGATCTGTCTTCAGGAAAGTGCTGTCAGCTAACATGACGTCAGCACAACCTCAAAAAGGTGAAGGCAAAGACCAAGCGCCAGAACCCTTCGAAGAAGAACCCTGGGCCCAACGCCTAGGGGAACAATGGGAATCTCGTTTTGAGCTTCGTGAACCTCCCACCGAAGACGAAGTCGAGCAGATCGACCTCGGGGAGGAGTCTTCTTCCAAACCCATCTTCATCAGTAAAAGCCTGGAAGGAGAAGATCGAGAATCTTTAATCCAACTGGCTAAAGAGTATATCGACGTCTTCGCCTGGAGCTATGAAGACATGCCGGGACTCGATCCGCAGATCGCAATGCATAGGTTGAACATCTTACCTGATGCCAAACCTATCAAACAACAACAGCAACGCTTCCGTCCAGACATCATGAATGCCATCGATCAAGAGGTTGACAAACTCTTGACTAGCGGCTTCATCCGTGAGGAACAACACCCGGATTGGGTAGCCAACATCGTTCCTGTCACCAAGAAGAACGGAAAGATACGAGTCTGTATCGACTTCAGGGATCTCAACTCTGCTTACCCGAAGGACGAATTCCCGCTTCCAATCACTGATGTGATGATCGACAATACATGTGGCTTTGAGCGCATGTCCTTCATGGACGGGTATTCAGGCTACAATCAAATCAAGATGTTCCCCGATGACGCAAAACACACATCATTCAGGACTCCAAAGGGTGTTTTCTGCTACACAGTAATGCCCTTCGGCTTGAAGAATGCCGGTGCGACATACCAGCGAGCTATGAGTACCATCTTCCGTCAACATCTTCGCAAGACAGTCGAATGCTATATTGACGACATCGCAGTCAAGAGCCGCCTCAAAAGAGATCACCTACAGGACCTGAAGACGGTCTTCGATCTCATGCGGGCGCATCAACTCAAAATAAACCCCGCTAAATCCTTTCTGGGGGTTTCTAGCGACAAATTCTTGGGCTTCGTCATCACAGCGAAAGGCATTCATGTTGATCCTGAGAAGACCAAAGCCATCCTCAACATGGACCCTCCGAAGAACCTTCGAGAACTTCGAGGCCTACAGGGACGTCTGGCATATATCCGGAGGTTCATAGCAAACCTTTTCGGTAAGTGTCAACCCTTCACTCAGCTCATGAAGAAGGGAGTCTCTTATGTCTGGACAGAGGAGTGCCAGAAGGCTTTCGACGACATCAAAGCCTACTTGACGAGCCCACCAGTCCTGGTAGTGCCAGTCACCGGCAAACCATTTCTCCTCTACGTCCGTGCCATGGATCCTTCTCTTGGTGCTCTGCTGGCTCAAAATAGCGATACCGGCTACGAGCAAGCAATCTACTACCTCAGTCGAACACTCATCGGGGCCGAACACCGGTATAACCCCGTCGAAAAGGAGTGCTTGGCTTTGGTGTTTGCCATCCAGAAGACTCGTCATTATGTCTCGGGTCAGACAATTCATGTCATTTCTCGAGTCAATCCGCTCAGAGTCCTCATGACAAAGCCAGGATCATTGAACTCCCGGCTGGCTACATGGGCGATCTTGCTAACACCGTACAACATGGTATTTGTGCCCCAAAAAGCTGTTAAGGGTCAAGCTCTGGCCGACTTTTTAGTTGCACACCCCATCCCAGAATCCTCAAAACTCTATGAAGATATCCCGGATGAGGTCCAAGAATCCAACGTCACCGAAGGAAGCTCCGTTTGGCGGATGTTCTTCGACGGCGCTTCGAGAACAGGCCCCAAAGGCCAAATCATCGCAGGAGTGGGGGTAGTCTTAGTCTCCCCCGATCAGCTGGTCATCCAACGTGCGTACTCTCTTTCGAAACCGTGCTCCAACAACGTTGCCGAGTACAACGCACTCGTCATGGGACTCCAGCTCGCAGAACAGCTAGGGGTCGACCATCTGGAAGCTTACGGCGACTCAAAACTCGTCGTAAACCAAGTTCGGGGACAATACGAAGTTCGCCATGAAGATTTAATCCCTTATCATGAAGTTGCGTTGAACATCATTTCAACCTTCACCGGGTTCTTTATTGAACATGTCCCCCGTTTACAAAACTTGGAGGCCGATGCTCTGGCCGGCCTCGCAGCCTCATTAGCAGCACCCTTTGGGACTCAATACTATATCACGGTAACAGGACGAGATCTGATTTGTCCCAGAAACAACCTGTGCTTGCAAATGGCTCACGCCATGTCAACAAACACTGGTGTTAATGTCCGAGACTGGAGGTTCCCGTTCATCGACTTCGCTGTCTACGGAATCCTTCCAGAGGACCCGAAAGAAGCCGTCTCAGTCAGGAGACGCTCTCTTCGATTCTACTACGATACGGCTACCAAAACGTTGTACCGACGCTCCTTCGATGGGCTCCTCCTTCGATGCCTGTCCAACGAAGAAGCAGCCGAAGCTCTTCAAGAAGCTCATGACGGAACTTGTGGAGCTCATCAACCCGGTCCTAAGTTGCAAGATCGACTGCGACGTATGGGCTACTACTGGCCAACCATGGTTGCCGATGCTGTCGAATATGCCAAGAAGTACCACGCGTGCCAACTTCATGCAGACTTCATACATACACCATCGGAGCCACTACATCCTACAGTCGCCTCCTGGCCCTTCGAAGCCTGGGGCATGGACATCATAGGGCCAATCATCCCTCCTTCATCGAGAGGACACCGTTTCATCCTGGCCATCACCGACTACTTCTTCAAATGGGCGGAAGCAGTTCCACTAGCAGAAGTAAAAAGCTCCAGGGTGGTCAGCTTTATCAAACACCATGTCATTTACCGTTTCGGGGTACCCCGGCGGATCATCCATGACAATGGTCCTCAGTTTATCAGCCACATTTTCAGCAGGTTCTGCGACAAGAATCGCATTCAGAACGTGGCTTCAACCGCCTATAATCCGGCAGCAAATGGATTAGCTGAGGCATTCAACAAAACTATCGTTAGGCTGCTCAAAAAGGTCGTGTCATCCAACAAACGCGACTAGGACGAAAAGCTTGGCGAATGCCTTTGGGCCTACCACACAACGGTACGAACCCCAACAGGCAACACTTCATTCTCCCTGGTCTACGGGAGCGAATCAGTACTGCCTCTCGAGATACAGATACCTTTGCTCCGCGTAGCAATCACAAACGAACTCACAGAAGAGGACAATCAACGTCGTCGCCTGCGAGAACTGGAGGCACTTAACGAAAAGCGTCTCTTAGCTCAGCAACGCATCGAGCTCTACCAAGCCCGTATATCACAGGCTTTCAACAAAAAGGTCAAAAAGAGGACTTTCCAAGTTGGCGACCTGGTTTTAGTAGTCAGAAGACCAATGGTGTTGACCCACAAGACACCAGGAAAGTTCGAGCCCAAGTGGGAAGGACCTTTCATCATAGAGATGGTATACTCAAACGGTGCTTACCGCCTCGCCAAACCCAATGGGGACTTATTCATGATGCCCATCAACGGCAAGTTCCTAAAGAAGTACTATTCTTGACATCCTCCAGATATGTACTTCCTCAAACAACCTCTTTCCACAAACTCATACGCCTCCGGGACCCAGCTGTTCTGTGGCATCTTCCAGTAGAAAGATAACCACGTCCATATTACTTCTGAGTTGTCTCTCTACACCCTACAAAGCAGAATCTTACACTTCGTAAGCCTACGCTACCCTTCATGTTTACCACGTCCACATTACCTCTGAGTAAACATCTTGTACAAACAACCCCTGTGTTATTGTACATTTATCGCAGAACTTCCACGTCCATATAACCTCTGAGTTGTTCGGCGTATCCCCCAAGATCATTCCTACCACGTCCATAATACCTCTGAGTAGGGAGATTCTATCATTTCGAACCCAGTGATTGCCATGTCCACATTACCTCTGAGCAAACATAATGGTTCCTTCAAACTTATTATCTGTACCTGAAAACCAAGGTGCGCAAAAGATAATAGGTCCACACAAATTATCAAGTTCATAACAACAAAAGATGAACACATCACAAAAAAAAGTTGTAGACTTCTTTATTCTTCTGAAAAAAAAGTACAAGAAACTACATCATTCCCCCCAGTAAGGGTTGCAAAAGAACACAAAAGAAAAAGAAAAAAAAGCTATGGTCCCTGAATCTCCCCAGGATCGGCTGAGAGCTCCTTGACTCGAAGCTTTAAGTCGACTGTGCGGGCCTCCACCGTCGCCAGGACTCGTCGCTCTGCTTCTCGGTGCATCAATTCATTGGCCCCAGCGGAAGTATCACTTGCACGCTTCTCATCAAGCTGTTGTCGTTGTTGCGCCAAGGCAAGAGTTCGCTGAGTAAAAGTCGCTTCATCCTTCTTGAATGCCGCATGTTCAGCCCGAACATGCTCAAACTCTAACTGGAGTCGGGCCCGTTGGTCTTCAAGGCGGCGCATCTGGGTGTCGATATCCGCGATATTAGCTTCCAATGCAGCTCGAGTTTCCACCGTCGTCTTTATGGACTGAGACAACTGCTCTACCGCAGCCTCAGTCTCAGCCACCTCGCGCTCCCAAATGCCCACGGTGGCCTGGTATGAAGACTCGATCTCGGCGATCAGCTTTCCCTTCTCCGCCTCTATCAGGATAGAAAGGTCGTTTCGCTGGATGCGTCGAAGTTCCGCGAGCCGCTCATCCAGCTCAATCACCGAAGCCTCCAGAATTTCGGCCATATGGTCGTGGCCTTGGTGAATACGAATCAGCTCGATGCAGGGTATTGCCAGAGCTTTTGTCGTCGCAAAACTTCTATTGGCATTCATCACAGCGGATACACCCTTCTGCAGCATTTTGTATACCCCCTCGACGAGGAATTTCACATACTCGTCTGCATCCGCCAGGACCTGCGGCGTCATCGCGGGAGTTGGAAGAGCTACTATAGTTTGCGGACCGGAAGAAGATCCGCCAACTTCAACCAGCGAGGCTTGAACCTCGGCATCAATGGGCTCTTCATCAACAGGGGCTGGACTTCCAGCCCGGGGAGCCGAAGGAGCTGGCACAGGCGTCGAGATGGTCCCCCAAGTAGAAGGAGCTACAGAGGGTTCTATACCCTTATCCTTCTCAAGCCCGGAGGAACCACCGATGTCAGCGACCACCTTTTCTACCCCCAACATCCTATCAACAGTTGGTACCTCCCTTGGCAGAATAGGGAGATTATCACTTGTCTCTTGACTCGTCGCAGCAGTCTTGACTGGCAGACGGGTCTCATCATCGAGTCCCTCAACAGGGACAGAATCTGTCGCTACCTCCTGAGTGGTAGCCGCCTCAACTTCCACGGTTGAAGCCGGGGTAGGACTCGGCAATGATGCAACCGACCTCCCCTCATCATGATAGAGAGGGGATTCAACCCTCTCCTCTATCTCAACCATATCTGCTGTCCCCGCAGCAGATTCTTGCAAGATCGGAGGAACGTCATCGGAAGGCGACGAACTCCAGTCTTCTTCATCATCAGGATACCTTGAGTCCGCAGGACCCTCAGCATCCAAGGCCTCCAAGGCAGACGGTGCTCTCCCAGAAGTTGTTGCGACCTCGAAATCGGGAGATATCAAAACCTCCGCAGGAACATCTTCGGGACCTTCCTCCACGGGAGACATTAGCATCGGAGGAATGCGCTCACCAGAAGAGCCTGCCACCTCCTTCGGTTTACTAGCGCCCGATTTTGAAACACGGGACTTCTTCTTTAATCCCTACAAGAAGAAGAGCATAAGTCGCCACAATGACAAAAAATTGGAATTATGAAATATTTCTTACTTCAACAGGGATTGATCCTGCTGGCATTATAGGTGGCACTTCCGTAACCTTCGGGGTCGACGCCCGTCTCGACCTTTTCGGTACAGAAGAACCAGCTTCTGTGTCAGCACGCCTTTTCCCGACAGATGGGTCTCCCGCTGGTACTGCAGCAACAGCCCGATACCCCGCCAACTCTGGTGGACGATATGATCGGGCTGCCATCAACATATTCGCTGTCGCCTCCAGCTGGGTTCTAATAATGAAACTAGTCTTCCTGTCGTAACCAGGAGACATAGCAGTCATAGTGCAATATAGCTTGGCGGCCGGATATAGGATCGGCGGCCGAGGATTGCGAACTGGCGTGGTGAACTTAACGCTAGTGCATCCAGCGTTATAATATTGCCAGTCCCGGGCTCCATCCAGCAAACTCCCGATGAAGCCTAAACTACTACTGGGATTCCGCAACATTAACTGGGTATAGCCAAACTGACGAGCAAATCGGCTTGGCAGATAAGGCTCCAGATAACACCTATTCTGGTTGCGGTAGACCAGGTGAGAAGGCCGGATACTCTACAACCAACGAAAACTCCATTTCGGCAGAGTGACCGCATCTTCGCCAGAGTCAACTAAATCTTGGTCGACCTCGAAATCTTTGAAGATCGGGCCAACCTTGACAATCTCCCACCCCTGAAGGTAGGACAAGACTCTCCTGCAAACGGGGACGCCAGTGTAAGACCACTTCCTCTTATAGAAGCGGCGAATGAAGGCATCTCCTTCGACATGGTCCTCCTCCGGACCGGGACTCATCACGTTCGGATGATGCAAGATCAGCCACCCCATAAGATAATGGAAGGGCAGCTCGGCCCGGGGAAAGTTATCATTATTACCTATCTCGTGGATCACATCATCGGCAAAGGACCTCAAACCGCGCAACAGGTTGCACACCATCGCGGGGAGGAGAGCCAACGGTCGGCCACAGGCCAACTTCACCGCAGGCAAAATGAGATTCCGATGTACCCTCTCGACGGCACCGGATCCACCTGCAAATACGCAATCCCGGAGCCATATCATCAAGTAGGACGTCAACACCGCCTTGGATGACATCCGGTGCCCGCAGTGCCAGAAACAGCTGTACGTAGCCTTGCCGCGTCTTTCGTCCAGCCGGCTTATTTCAGAACTCACTTCCGCGGGCTTCAATCCCTGCGGAGTCGCAAACCGAATCCTCGAAGGATCCGTCAAATCCTGCCTGAAGATGTAGTCCCTCCAAGCAGTCACATGAGGCTAGGTCTTGCCCTTGTCCCTCCGGTGCATCAGATAATGATGGCTTGTCACCTCTTTGAAAATAGCCATCATCTCCGGGTCCTTATCCTCCAGAACTTGGATCTCTTCATTTGATGGAAAATATTCCTCGTACGGTTCCGAGCCCCAAGGAAGCTTGGATACTTCGTACATCTCGTGAAGGGCCAATCCCAACTCCCCCACCGGGGTAAAGAAGCTACCAGTCTGGGCATTGAAAAGCTCCAAGAGCGCAAGGAACATAGGCTTATTGAGGTCCACGCCTGCCTGCGTGGCCCGAATGGCGGCTGTCAGCCCGATCTCTTTAAGCTCAACCTCGAACCTTGAAAGCACCCAAGTGGTCAACTCGTCCCACTTCGGGATGTAATGACACCAGCCTTAGACTCTGAAGCTACCTGTCGGATATATCACCTTTGACGTCAACAACCGATTTGTAAAGATCGGGGCACTGAAGGGAAACGTGTCGTTTGGGACCTCACTATAGATGCTCCCAGGACGCAAGGCTCTGTAACTGAAAGAAGAACCGGCTCGTGAAGCGGTCAAAGTATCTCGCTGGTTCGAGGAGGCGTCAATTGAGAGGGTACCTCCCAAGGCCCCTCCTTGAGAGGGAGTAAGTTCCCAACCCATCCTTCTCTTCGAAGCTAGACGATAAAAAGCCGTCAGCGGCAACTGGCGGTCAACCTGCCGCATGTACAAAACCATGCCTTTGGCAGAAAAGAACCAGTCTTCTCTAATCCTCAGTATCTTCGCTTCGGAAGAGACTAGTCGGTCGCCAAACAGAAAGGCAGGTTTTAAGAAAGTTACACTTTCGGATTCAGCAGACTTCAATTTACCACTCTCCATCATACTCTGGAGGAAAAGAGGCAACTGGGTCTGGATTTGTAGCATTCTCTCACGAGGTTGGTCCTGTAAGATAGCATCCTTCGCAGGATTGATCACCGCCTCGTCAAAATCAACTCCCATCTGACAAAGAGAAGCATCCAGAAGGACCTCATTCAACAAAGGGATCGTCATCGACACTGATACAACAAAGATGGAAGTCAGGAAAAAAGAAAAATGTCAAATAGCTTCAGCGCATCATCGGGGCGTAAGCCCATGCGTGCTAGCATCAAAGCTTCGGCGCATCATCAGGGCATAAGCCCATGCGCGTCAACTTGCTTCGGCGCATCATCAGGGCGTAAGCCCATGCGCGTCAGCATTGGAGCTTCGGCGCATTCAGAGCGTGAGCTCATGCGCGTCAGCGAAGGCTTCGGCGCATCATCAGGGTACGAAACCCATGTGCGTCAGCCATTAAACCTCGGTACGTGATAAAGGTGTAAACCTATACACGTCGGCGGGGTAGAACCTCGGCGTATCATCAGGACAAAAGTCCATACGCGTTGGCAAATCTGAGTTAGGGCACAGTCTGGCCCAAAAGCTTATGTGAAGGAGATGAACCCACCCGTCACCTCAGGACGAACGTCGGCCGGAGTTGCAGGGGTGATAGGTGCATCCTCACCAACGAACTCCTTCGATTTCTCCTTCCCCTTGCCGGCACCACCGCGAGGAGTCTTGGGAGCTATTCTCTCAAAGAAAAAAAAGTTAGGGTTTTGAAGAAAAAACTCTAAAGAAAGCAAAGGCACAGAGCAGATGAATTCTCTCTCTCTCCAACCCTTACCTATTTATAGGGCTTGGTCGCACGTGTGAACCGATGACGTGTAATCTCAGCCGTCGCTTCGGATTCCGTGAGGAGATAACAACAAATACAACCAAAAGATCATCATTAATCTTTTGGGTTACCAAGGCGTTATCATCATCAACTGAAAAGAGCATGCGCCCGAACAAGCATGCGCCCAAAAATCATATGCCCTGACCTCCATGCTTCTTATTCAAAGTATTCCAAAACTCATTCAAAAGTTTTGAAAACTTTGAAGGGGGTCTTATAGAAGCATGGAATTTCACAACCAGAAAGCCCATGCGCCAGGCATTATATGCGCCAGAACTCAGACAGCTAATCGAATAAGCCATAGACATTCGAAAAAGGACTTTTTATTTTATATATATATAAGTCTATTACATGTCTAGAAAAGATGGTACAAAGGAGAATTTCTACAAAGGAAGGATCCTAGATCTACATCCAGCAACCACCATGCGTCTTCCAGATAGGCGCAGCAACCACCATGCGCCTTCCGATAGGCACAGCAGTCACCATGTGCTGTCAGCCAGGCGCAGCAGATGTCAAGCGCCTCCAGCCTGGCGCATCCTACCATCTCTTCAGCAGCTCAGTTCTGTGCAACTCTTCCAACCAGGCTCACCTGGCCGAGCAGAGCCCAGTTATGTGCCGCTCTTCCTGCCAGGCTCGCCTGATAAGTGCTTCGCCAAGCAAAGCATTTAACCCTCTGGCTGGAACCAAGGGAGAGAAAAGCACCGCAAATGCTGTGGCCAGGGGAGGCTTCGAAAGAGCCTCCAAAGACCAAGGAAGACCGTGATCGAAATCATGGTACAAGGAGCTTTCAACACAATCAAAGTGGGCGGCACCCACTTTGAAGGAAGAGAGAGCCTAGCACCACCATTTCGATCTACGGCTCTTCCGGAACAACGGAGACGAGGCCCGAACATCCTTATCTTTGGATGCAACAGGTACCTTCCGCCTGCCTCAGAAGCCCTCGACTCCGTCTTTTGGATGTAATAGTCACCTTCAAGTGCATCAAAGACAACACGACGTCTCATCTTTACCCTCGGAAGCACTTCGTCAACAGAATGCACCCACATATCCAAGTTCATATTGGAAGTACGTGAGGGAATGAGGATCAAACCTTCTTTCCATGCCACTATTTATAGGCCGGGCAAATCAAACCCACGCGCCAAGTGGATGACTCTCCGAATTCTGTGCAATGAATTTGCATTAAATGGATGAACCGAACGCCTCGAATTCAGCCAAACGGCTATTTATAGCACTCGAGGAGCGAGACAGCCGCGTCATTAAAGGACATGTCGGATGCGCCAGCCAAACAGCGCATCACACGGACGCGCCCTCCTGCATCAGGCGCATCGCACAGACGCACCCTACAGTACCCGGCGCATCACAGAGGATGCGCCCTCACATCTCCATGCCAAGTGGAACACCAACCAATGTGCCCACTCAGCTATCCATCGAACGTCACAAACATTAAAGCTGAACTGACACCAGAGTTGGCAGCACACTTCCCAAAGTCTGAACAGTTGACAGCTTTTTCATAGAACGAAGCGTTGGCAACGTCAGCATCATCATGCCTCTATCCCGACGGCTACTGCCACGTGGCCACCCGCATGTGCCTCTACGGCCATGCGTCCAAATCCGCATGTGCCTCTACGACCATGCGTCCAAACCAGCATGCGCCTTAAAAGCCATGCGCCTCAGACCCTTCACTGATCCCTAAGACAGAAGAAGAGTCTCCAGTTGACGCTTTGCATGCGCTTCAAAAGCCATGCGCCCCAGACTGATCTCTGATCCCGAAAGACAGAAGGAAGGTCACCTACATGTGCCTCAAAAGCCATACGCCCTAAATAGTTTATAACTCCTAAAGGTTATGAGCCGCAGTCTCCTCTTGCGCCCAGATCCAAGGCGCAGCTCACCAGATCACTGCCCCCCCCCCCCAAATCCGAGATCTTTGAGCCATGGGTCGATGACACGTGTCCTTTGACTCAACTCGTCCAAGATTTCAGCAACAGAAAGATCTCCTCCTCTGCTACGTGCCGGCTCACAACAGCAGTATGAAGAGTTCAACCTCCCAATCAGGGTGCATCATCCGTGCGCCCCCATCAGCAACTTCCACGTGGCATCCCCACACACCGGCGCATCCTACATGCGCGCATGAGCAGCCAGCCTGTAAAACTATAAATAGAGGGTTCATTTCCTTCTCACCCACGGACAACAGACAGAATCCACAACGAACATAGGAGGAATCACCAGAGAGGCAGATACAGACACTCAACATCTTCCTCCTCTCAGCAAGCTCCAGCACCCGGAGCAATCCACACCTTCAGAGAACCGATAACCGTCGTCAGCCGGTCAACGGAGTCAACGCATTACCACTCGCTCCATTGGCACTAAGGACCCAGCTTAAACAAAAGTGTACTCCTAGGACTACATCTAAGTCCTACATTTGTAACACTGTTCTGTTTGTATTAAAGTTTTCAATCAAACAATTTTAATGGCAAACATGTATATATATTTTTTCTGAGATTTGGTGTTATGTTATATTTTCCTTGCTTGATATGTTTCCTATTTGATCGAGTTTGAATCCCAGAGATGTTTTTAATCTACAGGAAAGAACTCACAAATTGAATTCTGGATTGAGCCCTTGTTTATTTTAATTCTGGATCCTAAGTAGCCGTTGGGCTAAACAAAGCCAATGGGGGGTTTCTATTCAATTATGATTCGAATGGGTTAATTCAAATATTCAGGTTGTATAATTCAAGCTCTTTAGACCTCTGTTTTGTAGTAGTGTAACTCCCCTTCCCAATTTTTTTTTAAATTTTTATTATTATTATTATTTATATTTAATCTTCTAGGAATTTTAGGAATTTTCTGGAATTATTTTGATTATTAAATAGTGGAAAAACCTATTTTCTAGGACTGCTGAAATTTATTGTGGTAGCCTAATAGTATATTTTGACCCCAAATAATTTCCTAGGGTTCATTATCCTATTTTATATTTTCTGGAATTTTTCCATAATTTTTGGCAATGTTTAAGTATTTATTTATTATGGTTTATATATTTTTAAAGGCTTCCAGTAATTACTATAAATTTATTTGAGATTATTTTGTGACAAATTATTTTTATCTAGGTTCTAGGTGGTTATTAATATTTTCTATAATTTTCTTGGATTTTTCTAGAATTTTTAGATATTTAATTTGAGTTATTTGGGTTTAAATTGATTTATAAAACAGTTTTCAGTAAATATTTACACAGTCAGCGCAGGCTGGCCCACCCGTCAGCCACCCGCTGAAGGCGGGCGGGCCCAGCTGTCAGCACTGTTGGCTGCTGACTGTGCTCTAATTATTGAGCTGGCTCCATTAGCCGATCAGGATCGGCTCAGCCAAGCAGCCTCACCATCCGACCGTTCATCCATTGAGCGGGAGCCACAGGATTCTACCACATGGCGGAGCTTAGCCGCCCAACCGACCCCCTGAGCCGCCCTCTCTCTCTCTATATATATATATATATATTCGGTTTACAGAAATCGAGAAAACCCTAGTTTATTGTCAGCCGACTTTTGTGGTTTTGATCCCGGCGATCCCCCGACTTCCCGAGGTGATTCCCGTCAACCCCGACCTCATTTTTGCGTGCCATTTTTTTTATTGGAAGCGTTTTGAGGTAAACTCTCTGAATATATAATTTATTTTCATAAATTCTGAACATGAATTTCTGGAAAATTCGTAGGGTGTCGGTTGTCCGAAACTTGATGCGTTTCAGTGTTTTCGAGATTTCGGGAGAACCAGAAATCGAAATCATGATCCGTTTAAAGTTTCGGAAATCTAACACAGCGCTCTACGATATATATTTTTCCCAGAAATTATTTCATTAATTTAATATTTTATTTATTCTGTTGAACTCAGAACTGATCATTTGATCTCCGTTTTGGTCACGATTAGCCATAATGGCGATATCTTTTGACCAAATCGTGATTTTGAGGCACGGTTGATTCCAGCGCACTCGTGGCGCTGAAATCTACCAAGGTGCACTTTCAAAATCTAGGGTTCATAGCGTTTGACCAAAAAGTCAATGGCACGTCTCGATTTGCGTGCCATGGTTTCCAAAATTGAGAAACACGACTTTTGATGGCCAAACTTGCATATGTAGATTATATTCAGATTATTATTAGGTTAAATTAGGTTTTTAAGTAAATTATTACAGAATTAATTATTATTAAACTTAGTAACCCAACTAGCCACTATTTAGAACTAGAACATTAGAATTAATTCGTAGTTTTCGTGCACTGTTCATGGTGCGTTGTATGTTATAGGTTGATAGCTTCTAGATCGAATTTTCCTTCACCCTCGGCTTGTGACTACAGTTTGTGCAAGGATTCAGGCAAGTGCACTTTCTGATTGCTTTCCGATTCATAGTAGTCTGATCATTTCATGTCTATACATATATCTTGCTGCTTGTTGACACGCTCGTCACACGAAGTAGTCGGAAGGGGAAATACTAAGTAAATACGTGAACAAACCCAATTATATTACTGAACGATAGCTAAGTCATGCACACTCACGTATGAGTTAGCCGTACCATTACTGAACGATAGCCATCGTATGATGTGCCGTATTAGCCCAGCCGTTCACATATTAAAAGGTATTTCACACCACATAGGTAGATGTCTTTTATTTTCCTTTTACTTTTCCACCATGCCATGTCATCAGTTTTCTTACTAGCTTTCATATTCCATATGCTATTTTTATGTCTTGTTAATTCTATTATGTTTTCGCATTGTCGTCGGTTTGTGTACTTGTTCCAATCCTGACTGGATAACCAATATTTTTCAGGTTTAGTCGCGATCACTCTTAGCACTGGGGAAGACTTGGGTATGCTGAGGCCGGCCTAGAAATAGAAAGCAATTGTTTCGATTTCATTAATTGTAAAACTCTGTATTTCCTTTAAATATAACGGTTGTAATAAAATTAGAAATGTGAATGAGCAAATGTGATATTTTGAGCATTTATTTCTTGCGGGCTTGACAGCGTTCTACCGCGGACTCTGCGGCGTAGGCTGGCTTGGACACGTCTCGTATCCGGAAAGCGGGTGCGGGTCGTGACAAGTTTTTGTGGTGGCCCATGCAGGTCAGTTTTCACAGAATATTGCGAACTCGTGATGGTACGTTAGTCGTACTATTGCGAGCCTGCGCCCATGAAATGCTCATTCACTGTTAGGATTAAAATGATTTAAGAGAACGACTAGGGATAGGTGTCCCTCATTAAATTGACTAATCGGGTAGTTAAGGTTATTAGATAGGCCATGCAATTTAGATAACTTGCTAGATCCCTACAGGTACACTATATTTTTGATATGACAATATGACCCCATGCAGATATGCTAATTACTTGGTAAGATTAGGTTTATCTATAATTAAGGCTTTGATCTTGTTGAATTGTTTAATTTTCTTTTGCTGTATAGATATAAATCTTATATCATAAATTAGAATTGCCTATTTTAAATTCTACTTTGCTGTAAGAGACTAGTTTAAAATTTCTGATTCTGTTATTTGTGTACCAAATCTCGAGTTAGATTTTGATTCTCACAAAACTCGAACTACTTGTACCTCCTTTCCAAAAATCTCGCGTACTTGTATTTTGACTATCTTGACCAACGCTGCTATTACAGCCTAGTTTTTGCAAGCTTACTCTTTTATCAAGCTTGATTCGAGACATATGTTTATTGGGGACGCCTGCTAACACATTGTCTAATCAGAATCATTGTATTACGGTCTGATCAACCATGATGCATTTGGTTCGCTCTTCATTTAAATTACCCTAAGTGGACTGAGATATAGAGATATCCAGGATCTCATCCGCGATTGCTTGACGATTCCTCTTGAATTATATATTCGCCTTTGAATCACGTAATTGTATTCAGCGACATCTCTTGAACTCTTTATTGTTTTTGTCTTTCGCTGATTGGAAAAACAAAAACTCGTAATTGATAGATAGATACCTAGTATCCCCATGACCATGATAGTTGTATACGCAAGTGTAGCTACCATCGGCCAGCCCTGTGACAGGAACCTTGCCACCATATCCTAGCCTCTAAGGTGGGTAGAAGCCCTCGAGATTTTGTAAATATCAAATGATTAGATATTGCCATAAAATATTTTAAGAAATTAAATTTAAGGAGATTGAGGTTCTTGTAGACCTTCTTTTTGAATTTTAAGAATAGTAACGAATTAGAATTTCGAGGACGAAATTATTTTTAAGGTGGGTAGATTTGTAACTCCCCTTCCCGATTTTTTTTAAAATTTTTTTTATTATTATTATTTATATTTAATCTTCTAGGAATTTTAGGAATTTTCTGGAATTATTTTGATTATTAAATAGTGGGAAAACCTATTTTCTAGGACTGCTGGAATTTATTGTGGTAGCCTAATAGTATATTTTGACCCCAAATAATTTCCTAGGGTTCATTATCCTATTTTATATTTTCTGGAATTTTTCCATAATTTTTGGCAATGTTTAAGTATTTATTTATTATGGTTTATATATTTTTAAAGGCTTCCAGTAATTACTATAAATTTATTTGAGACTATTTTGTGACAAATTATTTTTATCTAGGTTCTAGGTGGTTATTAATATTTTCTATAATTTTCTAGGATTTTTCTAGAATTTTTAGATATTTAATTTGAGTTATTTGGGTTTAAATTGATTTATAAAACAGTTTTCAGTAAATATTTACACAGTCAGCGCAGGCTGGCCCACCCGTCAGCCACCCACTGAAGGCGGGCGGGCCCAGCTGTCAGCACTGTTGGCTGCTGACTGTGCTCTAATTATTGAGCTGGCTCCATTAGCCGATCAGGATCGGCTCAGCCAAGCAGCCTCACCATCCGACCGTTCATCCATTGAGCGGGAGCCACAGGATTCTGCCACGTGGCGGAGCTTAGCCACCCAACCGACCCCTTGAGCCGCCCTCTCTCTCTCTATATATATATATATATATTCGGTTTACAGAAATCGAGAAAACCCTAGTTTATTGTCAGCCGACTTTTGTGGTTTTGATCCCGGCGATCCCCCGACTTCCCGAGGTGATTTCCGTCAACCCCGACCTCATTTTCACGTGCCGATTTTTTTATTGGAAGCGTTTTGAGGTAAACTCTCTGAATATATAATTTATTTTCGTAAATTCTGAACATGAATTTCTGGAAAATTCTTAGGGTGTCGGTTGTCCGAAACTTGATGCGTTTCAGTGTTTTAGAGATTCCGGGAGAACCAGAAATCGAAATCACGATCCGTTTAAAGTTTCGAAAAGCTAACACAGAGCTCTACGATATATATTTTTGCCAGAAATTATTTCATTAATTTAGTATTTTATTTATTCTGTTGAACTCAGAACTGATCATTTGATCTCCGTTTTGGTCACGATTAGCCATAATGGCGATATCTTTTGACCAAAGCATGATTTTGAGGCACAGTCAATTCCAACGCACTCGTGGCACTGAAATCTACCAAGGTGCATGTAATATCTCGAAATTTGTGATACGTATTTTATTGCGTATTCGTATTTCTGACCCGTATTTTTATTTTTTTTGTCTAGTTAATTGTAGTTTATTTCGTAATCTTGTGGTAGTTTAATTGTCATTTATCATTATGGGTTAATCTGGTTAATGACTTCTGGATTTTGATTGGACTTTGGCCTGCATTGTATTTTGCTCAACTTGCAGTATTCTTGACTTTCGTATTTTGGCTCGAATTTATGTGGAAGAGCTTGGCTTGGTTTAACTTGGTTTGAATTGGAGACTTGGTTCGGTTTTATTTGGTTTGAGATTGCATTGGAACCCTTTAACCTATACTCTCCCTCACCTCCACCATACCCTACCATCATTTAATCCCCTCTCTCTCTCTCTCTCCCCTCTCATTCTCCCACTTCACAGCCGGCCACCCCCTCTCCCTTCCTTCTTCTTCTTCCCTAAGAGAGAATCACCCCCATTCGGCAAGTACACCTTGCTCACACTTGAGGGCCGGATTTTATGTGCCCATTAGCTAGTTTAGCACCCTATGAGCAACATTAGATCTTGGGTTTTCTTGATTTGGAGCTTGGAATCTTGTAGATCTAGGTTTGGAGTGTTTTCGGATTTTTGGAGATTTGATCTCCCAAACTTGTTCTTTTGTTGGATTCAATGTTTCCATGTTGTAGAGCTTTCAATTTTACACAAGTTAGAGCCTTGAAAATCCGGATTTGGGTTTGTATTGATGGATTTATGATGTTCCAAAGTTTTGAGTTCCATGGGTTCTCTTCTCGGATTTTTTGGAGAAGATGACTTGCTATTCTGGCCGATGGCGCCTACTTCCTCGAACACGCCTCTTTAGGCGCTGTTCGTTCAACTGCGCCTTCTTAGGCGCGGTTCGCAGACTGCGCCTCCTTTTCGAGCGCGCCTCTTTAGGCGCGGCTCGCTCGAACGCGCCTCCTTAGGCGCGGTTCGTCTCGATCGCGCCTCCTTGGGTGCTGTTCGCCGCCGCCCCTCGATGGCGCCTCCTTGGCGTCATTTCAGGCGCGGTTGGCAGACTGCGCCTACTTTCCCAGATTGGCAGATAGCGCCCATTTCCTCCTGTTAGGCAGATAGCGCCTACTTTTCCCTTGGCTTGCCCGACTGCGCCTATATTGATCATTTTAGGCGCAGTTCACTGTTCCCTTGACTTAGGCGCTCTTTGACCTACGGGTTTTAGGCGCGGTTTGGCTCACTGGTCCTAGGCGCCATTTGATCCAATGGATCTAGGCGCGGTTTGCCCCATTGGCTCTAGGCACGGATTGACCTGTCCAGACTAGGCGCACTTTAGTGTGCAGCTAGTAAGCGCACTTTAGTGTGCTGCCTCCCTGGCACACTCTAGTGTGCTGCCTCTAGGCGCACTCCAGTATGCCTGGCCTGCCCTAGTGCCCCTGTACCCCTGCACCCCTAGTGCCTGTATTGCTTTCTCTGGGATTTGGTTTTCTTTTCATAATTTGGAGCTTCCTGAGATTTTGGTGCTCACAACACGACTTGACTAGACTCGACACGTCTTGATACGATTTCCTGTATTTGTGTACTGCTTTTCTTGAATCTTGACACTAATTTGGGAACACCTTACCCCTGGTTTATATCCTTACGCCTTTTGACCCGAGCTCGACCCGAACACGATGTGGGCACGATTTGATTTAATGCTAGTACGGCGTTGTCCCTGGTTTTGTTATCTCTTGTTATATCAGAAAAGTGTTTTCTTATGGTCTTATTAATAAAGTCATGTTTTCAGCCTTATTGTACTTTTCATGCCTTTTTCATCGGTGGCCGTTTGGGTGCACTCAGGATTATGTTTCTTTTACTTGTAGAATAGTTGCATTGTGATATGCCTTATGGCCCTGACACGATAAATAAATCCTGGCTAATAACTTGATAACTCGGCTTGACTTGGTAGTGGCCCGTGGTGGCGCACTCCCGACTTGGCATGACTTGATAACTCAACTTGACTTGACTTGACTTGGTATGACTTGGCTTCACTTGATAGTGGCCCGTGGCGGCGCACTCTTGACTCGACTTGACTTGTCTTGACACCGTGGTTGTACTACCTGTTGCTCTGTGCAAATCACTTGTCTTGTCTTGCATCATGTCTAAGGGGTGACTCCCTGGGTACCACGGCCAGGGACTCTCACTAAAATTGGATTAGGTAATGAGTAGACCAAATTAGAACATGGAGAATTCCCAGTCACAGGCAGTCTCGTTATCTGGAGGCATTAATGGACTTGTAGCTTGCCGACGAGTAGAGCACATTTCCAGCACACTGTCATGTGTTGCACCCTCTAAGTCACCTAAGGGTACATTTGTCTCCCGGGCAATGTACCCACCTATAACTCTCAACCCGCAGAAGGATAACTGGATGGTCTGCAGGGCTTGGGACTGGGAGTTTCTCACTTGCATCTTGTTAGTAACTAGGCTTGTGATAACCCTAGTTAGTTAATGTAGCAAGCCGTAGGCTATGATTGGCCGTGTATTATTGGATGGTGTCCAGCCTTGTCTGGTCTGGTCTAGGACCAGCCCTGATGGGTCCAGCTCTTGATTGTTACAGTCTCTAGAACTTGAATGCTTGACTTGCACTGGATGTGATTGCAAGATTTCTTCTCTGTCACTGTGGTGTAACTCTCTTGTATGACTGTCCTCTAGGCAATAACTGGTCAGCGACTATGTACTGTTTAGGTGAAGGGTTACAGCGGTAACCTGGCTACCTGGTACGGTACATTTGTCCTTACCGTGTTTATTGTGTAGATGGCACTTATCTATGTTATAGCTTCCTGTATATGATTGTTATCTTCAAGCAATAGACTGGTTAATGACTATGTACTGTTCAGGTTTCCTGGTACGGTACAATTGTCCTTCCTTGTTTATTGCCCGGATAGCATTTATTTCTTATTTTTCATGCATCTTATCTGCCATGTTCTCCGGTATTATTATTTTCTAATCAAGTTACTGGTTTCCTTTCTGTGAGCGGGATGCGTGCATTGGTACTGCACAAATCTCGATATGCCTTTACTTATTTCTTTTTGCTGCTTTTGTTTACTAATGATTTGCTGGTTTTAGTCCTTAAGTGGAGCCTCCTTTGTGGCACTTGCTCTTTCTGGGGTCTGACCCAGCTGGTTTTGTATGGCCAGATACCGGAGCAGCAGCAAGGGATCTACCTGTCTTCCAGCCAGATGGTGACCGCCAGGCGTGACCAAGGCTTCTAGTGGGTTTCTTTTGTTCGCCCACTTTATTGTAAACTAATATTATTTTGAGGCGTTTAGCCGACGAGCACGTGTTAGCTCGATTGCAACTTGTATTTATTATCTGCCTACGGGCTGTAACGTGATTGACATGCCCCGGGGGTTGATCATGTATGACTTAACTCTGAGCTAGTCTCTACATTTTGTTGCGACTAGTTTTCATGATCATCTTATATGTAATGTTTGGGACGCCTTACAATTGTATATTTGGTGATCTGTTATCTTGTAACTTATTTTACTTGTTGAGATTGAGACAATAGGCCATTTGGACCGTAAGAGACTGTTGGTTTGTAGAATACCCTCACATGCTAGACAGCCGTGATCGTATAGCGGAATGGTTGCCGTCCCAATATACGTAGCTGGCTGTTCACGTTCTCGTTCGTCCGTATTCCGGGAGCGGGGCGTGACAGTTTTAGTGATGGCCCATGCAGGTCTTGTCAAACAAGAAATGTGAGGGTTACCGGTAGATGTCTCAATCTGTGCTCGCTCTTGATCTCCCGTTGTATCTTTGCATCTCCTTGAATTCTCGACTGATAACATGCTTGCATCCTTGAATCATCCTGGTCCTTTCCTTTATTTTCCTGATGTCATTGCTTCAGTGGGGATGTTCCTGCTGACCAGCCAGAGAGAGTTCAGCCAGTAGTCCAGCAGCAGTCAGAGAACGAAGCTCAGTCGTCAGCAGCAGCTTCCCAAGCCATGCCTCCTGTAGAGCCAGAATTCCCAGTCCAGCCAGATCAGCTAGCAGGGTCAGAAGATGGAGTCTTGGTAGGACTCGTCCGTGAGTTGCTTGCGTCTCAGAACCGCCGAGATGATGCCTTGCAGCAGGCAGTACAAGATACTCTGAGTGGAAGTGGTCGGAATAGTGCAGTCAACAGATTCAAGCGCCTGAACCCTCCCTTCTTCAATGGTACTGAAGATGCGGTGGCTGCCGATGCTTGGCTACAGGATATAGAGATTATTCTTGAAGCAGCGAAGACTCCAGAAGACGAGAAGGTAGCAGTGGTGCGCCTACAGTTATTGGATCTAGCCCGCAATTGGTGGGCTGCGCAAGCAGTGGGATTGGCAACACCTGTTCCTTGGGCAGTGTTCAGCAAGAAGTTCCAGATCAAGTATTATGATGCAGTGGCTCGATATGACTTGCAGACCAAGTTTTGCAACCTGAAACAAGGAGGCAGAACGGTCGACGGATATGCGGCCGAGTTTTCGAGACTTAGTCGGTTTGCTCCTACCTTGGTGGCGACCGAGCTTGACAGAGCGCAGAGGTTCCAGCAAGGACTTCACTTGGAGATTATCTTGGCAATAGAGCAGTTCGAGCATCAGACTTATGAAGCCGTGTTGCGAGCAGCGAGAAGGCACGAGTACACTTCCCAGAGGATAGCAGACAGAACCGGAGAACGAAGGCGGTCCCACAGTCAGAGGAACCGATCTTCAGCTCCAGCCCCAGCAGCCAGGGCCTTGACCATTGAAACTCCGAGGCGAGCAGCTTCAGTTACGTCGGATCAGTACTCAACCCCGACGTACCCTCAGCAGAAGCAGGAGCAAGAGCAGTCTTCCTCAGTGGGCTGTTCTTATTGTGGTAAGCCTGGGCATGTAGTAGCAGAGTGTCGTAAGGCTTTGGGATTGTGCTTGTTATGCGGAGCGCCAGATCATAGAGTGGGGTCCTGCCCATTCAGAGTCGATTCAGCTTCAACAGTGACTAGTCCCTCGGTTATGGGACCAGCACCAGTTCACCAACAACAGCAGATCCCGTTTCCAGGACCATTGCCGACTCAGGTTCAAGCATTCCAGCAACAGAACCCGCGGCAGTTTGCCCTAGCCCAAGCTCAGATTCGGAATCGTCGGAGAGGTAGCTGCATCTTTATCTTGCTTTCCCCCGTCGTTACCAAGGGCACATGACTTATTTCATGTAACCTAATTACGACGGCATGTCCCGGACCCGAGTTGTACCCTGATCATTCGAAAAGGTTATTTGGTTATTGGTACCAACCTTTAATCTTTTCGGATGTGGAGAGGCCCGTGTTCGTATTTGATCAGGGAGTAAGACCTCAATGCGCCAGACTATCAGTTAGTCCGTGTTGCTTGAGTTCATCACTCCTTGGGGAGTCAAACGTGGGAGTGTAAGGATGGCATCCGAACACGTATCACAATCGGTTTTGGCTCGTAAGGTGTGAAATTTTCTCATGCCTTGCACTTCGAATCCTTGCTTGCATGAATGATTGCTTGATTGATTGCTAGCTCTAGATAGCTTGTGCTAGTGTAGCTTGTCCCGACATCTCTAACCTCTTGAATAAATTCCGAGGACGGAATTCTTTTAAGGTGGGTAGGATGTAATATCTCGAAATTCGTGATACGTATTTTATTGCGTATTCGTATTTCTGACCCGTATTTTTATTTTTTTTGTCTAGTTAATTGTAGTTTATTTCGTAATCTTGTGGTAGTTTAATTGTCATTTATCATTATGGGTTAATCTGGTTAATGACTTCTGGATTTTGATTGGACTTTGGCCTGCATTGTATTTTGCTCAACTTGCAGTATTCTCGGCTTTCGTATTTTGGCTCGAATTTATGTGGAAGAGCTTGGCTTGGTTTAACTTGGTTTGAATTGGAGACTTGGTTCGGTTTTATTTGGTTTGAGATTGCATTGGAACCCTTTAACCTATACTCTCCCTCACCTCCATCACACCCCACCATCATTTAATCCCCTCTTTCTCTCTCTTCCCTCTCATTCTCCCACTTCACAGCCGGCCACCCCCTCTCCCTTCCTTCTTCTTCTTCCCTAAGAGAGAATCACCCCCATTAGGCAAGTGCACCTTGCTCACACTTGAGGGCCAGATTTTATGTGCCCATTAGCTAGTTTAGCACCCTATGAGCAACATTAGATCTTGGGTTTTCTTGATTTGGAGCTTAGAATCTTGTAGATCTAGGTTTGGAGTGTTTTTGGATTTTTGGAGATTTGATCTCCCAAACTTATTCTTTTGTTGGATTCAATGTTTCCATGTTGTAGAGCTTTCAATTTTACACAAGTTAGAGCCTTGAAAATCCGGATTTGGGTTTGTATTGATGGATTTATGATGTTCCAAAGTTTTGAGTTCCATGGGTTCTCTTCTCGGATTTTTTGGAGAAGATGACTTGCTGTTCTGGCCGATGGCGCCTACTTCCTCGAACACGCCTCTTTAGGCGCTGTTCGTTCAACTGCGCCTTCTTAGGCGCGGTTCGCAGACTGCGCCTCCTTTTCGAGCGCGCCTCTTTAGGCGCGGCTCGCTCGAACGCGCCTCCTTAGGCGCGGTTCGTCTCGATCGCGCCTCCTTGGGTGCTGTTCGCCGCCGCCCCTCGATGGCGCCTCCTTGGCGTCATTTCAGGCACGGTTGGCAGACTGCGCCTACTTTCCCAGATTGGCAGATAGCGCCCATTTCCTCCTGTTAGGCAGATAGCGCCTACTTTCCCCTTGGCTTGCCCGACTGCGCCTATATTGATCATTTTAGGCGCAGTTCACTGTTCCCTTGACTTAGGCGCTCTTTGACCTACGGGTTTTAGGCGCGGTTTGGCTCACTGGTCCTAGGCGCCATTTGATCCAATGGATCTAGGCGCAGTTTGCCCCATTGGCTCTAGGGGCGGATTGACCTGTCCAGACTAGGCGCACTTTAGTGTGCAGCTAGTAAGCGCACTCTAGTGTGCTGCCTCCCTGGCACACTCTAGTGTGCTGCCTCTAGGCGCACTCCAGTATGCCTGGCCTGCCCTAGTGCCCCTGTACCCCTGCACCCCTAGTGCCTGTATTGCTTTCTCTGGGATTTGGTTTTCTTTTCATAATTTGGAGCTTCCTGAGATTTTGGTGCTCACAACACGACTTGACTAGACTCGACACGTCTTGACACGATTTCCTGTATTTGTGTACTGCTTTTCTTGAATCTTGACACTAATTTGGGAACACCTTACCCCTGGTTTATATCCTTACGCCTTTTGACCCGAGCTCGACCCGAACACGATGTGGGCACGATTTGATTTAATGCTAGTACGGCGTTGTCCCTGGTTTTGTTATCTCTTGTTATATCAGAAAAGTGTTTTCTTATGGTCTTATTTATAAAGTCATGTTTTCAGCCTTATTGTACTTTTCATGCCTTTTTCATCGGTGGCCGTTTGGGTGCACTCAGGATTATGTTTCTTTTACTTGTAGAATAGTTGCATTGTGATATGCCTTATGGCCCTGACACGATAAATAAATCCTGGCTAATAACTTGATAACTCGGCTTGACTTGGTAGTGGCCCGTGGTGGCGCACTCCCGACTTGGCATGACTTGATAACTCAACTTGACTTGACTTGACTTGGTATGACTTGGCTTCACTTGATAGTGGCCCGTGGCGGCGCACTCTTGACTCGACTTGACTTGTCTTGACACCGTGGTTGTACTACCTGTTGCTCTGTGCAAATCACTTGTCTTGTCTTGCATCATGTCTAAGGGGTGACTCCCTGGGTACCACGGCCAGGGACTCTCACTAAAATTGGATTAGGTAATGAGTAGACCAAATTAGAACATGGAGAATTCCCAGTCACAGGCAGTCTCGTTATCTGGAGGCATTAATGGACTTGTAGCTTGCCGACGAGTAGAGCACATTTCCAGCACACTGTCATGTGTTGCACCCTCTAAGTCACCTAAGGGTACATTTGTCTCCCGGGCAATGTACCCACCTATAACTCTCAACCCGCAGAAGGATAACTGGATGGTCTGCAGGGCTTGGGACTGGGAGTTTCTCACTTGCATCTTGTTAGTAACTAGGCTTGTGATAACCCTAGTTAGTTAATGTAGCAAGCCGTAGGCTATGATTGGCCGTGTATTATTGGATGGTGTCCAGCCTTGTCTGGTCTGGTCTAGGACCAGCCCTGATGGGTCCAGCTCTTGATTGTTACAGTCTCTAGAACTTGAATGCTTGACTTGCACTGGATGTGATTGCAAGATTTCTTCTCTGTCACTGTGGTGTAACTCTCTTGTATGACTGTCCTCTAGGCAATAACTGGTCAGCGACTATGTACTGTTTAGGTGAAGGGTTACAGTGGTAACCTGGCTACCTGGTACGGTACATTTGTCCTTACCGTGTTTATTGTGTAGATGGCACTTATCTATGTTATAGCTTCCTGTATATGATTGTTATCTTCAAGCAATAGACTGGTTAATGACTATGTACTGTTCAGGTTTCCTGGTATGGTACAATTGTCCTTCCTTGTTTATTGCCCGGATAGCATTTATTTCTTATTTTTCATGCATCTTATCTGCCATGTTCTCCGGTATTATTATTTTCTAATCAAGTTACTGGTTTTCTTTCTGTGAGCGGGATGCGTGCATTGGTACTGCACAAATCTCGATATGCCTTTACTTATTTCTTTTTGCTGCTTTTGTTTACTAATGATTTGCTGGTTTTAGTCCTTAAGTGGAGCCTCCTTTGTGGCACTTGCTCTTTCTGGGGTCTGACCCAGCTGGTTTTGTATGGCCAGATACCGGAGCAGCAGCAAGGGATCTACCTGTCTTCCAGCCAGATGGTGACCGCCAGGCGTGACCAAGGCTTCTAGTGGGTTTCTTTTGTTCGCCCACTTTATTGTAAACTAATATTATTTTGAGGCGTTTAGCCGACGAGCACGTGTTAGCTCGATTGCAACTTGTATTTATTATCTGCCTACGGGCTGTAACGTGATTGACATGCCCCGGGGGTTGATCATGTATGACTTAACTCTGAGCTAGTCTCTACATTTTGTTGCGACTAGTTTTCATGATCATCTTATATGTAATGTTTGGGACGCCTTACAATTGTATATTTGGTGATCTGTTATCTTGTAACTTATTTTACTTGTTGAGATTGAGACAATAGGCCATTTGGACCGTAAGAGACTGTTGGTTTGTAGAATACCCTCACATGCTAGACAGCCGTGATCGTATAGCGGAATGGTTGCCGTCCCAATATACGTAGCTGGCTGTTCACGTTCTCGTTCGTCCGTATTCCGGGAGCGGGGCGTGACAGTTTTAGTGATGGCCCATGCAGGTCTTGTCAAACAAGAAATGTGAGGGTTACCGGTAGATGTCTCAATCTGTGCTCGCTCTTGATCTCCCGTTGTATCTTTGCATCTCCTTGAATTCTCGACTGATAACATGCTTGCATCCTTGAATCATCCTGGTCCTTTCCTTTATTTTCCTGATGTCATTGCTTCAGTGGGGATGTTCCTGCTGACCAGCCAGAGAGAGTTCAGCCAGTAGTCCAGCAGCAGTCAGAGAACGAAGCTCAGTCGTCAGCAGCAGCTTCCCAAGCCATGCCTCCTGTAGAGCCAGAATTCCCAGTCCAGCCAGATCAGCTAGCAGGGTCAGAAGATGGAGTCTTGGTAGGACTCGTCCGTGAGTTGCTTGCGTCTCAGAACCGCCGAGATGATGCCTTGCAGCAGGCAGTACAAGATACTCTGAGTGGAAGTGGTCGGAATAGTGCAGTCAACAGATTCAAGCGCCTGAACCCTCCCTTCTTCAATGGTACTGAAGATGCGGTGGCTGCCGATACTTGGCTACAGGATATAGAGATTATTCTTGAAGCAGCGAAGACTCCAGAAGACAAGAAGGTAGCAGTGGTGCGCCTACAGTTATTGGATCTAGCCCGCAATTGGTGGGCTGCACAAGCAGTGGGATTGGCAACACCTGTTCCTTGGGCAGTGTTCAGCAAGAAGTTCCAGATCAAGTATTATGATGCAGTGGCTCGATATGACTTGCAGACCAAGTTTTGCAACCTGAAACAAGGAGGCAGAACGGTCGACGGATATGCGGCCGAGTTTTCGAGACTTAGTCGGTTTGCTCCCACCTTGGTGGCGACCGAGCTTGACAGAGCACAGAGGTTCCAGCAAGGACTTCACTTGGAGATTATCTTGGCAATAGAGCAGTTCGAGCATCAGACTTATGAAGCCGTGTTGCGAGCAGCGAGAAGGCACGAGTACACTTCCCAGAGGATAGCAGACAGAACCGGAGAACGAAGGCGATCCCACAGTCAGAGGAACCGATCTTCAGCTCCAGCCCCAGCAGCCAGGGCCTTGACCATTGAAACTCCGAGGCGAGCAGCTTCAGTTACGTCGGATCAGTACTCAACCCCGACGTACCCTCAGCAGAAGCAGGAGCAAGAGCAGTCTTCCTCAGTGGGCTGTTCTTATTGTGGTAAGCCTGGGCATGTAGTAGCAGAGTGTCGTAAGGCTTTGGGATTGTGCTTGTTATGCGGAGCGCCAGATCATAGAGTGGGGTCCTGCCCATTCAGAGTCGATTCAGCTTCAACAGTGACTAGTCCCTCGGTTATGGGACCAGCACCAGTTCACCAACAACAGCAGATCCCGTTTCCAGGACCATTGCCGACTCAGGTTCAAGCATTCCAGCAACAGAACCCGCGGCAGTTTGCCCTAGCCCAAGCTCAGATTCGGAATCGTCGGAGAGGTAGCTGCATCTTTATCTTGCTTTCCCCCGTCGTTACCAAGGGCACATGACTTATTTCATGTAACCTAATTACGACGGCATGTCCCGGACCCGAGTTGTACCCTGATCATTCGAAAAGGTTATTTGGTTATTGGTACCAACCTTTAATCTTTTCGGATGTGGAGAGGCCCGTGTTCGTATTTGATCAGGGAGTAAGACCTCAATGCGCCAGACTATCAGTTAGTCCGTGTTGCTTGAGTTCATCACTCCTTGGGGAGTCAAACGTGGGAGTGTAAGGATGGCATCCGAACACGTATCACAATCGGTTTTGGCTCGTAAGGTGTGAAATTTTCTCATGCCTTGCACTTCGAATCCTTGCTTGCATGAATGATTGCTTGATTGATTGCTAGCTCTAGATAGCTTGTGCTAGTGTAGCTTGTCCCGACATCTCTAACCTCTTGAATAAATTCCGAGGACGGAATTCTTTTAAGGTGGGTAGGATGTAATATCTCGAAATTCGTGATACGTATTTTATTGCGTATTCGTATTTCTGACCCGTATTTTTATTTTTTTTGTCTAGTTAATTGTAGTTTATTTCGTAATCTTGTGGTAGTTTAATTGTCATTTATCATTATGGGTTAATCTGGTTAATGACTTCTGGATTTTGATTGGACTTTGGCCTGCATTGTATTTTGCTCAACTTGCAGTATTCTCGGCTTTCGTATTTTGGCTCGAATTTATGTGGAAGAGCTTGGCTTGGTTTAACTTGGTTTGAATTGGAGACTTGGTTCGGTTTTATTTGGTTTGAGATTGTATTGGAACCCTTTAACCTATACTCTCCCTCACCTCCATCACACCCCACCATCATTTAATCCCCTCTCTCTCTCTCTCTTCCCTCTCATTCTCCTACTTCACAGCCGGCCACCCCCTCTCCCTTCCTTCTTCTTCTTCCCTAAGAGAGAATCACCCCCATTAGGCAAGTGCACCTTGCTCACACTTGAGGGCCAGATTTTATGTGCCCATTAGCTAGTTTAGCACCCTATGAGCAACATTAGATCTTGGGTTTTCTTGATTTGGAGCTTGGAATCTTGTAGATCTAGGTTTGGAGTGTTTTCGGATTTTTGGAGATTTAATCTCCCAAACTTATTCTTTTGTTGGATTCAATGTTTCCATGTTGTAGAGCTTTCAATTTTACACAAGTTAGAGCCTTGAAAATCCGGATTTGGGTTTGTATTGATGGATTTATGATGTTCCAAAGTTTTGAGTTCCATGGGTTCTCTTCTCGGATTTTTTGGAGAAGATGACTTGCTGTTCTGGCCGATGGCGCCTACTTCCTCGAACACGCCTCTTTAGGCGCTGTTCGTTCAACTGCACCTTCTTAGGCGCGGTTCGCAGACTGCGCCTCCTTTTCGAGCGCGCCTCTTTAGGCGCGGCTCGCTCGAACGCGCCTCCTTAGGCGCGGTTCGTCTCGATCGTGCCTCCTTGGGTGCTGTTCGCCGCCGCCCCTCGATGGCGCCTCCTTGGCGTCATTTCAGGCGCGGTTGGCAGACTGCGCCTACTTTCCCAGATTGGCAGATAGCGCCCATTTCCTCCTGCTAGGCAGATAGCGCCTACTTTCCCCTTGGCTTGCCCGACTGCGCCTATATTGATCATTTTAGGCGCAGTTCACTGTTCCCTTGACTTAGGCGCTCTTTGACCTACGGGTTTTAGGCGCGGTTTGGCTCACTGGTCCTAGGCGCCATTTGATCCAATGGATCTAGGCGCGGTTTGCCCCATTGGCTCTAGGGGCGGATTGACCTGTCCAGACTAGGCGCACTTTAGTGTGCAGCTAGTAAGCGCACTCTAGTGTGCTGCCTCCCTGGCACACTCTAGTGTGCTGCCTCTAGGCGCACTCCAGTATGCCTGGCCTGCCCTAGTGCCCCTGTACCCCTGCACCCCTAGTGCCTGTATTGCTTTCTCTGGGATTTGGTTTTCTTTTCATAATTTGGAGCTTCCTGAGATTTTGGTGCTCACAACACGACTTGACTAGACTCGACACGTCTTGACACGATTTCCTGTATTTGTGTACTGCTTTTCTTGAATCTTGACACTAATTTGGGAACACCTTACCCCTGGTTTATATCCTTACGCCTTTTGACCCGAGCTCGACCCGAACACGATGTGGGCACGATTTGATTTAATGCTAGTACGACGTTGTCCCTGGTTTTGTTATCTCTTGTTATATCAGAAAAGTGTTTTCTTATGGTCTTATTTATAAAGTCATGTTTTCAGCCTTATTGTACTTTTTATGCCTTTTTCATCGGTGGTCGTTTGGGTGCACTCAGGATTATGTTTCTTTTACTTGTAGAATAGTTGCATTGTGATATGCCTTATGGCCCTGACACGATAAATAAATCCTGGCTAATAACTTGATAACTCGGCTTGACTTGGTAGTGGCCCGTGGTGGCGCACTCCCGACTTGGCATGACTTGATAACTCAACTTGACTTGACTTGACTTGGTATGACTTGGCTTCACTTGATAGTGGCCCGTGGCGGCGCACTCTTGACTCGACTTGACTTGTCTTGACACCGTGGTTGTACTACCTGTTGCTCTGTGCAAATCACTTGTCTTGTCTTGCATCATGTCTAAGGGGTGACTCCCTGGGTACCACGGCCAGGGACTCTCACTAAAATTGGATTAGGTAATGAGTAGACCAAATTAGAACATGGAGAATTCCCAGTCACAGGCAGTCTCGTTATCTGGAGGCATTAATGGACTTGTAGCTTGCCGACGAGTAGAGCACATTTCCAGCACACTGTCATGTGTTGCACCCTCTAAGTCACCTAAGGGTACATTTGTCTCCCGGGCAATGTACCCACCTATAACTCTCAACCCGCGGAAGAATAACTGGATGGTCTGCAGGGCTTGGGACTGGAAGTTTCTCACTTGCATCTTGTTAGTAACTAGGCTTGTGATAACCCTAGTTAGTTAATGTAGCAAGCCGTAGGCTATGATTGGCCGTGTATTATTGGATGGTGTCCAGCCTTGTCTGGTCTGGTCTAGGACCAGCCCTGATGGGTCCAGCTCTTGATTGTTACAGTCTCTAGAACTTGAATGCTTGACTTGCACTGGATGTGATTGCAAGATTTCTTCTCTGTCACTGTGGTGTAACTCTCTTGTATGACTGTCCTCTAGGCAATAACTGGTCAGCGACTATGTACTGTTTAGGTGAAGGGTTACAGTGGTAACCTGGCTACCTGGTACGGTACATTTGTCCTTACTGTATTTATTGTGTAGATGGCACTTATCTATGTTATAGCTTCCTGTATATGATTGTTATCTTCATAGACTGGTTAATGACTATGTACTGTTCAGGTTTCCTGGTACGGTACAATTGTCCTTCCTTGTTTATTGCCCGGATAGCATTTATTTCTTATTTTTTATGCATCTTATCTGCCATGTTCTCCGGTATTATTATTTTCTAATCAAGTTACTGGTTTCCTTTCTGTGAGCGGGATGCGTGCATTGGTACTGCACAAATCTCGATATGCCTTTACTTATTTCTTTTTGCTGCTTTGGTTTACTAATGATTTGCTGGTTTTAGTCCTTAAGTGGAGCCTCCTTTGTGGCACTTGCTCTTTCTGGGGTCTGACCCAGCTGGTTTTGTATGGCCAGATACCGGAGCAGCAGCAAGGGATCTACCTGTCTTCCAGCCAGATGGTGACCGCCAGGCGTGACCAAGGCTTCTAGTGGGTTTCTTTTGTTCGCCCACTTTATTGTAAACTAATATTATTTTGAGGCGTTTAGCCGACGAGCACGTGTTAGCTCGATTGCAACTTGTATTTATTATCTGCCTACGGGCTGTAACGTGATTGACATGCCCCGGGGGTTGATCATGTATGACTTAACTCTGAGCTAGTCTCTACATTTTGTTGCGACTAGTTTTCATGATCATCTTATATATAATGTTTGGGACGCCTTACAATTGTATATTTGGTGATCTGTTATCTTGTAACTTATTTTACTTGTTGAGATTGAGACAATAGGCCATTTGGACCGTAAGAGACTGTTGGTTTGTAGAATACCCTCACATGCTAGACAGCCGTGATCGTATAGCGGGATGGTTGCCGTCCCAATATACGTAGCTGGCTGTTCACGTTCTCGTTCGTCCGTATTCCGGGAGCGGGGCGTGACAGTGCACTTTCAAAATCTAGGGTTCATAGCGTTTGACCAAAAAGTCAACGGCACGTCTCGATTTGCGTGCCATGGTTTCCAAAATTGAGAAACACGACTTTTGATGGCCAAACTTGCATATGTAGATTATATTCAGATTATTATTAGGTTAAATTAGGTTTTTAAGTAAATTATTACAGAAATAATTATTATTAAACTTAGTAATCCAACTAGCCACTATTTAGAACTAGAACATTAGAATTAATTCGTGGTTTTCGTGCACTGTTCGTGGTGCGTTGTATGTTATAGGTTGATAGCTTCTAGATCGGCTTTTCCTTCACCCTCGGCTTGTGACTACGGTTTGTGCAAGGATTCAGGCAAGTACACTTTCTGATTGCTTTTCGATTCATAGTAGTCTGATCATTTCATGTCTATACATATATCTTGCTGCTTGTTGACACGCTCGTCACACGAAGTAGTCGGGAGGGGAAATACTAAGTAAATACGTGAACGAACCCAATTATATTACTGAACGATAGCTAAGTCATACACACTCACGTATGAGTTAGCCGTACCATTATTGAACGATAGCCATCGTATGATGTGCCGTATTAGCCCAGCCGTTCACGTATTAAAAGGTATTTCACACCACATAGGTAGATGTCTTTTATTTCCCTTTTACTTTTCCACCGTGCCATGTCATCAGTTTTTTTACTAGCTTTCATATTCCATATGCTATTTTCATGTCTTGTTAATTCTATTATGTTTTCGTATTGTCGTCGGTTTGTGTACTTGTTCCAATCCTGACTGGATAACCAACATTTTTCAGGTTTAGTCGTGATCACTCTTAGCACTGGGGAAGACTTGGGTATGCTGAGGCCGGCCTAGAAATAGAAAGCAATTGTTTCGATTTCATTAATTGTAAAACTCTGTATTTCCTTTAAATATAACTGTTATAATAAAATTAGAAATGTGAATGAGCAAATGTGATATTTTGAGCATTTATTTCTTGCGGGCTTGACAGCGTTCTACCGCCGACTCTGCGGTGTAGGCTGGCTTGGACACGTCTCGTATCCGGAAAGCGGGTGCGGGTCGTGAGAAGTAGATTGGGATGGAGCATGATTGTTGGCATGAGAAAATGAGTATAAAGTTTTGCTATTAAGTTGAGGATGGGTTATGTCCTAATTCCTTAGCAAATTCAAGCTGAGTTCTGTCCTTGCTTGGACCATTTCTGGACCTGTGATGAGTTTGTGTGTGGAACTGTAGGATTGAGATTGGGCTTTTATGACCTAACCTGTGAATATTGTTAAAGTGGATTGTCTGTGGTTGGTGTTGCTGAGCTTGGGATTCTTATAAACTTAAACTCTATATAAACTGCAAAGCTTTGGGTCATGGATGTTCCTGGAGATGTTACATAATTAATGTTACGATAAGTTCATTATGATCAATCCACCTCTAGTTGGTATTAATCTAAATGGGTTTAATATTCTTCTTTATTTAATATTTCAAATAGGATAACTGGTTATATATATCATCTAGTTGATGTCAAGACCTAACTAGAAAGTTTAAGTTAACAAAATAATCAATGATGAATTGTACTTAACCAACTTGTACCTACTAACAGGAGGACATACAGCTTTTCTGCCTATTCCTGATCACCCTGAGCAAGGCAAGTACTTTTCTACGGTTTTGTACATTTATATATCTTGTACTTTTCTTGTGACACATCATGACACGATATCCTGTACCCCTGTACTCCTGTATTCCTGTTCTTGTACTAGCTAGTGTCGGGTGGGGAAATATACTAGCCATGTGACCAAACACTGGTTACTATATTCATGTAGATAGCCTAGGCCTCGCATCGTGCACGCAGGTCCTAAGCTGTACCATATTCATGTACTCCTGTACATGCTCTTGTACTCACCCCAGCCGGTTACATGGGCTAGGTGTATTTCAAATATGGTGCACTTGTCATGTCTTGTACTTCAGGATTATAGTTACATTTCCTGTACTTTACATCTCTGTATTGTAGTTTCTGTACTTTATTTCTTGTACTACTTTCCTGTACTTTTTTGTTCATTTTCTGTATTTCATATTCATGTACCTCTGTACTCAGTTTCATATCATGTTCTTGTTCATTACCTAGAACTGTACTTTGCTCCGCTTCTGACTAGGATATGTTGCAGGTGTACTTGCAGGACATTATTCTACATTATGGACCAGAGCACGAGATATTAGCTGATCAGGATGGAGACATGACTTAGCTAGAGGTTTCAGGTTTAGACTGTTAGCTTTACTCTTAGATATTATTTTAGAGTTCATAGTACATTTTATTCCTAATGACTAGTACATTTATGATATATATAGAATTATGGATTATGGTGATCATTCTGGGATCGTGTATAGATGCTACGATTGTGCACATTATGTTTATCTGGTTAGATTTCCCTAGTTTGGTACAGCTTTCTTCGTCGTGTCTAACGACGAAGGCTGGGCATGTCCGATCGGGAGCGGATCGTGATATGTTTTTAGTGGTGACCCATGCAGGTCTATCCTAATAGTACCTAGGTATTAGAATACTATTGGGGGACTTGATTTAAACTAGGGAAATTTGACCACAGCATAGAAAATCGGGTACATCGGGTATATTAATATTCTATAAACTCTTGTTGTTTTAGGTCTAGGTTACTTTAATAGTTTTTTGTTTTTCAGATAGTTCAAATGCACGCGACACCGGAACAATCGATCCACCTACACTTGAGGGTTTCGAGCTCCCGCTACCTTCTTTCACTCTACTATCCCTATGGGTAGTACATAGTTGACAGAGATGTTTGAAGAATTCCTTGACAACCAGAGGGAGCATGCCATCCTTTTCTAAGTCAGACTTGTGGATACACTCTCCAAGCCAGAAAGGACTTCTGATTTTCAGACTCTCAGACACTTGGATTTCTCGACACCGAGCGTATATCTTGCACCAAGAAGCCGATCGAGAACCTGGAGCCGCCACTGAAAAACATCCAAGCCTCTGAGGATCCGACTCCGGTGATCCTGAATGCAGCACAGACAATAGAACGTGACGGGAAACTGAAGCACATTAGATACATGAAGTCTTATGACGAAGATATCAACTACTATGGATCAGCAAAGCATCGCCACACTCAGACAACGGCTCTTCAGCCGCGTCATCAGATTCAGTTAATGACTAATTGTGCTTTCTGCCGCTATCCAGGACATCGCTTCGAGGAGTGCCGTAGAAGACTTGGACTCTGCCTATCCTATGGATCTTCTGCCAACCAAATAAAAGATTGCCAGCAAGTTACGGATCACAAAGGCCGAGGAGCATCATGATCTCAACAGCCAGCAATCCAGCAGCCGTATATACCTGCCAGAGCCCTACATTTCAGCCACAGCGGAAGATTCAGATTCAGCCGACGATCATTTGTATTTTTGCCGTCGCTAGGACACCACTACGACGAGTGCCACAAGAGACGTAGGCTATGCTTGCCCTGCGGATCGCCTGTCCACCAAGTCAAGGACTGTCTGGAGGCCATTGATCACACTGTCTAAGGACGAGCACGAGGAGCACCAGAACTGCAGCAAGGGAACCGCCTCTCTAGATTTAGCACCCGCAGGGAGCACTATCGCAATGACCAGCCTACGTCAGGACAGCTAAAGAAATTGAAACAATTCCAGTCCCGGAGGAATACTAAAGACAGGCTGAAGATCGAAGGCTTTTCTTGCATGGTTGGAGCAGACCATAAGTCGTAATTCACATTCCAATTTAAATTTTATTGAATTTCCTTGTACCTGTTTAAGAGCTTGAAAGATTTTGTTTCCTATCTTAAACTCTTTGGTGTCTATTCCAGATATTACACCTATTCTAGAATTTGTTCCTTATTCGTAACTCTGTTTCTTATTTGAAGATTGTTTCCTGTTCGGTAAATCTGTTTCGTATTCACTATTCAATATTTTATTTCAAATTCAATGTTCGATACCATGTTTTCATATTCATTATTTATGACCTTGTTTTCTATTGTTGGCTTCCATTTGAAAATTTTGTTCGATATTTGAACCTTGCGCAATTCGAGATTTTATTCCTAGTCAAAATTTTATTTTGAAACCTTGTTCCCAATCAAAACATTGTTTGAACCTTCGTTTCTATTAGACGCTTGTTTGAGATTCAGCTCCTATTTGAAACATGGTTTGAAGATTTTATTTTTTTATTTGAGACTTTGACTAGTTCCCTGTTTGAGATTCTGTTTCCTATTCATGACATTATTTTATTCGGGATTGTTCTCTATTCGTGGCCTTGTTTTAACATTATTGGAGATTTTGCTTGTTTCGTACTCACGATCCAGAACCTTGTTTCATATTTGTTGATTAAGACTTCTCCATTCACTCTTCATAACTTTGTTCCTTATTCGAGATTTCTATTCAAGATTTTGCTTCCTATTTGCGGTTTTGTTGACGGTTGATTTTCTATCTGAGATTGTTTCCTATTGAAGTTCTTTTCCATCCGAGGTATTGTTCAAGATTCTTGTATACTTTGATTCTTGTACAAGGTTTCTTGTCCTTATTACAAGACTTTGTTTTCTATCTGGTACCTTGCTTTTATGTCGTCTTGAGATTTTGTTACCTATCTGGGATTATGTCCCATGTACGAAAGTTTGTTACCATTCTAAATTTCCATTGAGATTCCGGTTACTATTTAAAGCATCGTTCCCTGTCTGAGATTTAAAAATTTTCTTGTTGATCCCTTATATTATCACTACTCCTTGTCAGATCCTTTGTTGACTCTTGGTACCTAGTAAAACTTCTTAAAAAAATTTTAGGACATGTAACATCACCTTTTATCATGACTTGAACTGTTGGAACTTATTTTGAATTCTCTAGAATTTTTGATAATTTCTATGGATAAGGTTGAAAGACTATTCGATGACCTACTAGGGCGTGGCAGTTGCGCACTGCAGCCATTATCTGGATTATGGAGACCGAAAGTTCACTGCAGCCACAGCGCATTGGAGAGGCAGAAACTCTAAGTTGAAGTGATTTTAGACATTCATAGGTTTTCGGATATTACTGAGACTTTATCCTAAATTCTTCGTACTTTGATATCTTAAGTTGCTTCGTTAATAATTGTTTGGAAATGGATAAGTCGATAGAGTATCCGGTAACATATCGTTATTTGAGTCGCTGAACCGAAAGTTCATTGCAGCTAGATATACACTGGCATGGCAGGAAGTTTAGGTAAAGTGACTTCAAATATCTATATGTTCTCGGATACCATAGAGATTATATGCCATTTTCATATGATTATTGATTCTTCGTAAATTACAAATATTTGCACTTTTACCTTGATTTGATACTAGCATCTTTCCGGTAGACTCCATGCACCTTTCGATCAATCTTGGCCCTTTCGATCAATCTTGGCAAATTCTTCTTACATCTTATGGATAAATCATTTGATTTTCTCAATAAATCATACTTATATCTTGATCGTGCCTTGTGTAAACTATGATCCAAATCATGACTATCTAACCGTGACTTTCCTAATTTGTTCTGGTTCAATTGTACTAAAACTTTCAATTTTGGTCGTGCCTGGAAGGTCGTACCTTCATGATTTTACTCCACTAAGTCGTAATTAAATTCATCCCATCTCGTGCCCATTTGATCCCCAATTATTGTTAAACCGTGTTGTCTCAACTCCTTGTATGTACTTGGTTTCAATGCTTAGAGCGTCACAGAGTTGCACAGGATCGGCAGAAGCACTGGGCGAACAGCAGCAGACGGCCGCTGGAGTTCGCAGTTGGAGACAGAATATTCCTGCAGATCTCACCGATCAAAGGCATCATTCGTTTTGGCAAAGACGGAAAAGTCAGCCCCAGATACATTGGGCCCTTCGACATGACGGCACAGATTGGCGAGGTGCCCTATCGACTAGCACTTCGTGCTAGCTTGGAGGGAGTGCACGACGTTTTCCACGTGTCTTAGCTTCGATACTACATTCCGGACCTGAGTCATGTGGTGGACTATTCAGAGCTAGAGGTGGGTGCGAGCTTGACATATGAGAAGCAGCCTGTAGTTATCCTTGATCGAAAGGAGAAGCATCTGTGGAATCAGACTATATCACTTGTCCGCGTCATGTGGAGGCACCACTCTACGGGAGAGTCCACATGGGGGCGCGAGGATGAAATACGGGAGCGCTATCCTAGTTTGTTGCTTGATTGTATTTGTGTTCCAGAATTTTCAAATAAATAACTGGAGTTAAAATAATTAATTGTGATTTGTTTTGTTGTCTCTCGAATTTCGAGGACGAAATTATTTTAAGGGGGAGAGAATTTTTAACTCCACCTTTCTATTTTTTAAATATTTTAGCTACTAAATAATAATAAGTTGATTTAAACGATTTCGAATAATAATAGTTTGTGATTAATTATGTTTTATTATTTTTTTCATGATTGCTTTTGGAGGAAAACTTGAATTTTAGCTGATAACTAATTTTCAAATTTATTTGGAATGGTCCCCACTCCCTAACAACTTGCAACAACCTATCTAACAGAATTTTGTGTGTTTATGCAATTAATAAAAAGGGGGAGGATTTATGTGAATTATTTATGTGTGGGGGGCGACCTGGTTGCAAATAATTCTAGTGGAGGGGTATAGTTGCAATTTAGCCACCCATTTTTCCTAAAGCTATAAGCTGCTGGTGGAGAGAGAAATTCTATTCTTCTCGAGCTCCATAAGCCAGAGCAATTCTTCCACCCCCAAATTTCTTGAACCTAGCCCTAATTCTGAGCGGAGCACATCTCAACGGAGGCACACCCTCCGGCGGGTAACCACTTCTTTCTGGCAGCTTGATGGCGACAGTGGTGATCTCCACTCCTTCGACAGCCATGGCGTGGCAACTGACCGATGATTTCCAACAGCGGCGGCGAGAGGAGTCGTCCGCCTCCTCGGTCACAACAGGGAAATCTCGATCGATGGGCGGCACGCCACTCCTTTTGATAGCGTGAGTATGCAAGTCGTTTTCCCAACGACGGATCCCAGAGTCGAAGCTCGGCAGATCGACAACGACGACTCGGTGAGTTTTGGTCTGGTCTCCCTTTCTCCTTTGAATGTTTCTTGAATTGGTCGGTCAATTGGGTTAATGATCGATAATTACTTCAGATTATTGATTCAATTTTGAAGCTCCTTGAATTGAGTTCAGTCATGTTCTTGATTCATGAATCAATCCCTTATTTTGAATCAGTTTTCGATCTATATGCCAGGTGTTCGTCGATTTTCCTCTAAGGAAGTGCCGAGCAATTTTGAGCACGAAACTGTGTCCGACTCCTTGGCACGTGTTCTCGTTTCGGATTGCTTCTTCTCTTCAGGTGATTGCCATCCTTCTGGTAATTATAGAATGTGCTGTAATTTGTTGACTAGTGTTGGCCGATTGATTGGTTTTCCTTTCCTTTATTATTAATTGTTTGTGATAAGTAGTTCTTTAGCTCCGGGTTGGATTGGATTTTGATTTAGTCGATCGTGATTATGAAATCGAGGTATTCTTGATTTCTGAAGTTCTTCATGATTTTTTTCGAATTGGATTTCCTATGTTCTTTCTCTAATCTTTCGAGCGGAAACTGTTTAAAGAATTGATGCAGAGGCCGTGGGATCTGAAGTTGTGTCCGAATCTAGAACTCGTGCTCTCAATTTTGGGGTGTAATTCCTTTAGGTAACCCATTTCTCCCTCTGGTTACTTGTATTGAAGTCTATTTCGAATTTGAGTTTGTCTTGGTGTGTCCAGTGGCGTGTCCAAGTCAGGTCGTGACCGTGGGTGCGGGTCAGTGGTGTGGCGTGTGTTGACCGTAGAAGTATACGGAGTGCGTGCCCCAGACTGGTTCGTGTCAAAGTTAGGATTGTGCCAGTGTGAAGGATTGCAGGAGCAATGATATACAATTGGCGGTGGAGAGACTAATTGAATAAAGTTTTATTGTTAATTTGGTTTATAATTGTTTGGATTAAGTTTGTATGTATATATATTTTCTGAGATTTGGTATTATGTTATATTTTCCTTGCTTGATATGTTTCCTATTTGATTGAGTTTGAATCCCAGAGATGTATTTAATCTACAGGGAAGAACTCACAAATTGAATTTTGGATTGAGTCCTTATTTCTTTTAATTCTGGATCCTAAGTAGCCGTTGGGCTAAACAAAGCCAATGGGGGGATGCTATTCAATTATGATTCGAATGGGTTAATTGAAAGATTCAGGTTGTATAATTCATGCTCTGTGGACCTTTTTTTTGTAGTAGATTGGGTTGGAGCATGACTGTTGGCTTGGGAAAATGAGTATGAAGTTTTGTTATTAAGTTGAGGATGGGTTATGTCCTAATTCCTTAGCAAATTCAAGCTGAGTTCTGTCCTTGCTGGGACCATTTCTAGACCTGTGATGAGTTTGTGTGTGGAACTATAGGATTGAGATTGGGCTTTTATGACCTAACCTATGAATATTGTTAAAGTAGGTTGTCTGTGGTTGGTGTTACTGAGCTTGGGATTCTTATAAACTGAAACTCTATATAAACTGCAAAGCTTTGGTCATGGATGTTCCTGGAGATGTTACATAATTAATGTTACGATAAGATTATTATGATCAATCCACCTCTAGTTGGTATTAATCTAAATGGGTTTAATATTCTTCTTTATTTAGTATTTCAAATAGGATAACCGGTTATGTATATCATCAAGTTGATGTCAAGACCTAACTAGAAAGATTAAGTTAACAAAATAATCAATGATGAATTGTACTTAACCAACTTGTACCTACTAGCAGGAGGACATACAGCTTTTCTGCCTATTTCTGATCACCCTGAGCAAGGCAAGTACTTTTCTACGGTTTTGTACATTTACATATCTTGTGCTTTTCTTGTGACACGTCATGACACGATATCCTGTACCCCTGTACTCCTGTATTCCTGTTCTTGTACTTGCTAGTGTCGGGTGGGGAATTGTAGGACCGTTGAGCACCTCTAGAGGGGGGTGAATAGAGTGCTTGTGTGCAGCGGAATATAATTACCAATTAATAATTAAACTATGGCAGATATGTAAGAGATAGTAAATAGAGATAGAAAATTCAAACTCAGTAACACAGCAATATATACTGGTATCCCTCTGAGAGGACTAATCCAGTCTCGAGTACTCTTGCTCGATGTTAATCCAATATGGCACAAGCTTTAACTGAGAGCTTGCAGTCTCTTACAATACCGTGCTTGGTGACGAGCGCACGACCAGCTCCACACACACACCGTGCTTGGTGACGAGCGCACGACCAGCTCCACAACAAGAAAAGTTGTTGAAACTTGGAACGACCTCTTTACAACTCTTGAGTAACCAAAAGACACTAAATCAACTCTGATAGTACTGGCTTTTGGCTAAGAGATGTATAGGTGAGATTTAAAAATCTTAGATCGTTTGAAAACACTTGAGTAATAGAGAAGAGAGAATGAAGAATGAATTGATGATTTGAAATGAAAAGTTCTTCTCTATTTATAGGTGTTTTCTCCAACCGAACTCGGGCAGAACTCGGACAGAGTTCGGATGCAAATATCTCGCAAAGAGACGTTGCTCACTGATTTGGAGGCAACAGAAGTTTGAATAACTTTTGACCGAACTCGGTCAGTGTTCGGACCGAACTCGAGCCGAACTCGGTTAGGAGTTCTGTCAGGAGATATTTGAAAATCATTTGCAAAAACAGTTTTCAATAATGTTTTTGGTTATTTGTAAAATCATTTTGAAAGACTATTTTCGAAATATGTTTTTGAAATATTTGTAAACGAAAGTACGAAAATAGGTAGGCTTTTGGAATGTGGACAGTTTTAACCCTAAGCCAGTATTACCATAATTGATTTTACAGAATAAATCCTAGACTCAATAAAATATAAAATACAGAATAAAATGAGAAATGAGTCTCCAGAAGATTTGATGATATTGACGCTTTGATTGATGCGGTACATCATCCGTTGAATATGATTTCATGAATCCTGAAATGATTAGCAGTATTTTCTATATTTTGTGTATTGACTAAAGTGTATGTTGATTATCGAAATCGGGTGTGACCATGGAATGGGCCAACAATCTCCCCCATTTTGATAATTGACAAACTTGAGTCTATACCAAAATATATTTATATCAAATAGAACAAAATACAAAGTACCTGAAAAAAATGTTTGGATTTTGTTTTTGGATTATATGCGCGCTTTGGTATACTCTTTTTCTTCCCCTTTGTCAAGTAGTAAAATGAATAGGCTTCCCCGTAAATCGTGAAGCCAACAATAGACAAACACAAGACAAAGTGAAGCAAAAAGAAATAATCACAGCATAGACATATATGGAACAACTGATATAGAATAAACTGAAATATCATAGAAGTTTCCAATAGAAATCCAAAAGTACAACTAATAATGTCTAACTAAACAGTTTAGACATGGAAAATAAATAAAAACTACTACATCAACTGCATCAACTAATCAAATCAATATCCACTATCCCATAGCTGAATCCACGACACATCGTGGGGTCGTCCGCACCAGGAGGATCATGAGGGAAGTAGGCTGTAGTCGTGTCGAAATACTGAAAGGTAACCTCATCAGTAAATCGAGGACCCGAAAAAGCAGGGTGAGGAAGGATGGTGACCGGATGGACTGGATCCTGAGCCAGGCTATAGTGGAGGTCAGCAATACTATTTCTCAGCACCTGGGCCTGAGAAATGTGCCGAAACTCTGAGTCCTGATGACGTTGCATAGAGACCGCAACAAAATCATCGAAGCGCTGGTAGAAGGTCTGATCGAATCCTGGGGCAGGGGTCGGAGCAGGAGAAGCATCAGCTGGAGGGACCTCAGCATTAGCAGCTGGAGCAGGAGCAGCTCCAGGTGCTCCAGGTGGTGCAGGAAATCGACGAGATCGAGTCAGCTCAACAGGAGGAGAGGAGATGGCACACGTCTCAAGATCAATCTCGAAACGTCGAAATATAGACGCAAGGTGCATAGGATATACTAGATTCCTACCTGTATTTTTGCAGTTAAGCATCCAGGACATCATGGTTTTGGGAACGGAGAATGGGATGCCAAAGTGGATGTGATATAGAGCAGATAGTTCCAAAAAGGTAACTTCATCAGTAGAGCCTTTCTTCGGAAGAAGAGCAGAAAATATCATACGATAAAGCTCATAGAATGTTTGGTTCAGATGTTTGGCAAAAAATCTCCGGAAAGGAGGGTTAGGATGACAAATAATTCCCTAAAGGAAGCAAGAGTGACATCAGCAGGGAACTGAATGTGGTAGATGTCAACTAATGCATCACCAAGATCAGGAATATGAAAGAATTCACTGATGTCGGTGGCACTAAATTCTAATTCTTGCCCAGCAATGCAAGAATAGAAATTGTCGTTTGGTTTTACCTGCAGATTGTAGTAAAACATACGTACGGCGTTGTCATAAATGCTCTCTTGGACCTCGAAGAAATTGCGGTATCCAAGTTAGTCAAAAATTTGAGTATATTCAAAGAAAGTAGCAAAATTAACGAAAGCTCCAGAGCAAATACGACGACCAGAGAAGGAGTCGAACCAGAGATCCGAAAAGTCTTTGTCGGGGAACAAAGTAGCATCGTACTCATCGGGATCTCTAGGTCGTGCTGGACTAAAAAGACTAGCAGGGGTGTAGTCAGATGAAGAGGAAGCACCTTGGGAAGAGTTTCCTCTTTGACGCTTGGGGGCCATGAGGAGATGGAAAAAAATACCTTTGAAGAAAAAGGAAGGAGAAGGAAGATGACTGCCCACTGAAACTCGTCGAACCCTTGCTAAGATGGAGGAGGAGAGGTTTCTAGGAGGAGAGGAAGGCTTTCCACGTTTTATTGTGAAGAAAAAGTGGAAGGAAAGTTGGATTATATAGGCACTAGGGCCGGCTGTTCGGTTCTGGAAGTTACCACAGCGCCGACCGAACTTGGTCAGAATTCGGTCCGAACTCGGTCAGAGTTCGGGCCGAGTTCGGCCACTTGCATTCCCGAGATAAACAGTACAGGCTGGTAAGTTTAAAAGTGAAATTTAATAACTTTGACTGTTTTATTAAATAACGATTGTTATTTCTGAGTTAACTGTAGGGGTTGTCCCAGCTAACGGAGGTTCACCGGGGAACTCTTAAATACCGCTTCGCTTCGACCGTAGTCGTGGTGACAGACATACCCTTTTTAAGGTTGTACCCAAAAATAATTTTTGTTAAATAAAATATCAAGTCATAAACTCAATTTTAATTACCATATGCACTATGAGTCCGAGAATTCAAGAATGCCGAGCTCACGCCTCAAAATGTTAAAACGGTCTTCAGCCAATGGTTTAGTGAATATATCTGCTAGTTGATGATCAGTATCAATAAATTCTAGACAAATATCCCCGTGTTGTTGATGATCACGAAGAAAATGATGTCTAACTTCTATGTGTTTTGTGCGTGAATGACAAACAGGATTCTTAGTCAGATTTATTGCACTAGTGTTGTCACAATAAATAGGAACATTTGTATAGTACAGATTGTAGTCCTCTAAGGTTTGCTTCATCCACAAAATCTGAGCACAACAACGTCCTGCAGCGATATACTCAGCCTCAGTTATTGATAATGCTACTGAATTTTGTTTCTTGCTAAACCAAGAGACTAAGGCCTTTCCTAAGAAATGACATGTGCCACTGGTACTTTTACGGTCCACTTTGCATCCAGCAAAATCTGCATCCGAGTAACCTATAAGGTCAAAGGATTTGGTTTTGGGATACCATAAGCCAACTGTAGAAGTTCTTTTAAGGTATCGAAAGATACGCTTAACGGCACTAAGATGTGATTCCTTAGGGTTTGCCTGATAACGTGCACATATGCAAATGCTAAACATAATATCAGGGCGACTAGCAGTTAAATATAATAAACTACCAATCATACCTCGATACTTACGCTGATCGACAGGTTTGCCACTTTCATCAGCATCAAGCTTTGTAGATATAGCCATAGGCGTCCCGATTGGCTTTATATTCTCGAAGTCGTACTTTTTCAGTATATCCTTCGTGTACTTAGCTTGGTTGATGAATGTTCCGTTCGAGTGTTGTTTGATTTACAGTCCTAGGAAAAAGTTCAGCTCTCCCATCATACTCATCTCAAATTCACTCTGCATACACTTGGCAAAATTTTGACAGAGTTTTTCATTAGTAGAACCAAATATAATGTCATCTACATAGATTTGCACTAGAAGTATATCACCATTCATGGATTTTATAAATAAAGTAGTATCAATCTTTCCTTTCGAAAATCCATTATCAAGTAAGAAGGCACTTAGGCGTTCATACCAAGCCCGAGGTGCTTGTTTGAGTCCATAAAGTGTTTTCTTAAGCTTGAAGACGTGATCAGGTTTTTGGAAATCTTCAAAACCAGGGGGTTGCTTCACAAAAACCTCTTCTTTCAAAAATCTATTTAAAAATGCGCTTTTCACGTCCATTTGAAAAAGTTTTAAATCATTAAAAAATGCAAATGCGTAAAACAAGCGGATGGCTTCTAGTCTAGCAACAGGAGCATAGGTCTCATCATAATCAATTCCATCTTCTTGATTATAACCTTGTGCAACTAGACGTGCTTTGTTGCGTAGAACTTGTCCATCATCACTGAGTTTATTTCGGAACACCCATTTGGTACCAATTATCGATTGACCAATTGGTTTAGGAACAAGTTCCCAAACTTGGTTTCTTTCAAATTGATTAAGTTCCTCTTGCATGGCAGAAATCCAAAACTCATCAGAAAAAGCCTCTTCTACGTTCTTAGGTTCTATTTGTGAAATAAATGCTACATTTGCTGCTAATTCAGAATCTTTAAGAGACGAACGTGTACTTACACCTTTGGATACATCACCTATAATGAGAGTTTCTGGATGATCTGGCTTGAATCTCAATGATTCAAATCTTTGGGCCATATCCTTCACAAGGCTTTTCTCAGTTCCTGCATCTTCGGAACTTTTATCAGTCCCTGCCTCTTGGGTCAGATCTTTCTCAGAATTCTTCTTAGTCTTTTTAGGTGCATCTTCATCATCACTGTCGCTAGATCTGTGACTATTCAACTCATCAAAAGTAACATTAATACTTTCTTCAACAATCATAGATCTTTTATTAAAAATTCTATATCCCATACCCTTAGCAGCATATCCGAGAAATATCCCGTCATCTGCTTTGGAGTCGAACTTTCCCAAGTTATCCTTGGTGTTCAGGATAAAACAGCGACAACCAAAAACTTTAAAATAAGAAATATTTGGAATTCTTCCAAACCAAAGCTCATATGGTGTTTTCTTCGAGATTGGTCGAATTAACACCCTATTTAAAACATGACAGGCTGTACTAACAGCTTCTGCCCAAAAATATTTAGGAAGATTATACTGATTCAGCATGACTCTAGTCATTTCGCTTAGAGTACGGTTCTTCCGCTCCACAACACCATTCTATTGGGGAGTTCTAGGACAAAAAAATTCGTGGTAATATCCACTATCATCACAAAACTTTTTGAAGTCAGAATTTTCGAATTCGCCACCATGATCACTTCGGATACGAGTAATCATGAAACCTTTTTCATTTTGTACCTTTTTACAAAATATCTGAAATTCAAAAATAGCATCACTTTTATTTGATAAAAAGTAAACCCAAGTAAATCGAGAGAAATCATCAACAATAACAAAAGCATACAGCTTACCGCCAAGACTAGCGACTCTACTAGGACCAAATAAATCCATATGAATCAACTGTAAAGGTCTCGAAGTACTTACAGCGTTGATGGATTTAAAAGTAGACCTATGTGCTTTATTCTTTTCACAATCTGCACATACCATATCTCTCTTGAATAGAATTTCAGGGAGTCCTTTTACCAACTTCTTCGTATTCAGACGTGAGATAGTATCCATATTTGCATGTCCTAGTCTCATGTGCCATAGCCAGCTTTCATCTTGATTGGCTACTAGGCATCTTCTTGCATTATTAGTATTCTCCAAAAAGAAAACATAAATGTTGTCTTCTCTAATCCCTTTATATACGGGATCACCAGATCATATATCATATATGGTACATTTATCTTTCACAAAATTGATACCATAACCATTATCTGCCAAATGACTTATGCTCAATAGGTTATGTTTCATCAGTTACTAGACAAACATCCTTTATTATTGGATAAGGAGAAATACCTACAGTACCATTACCTATTATATCACCTCTCAAGTTGTTTCCGAAGGAGACGTATCCTTCTTTCTTCATCGATAGCGTAGCGAATAAGGATGCATCACCAGTCATGTGTCGCGAACATCCGCTATCGAGAATCCATTTGCTTTTAGCATGAGAGGGTTGAGGGTCCATCTATAAGACAAGTAGATAAATCCTTTGGTACCCATTTTCTGAAGGGTCCACACAGATTAGCTTTAGGTCTCCAGACTAAAGTATGATTGTCAACAAGCTTTCTTGCAAGATAATATTGTGATATGTGTCCGTGCGTACCACAATATGTGCAAGTCAGTTTAGTAGTAGAAACTGTATTTGCAAGCTTGTTTTGTTTGGAGAACCTGTAAGTGAAAGCATGATGGTGTTCGTGTTTCTTCTGTGCTTTCTTGTGTTTAGTGCTTCTAGGTGTATGCTTCGCATTAGGACTAATCTTAGGCTGTGTCACAGGTATTGCCTGTTTGCCTAACTTGATTTCTAACTTTTTAGAAATCGCAATAGACTCTTCGTATCTAGCAGTCATATCAAGGAGTCTTTGTTCAGTTACTAGGTGCATCTTCTTCTCTATGTCATAAAGGTTTTGTACTTTGACATAGTCCCTTTCTTTCTTTTCAATATTGAGGATAGCCTCATGATAGTCTGCTTTAAGTTTGGCTATCTCTTCCGTGTTACCGGTAGTAGATGTCTCTTTAATATCTTCAATTAGATTAGACAATCTAGCTATCTCGGTTGTGTGTGTCTTAATCTTTTTTCGAGATTGCTTATACTTGTCGAACACAGTTTTGTGATCTTCAAGTAGTTCGCTAAAGGCGTTCTCTAGTTCATCGAAAGTAGAATCATCAAACAAAGGGTTAGATGATACCTTTTCAAAAGCCATGAGACAAACATTTGCATTGCTGCAGGGTCTGTCTTCTTCTTCTGAATCACTGGCATCGCTTTCGTGCCAGATGCTTGTGTTTGCATACTTTCGACCGGATGTAGCTTTTCTGCTTGATCTTGATCTATCGTATGGACTGCTTTTCTTGGTGGTTGGACAGTCCTTCTTCATATGCCCTGATTTCTTGCATCCAAAGCATATAGTTTCATCTTCGTTGCTTTCTTGGACGTCTTTCTTCTTTCTGCTTGTGAACTTTAGATATTTCTTGAAGTTTCTCACAAGTAGGGCTCTTTCATCACCACTTGACGATTCTTCATCGGAATCGTTGTATGTTGATTTTTTTGCTTGGGCTTTGAAGGCAATAGTTTTCTCCTTTGGTGTTGCTTCTTTAAAATCTTGCAAGTCGAGTTCATGGGTCATGAGTTTGCCCATCAGCGTTTCCAGAGTCATAGTGGTGAGATCGTTTCCTTCAATAATTGCTGTGGCTTTTGGATTCCAGTTCTTTGTTAGAGCCCGCAGCACTTTTCTAATCTTCTCGTGATTGCTGTAATCCTTGCCAAGAGATTGTAAAGGATTAGTTATATCGAGAAAACGAGTAAACATCTGTGTAATTGACTCACCGGGTTTCATCTTAAAAGATTCATACTCCTGTGTCAGTCTACTAATTTTGGATTCCTTTACTTGGGAAGTCCCTTCATGGGTTACCTCAAGGAGTTTTCAAATTTCGTGAGACGTCTTACAGGTTGAAACTCTGTTGAACTCGGTTTTGTCAATTGTACAGAATAGTGCATTGATGGCTCGAGCATCAAGACTAGCCTTTGCTTTTTCAGCATCGGTGTACTTGTCATGAGGCTTTTCTATAAGAATGCCTTCAACCACTGTGGGTGCTGGCTTCTTATAACCATCAATGACTATTGACCATAGATCAAAGTCAAGAGACTTTAGAAAGAAAGTCATCCGTGTTTTCCAGTATGTGTAATTTGTTCCATCAAATAGGGGAGGTCTATTTGTGGATTGCCCTTCACCGTTGAATATAGATTTCACGGCTGCCATATATACTCTCTAAGGTATGTTATATAAGAATATAACCTGCTCTGATACCAATTGTAGGACCGTTGAGCACCTCTAGAGGGGGGTGAATAGAGTGCGTGTGTGCAGCAGAATATAATTACCAATTAAAAATTAAACTATTGCAGATATGTAAGAGACAGTAAATAGAGATAGAAAATTCAAACTCAGTAACACAACAATATATACTGGTATCCCTTTGAGAGGACTAATCCAGTCTCGAGTACTCTTGCTCGATGTTAATCCACTATGGCACAAGCTTTAACTGAGAGCTTGCCGTCTCTTACAACACCGTGCTTGGTGATGAGTGCACGACCAGCTCCACACACACACCGTGCTTGGTGACGAGCGCACGACCAGCTCCACAACAAGAAAAGTTGTTGAAACTTGGAACGACCTCTTTACAACTCTTGAGTAACCAAAAGACTCTAAATCAACTCTGATAGTACTGGCTTTTGGCTAAGAGATGTATAGGTGAGATTTGAAAATCTTAGATCGTTTGAAAACACTTGAGTAATAGAGAAGAGAGAATGAAGAATGAATTGATGATTTGAAATGAAAAGTTCTTCTCTAATTATAGGTGTTTTCTCCAACCGAACTCGGGCAGAACTCGGACAGAGTTCGGATGCAAATATCTCGCAAAGAGACGTTGCATACTGATTTGGAGGCAACAGAAGTTTGAATAACTTTTGACCGAACTCGGTCAGAGTTCGGACCGAACTCGGTCAGTGTTCGGACCGAACTCGGGCCGAACTCGGTTAGGAGTTCTGTCAGGAGATATTTGAAAATCATTTGCAAAAACAGTTTTCAATAATGTTTTTGGTTATTTGTAAAATCATTTTGAAAGACTATTTTCGAAATATGTTTTTGAAATATTTGTAAACGAAAGTACAAAAATAGGTAGGCTTTTGGAATGTGGACAGTTTTAACCCTAAGCCAGTATTACCATAATTGATTTTACAGAATAAATCCTAGACTCAATAAAATATAAAATACAGAATAAAATAAGAAATGAGTCTCCAGAAGATTTGATGATATTGACGCTTTGATTGATGCGGTACATCGTCCGTTGAATATGATTTCATGAATCCTGAAATGATTAGCAGTATTTTTTATATTTTGTGTATTGACTAAAGTGTATGTTGATTATCGAAATCGGGTGTGACCGTGGAATGGGCCAACAAATACACTAGCCATGTGACCAAACCCCGATTACTATATTCATGTAGATAGCTAATGTCACGCCCCAGTACCGGAATACTGAGACGGACTAGGCCAGATACTCAATATGAGGTATATAAACGTCATAGGCGATCGTGGCTGTCAAGAGACAAGGGGGTGCATGCTACAATCAGGTCTACTATGGTCCCACAGAGCATCTATGTCTCAATCAATCAAAACAAGAAGCAGTAAATAATGATCATATAAGACAAAGCAGTAAGGCGTCCCCGATGCTTCATCCAAATGATTCACGAGTCTAGCTAAACAAAATGATGAGCTAGTTTCGAGAGTCAATAGTACATAACTATAGTCAACTGCAGTATGATTTAATTACGATTATGTAAAGGAAACTAATGTCCAGGACTGCCGGCTAAACAAGTGCCAGTGGCTAAACGCCAAGTACAAAATAGAAGATATTAGAGCGGTGAAGAAGAAACCCACTCATGGTCCCTGGCGCCCATACTCCTGGTGTGCACCATTGTTCGGGTAGAAAGCTGGATCCTCTGGAGCTGCTACGAGATCTGGCCAAACAAAACCAGCGGGGTCAGGCCCCGAATTGTAAGTACCACAAGGGAGCACAAAAGAGTGAGATAAAACCCAAGCATAACAATAAGACCTGATTCACGAGTTATAGGCTTATACCATATCATGGAGACAATACGACACCCTTACAACCAAACAAGGACAAACGGTGCCAATATCATGCCGAGATAAGATATATCATATAACCATGGGCAGGTGAAGGGCTTCTGATTCGCGACTTCGGTCCATAGCCTATCGCAGCACAATAGCCCAACCCAACAACCAAACAAGGACATGGGTTGGACCATGCACCACGATAGTCCATGTTCCTCAGTTGCTAACAAAATATAACATATCACAAACAAGTCGGCTTACAAGCGGCCAATCAAATCCTACGGCTTTCTACGATTTGCCTGGGTTATCCCAGTAATGCATATATAGGAATCCTCAGATCGTGTCAACCCAAAAGGGCTAGCCAAACCATATAATATACATATACACATAGCACTTTGATTATGCACCGGTCCCCCGCAAGGCTACCGTGCTAAAACATTTAATACATAGCACGTAGGAGTCGGATATTGTCATCCACTATAGGCAGATGAAACTGTATCCGTGGTGGCCAACCCGACACGCCAGGGCTGTACCTAGGGTGGCTAGTATAGTACGATCTCGGGATTCCGTTCCCACCCAATGCATCTACCAAATTAAGTTGCTTAGATTAACCCAATCTTGATAATGGAATTACATGTCATGGTCACATGGTCATCCTCCTATATGTCGTACCATAGTATATGTACCCTAAGTATGAATCCACATCGGCTCAATCTAGAACCATGCTTAGTGTAATGCATCAAACAACAATCATTATACCACGACACTATTACTGACCAATTATCATGACTGTACTGGATACACATGTATTGACATATAACACTAATGATCACTTAGCATGTAGAGTCACACCTCACTGCACTTATTAAATAGCACAGCAGTGCATACTAATATTACATCTCAATACACACTTAGAATAGGTACCAGCACGTATACAGGTAATCAGGTCAGGAACATGGTCAAGTCAGAAAGTCATACGGACCCCTCGTGACATAAAAGTCACATACGAATTCTAGGTAAAATGAGACATGAAGATCCTTGAAGCCAATACAAAGATCTACAACTTTCATGTAGGGAGTTGGGAGAAATTCTGGCCACAAATCAGTCAAATAGGGCATAAAACAGCCAAAATAGGCACTATGCGACACTATTCAAGCCATGCGGCACTATTCATCCTGTGGTACTATTCATCTTATGCGGCTGTGGCACTATTCATTCCTGCGGTACTATTTATCTCATGCGGCTACGGTACTATTCATTCCTACGGCACTATTCATCTCATGCGGCTGCAGTACTATTCATTCCATGCAGCTGCGGTACTATTTATTCCTGCGGCACTATTCATCTCATGTGGCTGCGGTACTATTCATTCCTGCGGCACTATTTATTTCATGCGGCTGTGGTACTATTTATTTTATGCGGCTACGGTACTATTTATTTCATGCGGCTGCGGTACTATTCATTCCTACGGCACTATTCATCGTCCCTGCCAAAACCAGGGCAGATGACATAAAAATGTCCAAATATTGTTTTGGCCATAACTTTCTCAAAACAAGTCAAAATCTAACTTTTCAAGGTCAAAATTGGATAGAATCAAATTTTCTACAACATAGGACCATTTGTTTCCGAAAACAACCAAGGTTGATAGATCAAAACCATGGAAATCTATAGAACCCTAGTTTTAGAAACTTAGATCTACACAAAACTAGCCATTAAAATCAAAAACTCCAAGAACTAAACTTGTACAGAATGAAGAGATGAACAATATAGACAAATCATATCAAAAAAAATCAAGAAATGAAAAATACAAGAATCTCTCCATTTGGTGCAAGATGTACTTGCCTAAATGTTGTTTGAGCAAAATAAATGAAAGAGTGAATGAGGAGAGAGAGTGTGGAAGAGAATATATATAGGGGTTGGCTTAAGAAAACCCTAAGCCCTAAACGTGCTCTAACCATGTGACTAATGACATGTTAAATGCTACATGATACAACTAATTAAATTAATTAAATAAAATCCTAACCACAACACGGTTCAGAAATCTTATCATCAAAATAGTGAACCACACCTACAACCAAACAAGGACAAGGGATGGCACACTAATCCGCAACGAGATACTGTTCCATGCCATGGCCAGTTACAAATATATGATACATATAATCAAGATACAGGTGCCAGATACCATATACATGAAAAATCAAAAAATTACGTATTTCGAAAATGGGGAGTGACATCTCTACCCTCCTTAGAAAAATTCTGTCCTCGGAATTTCGATAAGGCTAGTCGAGCGCGCTCTCAGATCACGAAATATACTCATGACATATAGCAAGTATAATTATCGAACAACACCTAGCACATGAACAGTTTAAGAAAGCAAGAATAATTAAGTAAGAGCACAAACAATAATTGTACCCTAGAAGGAAATGATCGAAGACATACGAATAAAATATGCCTCTCAAGTCAGGTAGGAATTCGTCCTCGAGGTCCTACATTGACTCCCAAAGTGGACAAGGGTCAACGCTTGAGATAAGTCGGAACCAATGACTAAATCAAGAACGAGACTCTGCCCAAGACGTACTCTCGTAATCAAGACACATGATGAATATCTCGTATCACATGATACGAGAGCAGATGAGTGAGACGAGAAAGTTGCCTTCACTCTTCGAATATAGAACTCAAGGAATTATAAATAATACTCCAAACTTACCCACAATCTGACCGCCTTCGGCCAACCTCTGCTCTAATACTCCAAATTCTATCTGCCTATGTTTCTGCTGGACTCTCTGCTGCTGCCTTTCCTGGCCCTGCTGTTGTGGCCTCTGTTGTCCAACCTGATACGGCACAACCTGATGTTGCGCTTGTCGGTACATCTGAGCTTGTGTCGGTAATGGGCGCTGGGCTAGTGGCCTCACTGCTAGTACTGGCCCTTGATACGGTGCTACCTCTGGAGCTGGCAATACCGGAAACTGTTGAGCTGGCCCTCCTGGCCTCTGTATCTGTGGGCATGTAGCTATACGATGGTCTGAACCTCCACATCTCAAGCACTGCCCATTCGCTAACCGACACACTTCTCGAGTGTGCCCTTCCTTATCACAATAAGTGCAACCCATCGGTGCCTCCTGACACTGCTAGTATCTCGGTTGCTGCTGTCAAACTGGTGCAGTCACAATTGTCGTGACTGGTGCTGCATCACGAATACGGACGCCAGGCGCTGGTGCTGACGTCCGAGGTACTGCTCCTCCTTTTCCAGCACTCTGCGTATGTGTCACGCCCCAGAACCAGAATACTGGAGAGCGGAGGCAGACATAGCCAGCTACGTATATGAAATAGAATCCATCTCGCTATACGGTCACGGCTGTCTAGATACATAAGGGTTTATCTACAAGCCAACAGTCTCTTAAGGTCATGAACAAGCCTAGTGTCTCAATCACAAGCAAGTAAGTAAATGTTACACGATGTATGATCATTAAATATACAATAATAAGGCGTCCCAAATATTACATATTCAGCTGATCATGAAGCTAGTCGTTACAAAATGTTAGGACTAGCAAGAGTTTAGTCATACATGATCAACCCTAGGATCTGTTAATCATGTTACAGCCCGTAGGCAGACAGTAAGTAAGTGCAATCGAGCTAAACAAGTGCTCATCGGCTAAATGCCTCAAAAGAATATTTTTACAATAGAGTGAGAGAGCCAAAAATAACCCACTCGTTGCCAGGGTTACGTCTAGTGGCCACCATCTGGCTGGAAAGTCGGTAGATCCTCTGGAGCTGCTCCGAAATCTGGCCACACAAAACCAGCTGGGTCAGACCCCAAAAAGAGCAAGTGCCACAAAGGAGGCTTCACTTAAGAGCTAAAACTAGCAATCATCACAAGATATAAATAAAAGTAAGAACTGAAATTAAGAAAATACACCAGGATGATATACGACGAGATAACCATGGAACTATTCAGATAACCAGGTTACAACCCATAAACCAAACAAGGACCGGGGTTGTAACCCTTCGTCTGAACAGGACTTGGAATTCTCACCATTTATCGGAAAAATAAATACAAGCATTCTGGTTATTCAATAATCTGGAACAGGATCCGGGTAAGACTAGACTGGTGAAACTCCATCCAATCACTTTACGGCCAAGCAAGAATTACGGCTTGATACTTTAACTAACTAGGGTTGTCACAAGCCTAATTACTAACAAGATGCAGTAAGATTATTCTACAGCCACAAGCCCTGCAGACCATCCAGGTTACCCAGGTTAAAAGATTAGAGTTGAATTCAGGTGGGTACATCGTCCAGGAAACGAATGTACCCTTAGGTAGCTTGAAGGGTGCAACACATGACAGTGTGCTGGAAATGTGCCCTACTCGACGACAGGCTACAGATCCCAAGGCGTGCCCAGGTAACGGGATTGCCTGTAGCTGGGAAATCTTGTCATGACTAATGTATTAATCTAGTTATTAGCCTTAGTCCATTTTAGTAGGTACTCCTGACCGTGGTACTCAGGAGTCCCTGTCCTAGACATGATGCAAGACAGGACTGGTTTATTTATACAAACACAATCGCCTACGGTGTCCAGATTAATTATACAGGTCATGTCATGTCAGGTAGCCGTCGCAACAGCTATTCGAGATAATCATGTCAGGTTATCATGCCAAGTGTACTTGTCAGGAGTGCGCCACGATGGGCCACTATCAGGTCATGTCAGGTTATTATGTCAGGAGTGCACCACTACGGGTCACTATCACGTCATGCTCAATTATCAATTACAAACATATCAAGTAAATTCGTGATTATCAAGTTCAGGACAAAAGACGTAAGAATATAAAATGGACGTTAAATATCTAATAAAATATCAATATACAAGGCTATAGAAGATCCAGGGTAATCAGGCTACGCTCAGGTCAGGCTACGCTCAAGCCAGCATACGCTCAGGTCGGCATACGCTCAGGTCGGCAAACGCTCAGGTCAGCATACGCTCAGGTCGGCATACGCTCAGGTCAGCATACGCTCAGGTCAGCATACGCTCAGTCAGCATACGCTCAGTCAGCATACGCTCAGTCAGCATACGCTCAGGTCAGTATACGCTCAGGTCATACTACACAAGACATACTCTTCCAAAAAGGCAGCGTATGTACTCCATACGACTCCTCATCAAGGCAGCGTACGAGGTCCATATGACTCCTTGTCAAGGCAGCATATGTACTCCATACGACTCCTCATCAAGGCAGCGTATGAGGTCCATACGACTCCTCATCAAGGCAGCGTATGAGGTCCATACGACTCCTCATCAAGGCAGCGTATGCAAGTCATACGCTTCCAAAAAAAGGCAGTGTATGAGGACTGTGCTGCGCTAAAGAGCGTGCGCAACTCAGTGGCGCAAGCTAAAAAGCTCGTGCACTGCTCACTGTCTCCTCCAAATCAGCAGAAACTCTATGGTTGAACCCAAGGCTTCAAAAGTCCATAACTTGGTCAAAATAAGTCCAAATCCAACTTTTCAAAGGTCTAAATTGGGTAGAATAAAATTCTCTACAACATGAAACCATCAAAACTTGAAAACAAAGAAGTTTAACAGATCAAAACCACCAAAATCCGAAAGTAACTAATTTCTAGATCTACAAGAATTAAAGCCTCAAAATAGAAAATGACAAGTTCTAATGTGTCTTAGAAACACGAGGAGAAGCTAATAGAACAATAAAAATGAGCTCTCTTGTGGAAGCAAGTTGCACTTGCCTAGACCTCTCTCTTCTCTCTTAGGTAGGTGAAGGGAGTAAATAAGGAAGAAGAAGATGAATAATGAAGAGAGAGAAGAAGAATAGGTAATAAATATGAGTGGTGGTGGTAGGTAGGGGTTCACCTTGGGTTCATCATGAACCCAATCAAAACCAAGCCAAGCCGAACCAACCAATCCGAACCAGGAATAAACTAAGCCAAGAAGGAAATGTCAAGCCAGGAAATCATGCAATACAAGAATAAAATACATACACGTATTCCAAGAATATGTAATACAATTACAGTATGAGACCTCTTCTGGCCTTCAGTCCTTGCTGATAACCTTTGAATTGTAAGCTCGTGCCTCCGAGCCGCCGTCAATACTGCATCGAATGTCTGGTAGTCGTGCCCCTCGACCAGCTGTAAAATCTCTAAATGAAGTCCTTGCTAGAACCTCATTGCTCTCTCTGGATCTGTCGCCACCATCGTCCGAACAAACCTACTTAACCTACAGAACTCTGCTGCATAACCATCTACCGTCTTACTAGCCTGCTTGAGACTGATAAACTTTTGCTGTGGCTCATACTGCGCTACCACGCCAAAGTGCTTGGCCTTGAATCTGGTACTGAAGCTATCCCAGGGAACAGGACGCCTCAGTCGAACCTCTTCTGATGCCCACCAATTACGGGCGAGATCCTGAAGTATCAGCCAGACCTGGTCAACTTTCACTTCTGTTGGAACCTTCGCTACGGTCAATATGGCCTCTGTATCCTGAAGCCAAGCATCTACCGTGATGGCATCTTTCGTGCAATCAAAATATTTTGGGTTAAGTCGATAAAACCTCTCGGATGCTCCTGAATCATTCTTGACACTTCTCTCAAGGGCTAATTGCAACCCCTAATTCAGTAGCACATTCTGTTCCTGCTGCTGGGTCAGTTGTTATTGTTGGGCTGCCGTCTGGTGTTGCTGGGTCTCCAATAACCCTCTAATAATCTGCAATAGTACCTGCACGTCTAGTGCTACTGGTACTACTGGCATCACTGGAGGTACGGAAACCTCTGGCCTTTGTGGCTCAACTGGCTCATGCTGGATAACATTCTCGATGTAAATTTTTCAGGTAGAGGGGCTACCCCTTGCTGATCTCCAACTGGTCCCTGCTCTACTGGATTCTCTTCCATGTCGACTCCTCCAATTGCCGAGAACAATATGCCCCTAAAGGAAAGGATACAAGGTATCAAAAGACAGAATGGGATAGAATCAAGGATGATAATCATGTTAGTAATCAAGGTAAGAGAAAAAGAAGACGAATCAGGAGATCAAGGGGAACATATTTTTATTGAGACTCCTATAATCGCAACACCCCACAAGTCTAAAAAACAGACCTGCATGGGCCACCACTAAAGCCTTATCACGCCCCAGTACCGGAATACTGAGACAAACTAGGCCAGCTACTCCATATGAGGTATATAAATGTCATACGATGATCGTAGCTGTCAAGAGACAAGGGGGTGCATGCTACAATCAGGTCTCCTATGGTCCAACAGAGCATCTATGTCTCAATCAATCAAAATAAGAAGCAGTAAATAATGATCATATAAGACAAAGTAGTAAGGCGTCCCCGACGCTTCATCCAAATGATTTACGAGTCTAGCTAAACAAAATGATGAGCTAGTTTCGAGAGTCAATAGTACATAACTATAGTCAGCTGTAGTCTGATTTTATTACAATTATGTAAAGGAAACTAATGTCCAGAACTGTCGGTTAAACAAGTGCTGGTGGCTAAACGCCAAGTACAAAATAGAAGATATCAGAGCGGTAAAGAAGAAACCCACTCATGGTCCCTGGCGCCCAAACTCCTGGTGTGCACCATTATTCGGGTAGAAAGCTGGATCCTCTGGAGCTGCTACTAGATCTGGCCAAACAAAACCAGCGGGGTCAGGCCCCGAATAGCAAGTACCACAAGGGAGCACAAAAGAGTGAGATAAAAACCCAAGCTTAATTATAAGACCTGATTCACGAGTTATAGGCTTATACCATATCATCGAGACAATACGACACCCTTACAACAAAATAAGGACAAACGGTGCCAATATCATGCCGAAATAAGATATATCATATAACCATGGACAGGTGAAGGGCTTTTGATTCGCGACTTCGGTCCATAGTCTATCATAGCACAATAGCCCAACCCAACAACCAAACAAGGACATGGGTTGGACCATGCACCACGATAGTCCATGTTCCTCAGTTGCTAACAAAAGATAACATATCACAAACAAGTCGGCTTACAAGCGGCCAATCAAATCCTACGGCTTTCTACGATTTTCCTGGGTTATCCCAGTAATGCATATATAGGAATCCTCAGATCGTGTCAACCCAAAAGGGCTAGCCAAACCATATAATATATATATATACACATAGCACTTTAATTATGCACCGGTCTCCCGCAAGGCCACAGTGCTAAAACATTTAACACATAGCACGTAGGAGTCGGATATAGTCATCCACTATAGGCGGATGAAACTGTATCCGTAGTGGCCAACCCGACACGCCAGGGCTGGACCTAGGGTGGCTAGTATGGTACAATCTCGGGATTCCGTTCCTACCCAATGCATCTACCAAATTAAGTTGCTTAGATTAACCCTATCTTGATAATGGAATTACATATCGTGGTCATATGGTCATCCTCCTATATGTCATATCATAGTACGTGTACCCTAAGTATTAATTCACATCGGCTCAATCTAGATCCATGCTTAGTGTAATGCATCAAACAATAATCATTATACCACGATACTATTACTGACCAATTACCATGACTGTACTGGAAGGTACATAAGTATTGACATATAACACGAATGATCACTTAGCATGTAGAGTCACACCTCAGTGCACTCATTAAATAGCACAGCAGTGCATACTAATATTGCATCTCAATACACACTTAGAATAGGTACCAGCACGTATACAGGTAATTAAGTCAGGAACATGGTCAAGTCAGAAAGTCAAACGGACCCCTTGTGACATAAAAGTCACATACGATTTCTAGGTAAAATAAGACATAAAGATCCTTGAAGCCAATACAAAGATCTACAACTTTCATGTTGGGAGTTGGGAGAAATTCTGGCCACAAATCAGTCAAATAGGGCATAAAATAGCCAAAATAGGCACTATACGGCACTATTCAAGCCATACGGCACTATTCATCATGCGGTACTATTCATCTTATGCGGCTGTAGCACTATTCATTCCTGTAGCACTATTCATCTTATGCGGCTGCGGTACTATTATTCCTGCGGCACTATTCATCTCATGCGACTGTGGTACTATTCATTCCTGCGGTACTATTCATCTCATGCGGCTGCGGTACTATTTATTCTATGCGGCTGTGGTACTATTCATTCCTGTGGTACTATTCATCTCATGCGACTGTGGTACTATTCATTCCTACGGTACTATTCATCTCATGCGGCTGCGGTACTATTCATTCCATGCGACTGCGGTATTATTCATTCCTGCGATACTATTTATCTCATACGGCTGCGGTACTATTCATTCCATGCGGCTACGGTACTATTCATTCATGCGGTACTATTCATCGTCCCTGCCAAAACTAGGGCAGATGACATAGAAAATGTCCAAATATTGTTTTGGCCATAACTTTCTCAAAACAAGTCGAAATCTAACTTTTCAAAGGTCAAAATTGGATAGAATCAAATTTCCTACAATATAGGACCATTAGTTTTCGAAAAAACCAAGGTTGATAGATCAAAACCATAGAAATCTATAGAACCCTAGTTTTAGAAACTTAGATCTACACAAAACTAGCCATTAAAATTAAAAAGTCTAAGAACTAAACTTGTACAGAATAAAAAAAAGAACAATATAGATAAATCATATCAAAGAAAAATCAAGAAATAAATAATGCAAGAATCTCTCCATTTGGTGTAAGATGTACTTGCCTAAATGTTGTTTGAGCAAAATAAATGAAAGAGTGAATGAGGAGAGAGAGTGTGGAAGAGAATATATATAGGGGTTGGCTTAAGAAAACCCTAAGCCCTAAACATGCTCTAACCATGTGACTAATGACATGTTAAATGCTACATGATACAACTAATTAAATTAATTAAATAAAATCCTAACCACAACACGGTTCAAAAATCTTATCATCGAAATAGTAAACCACGCCTACAACCAAACAAGGACAAGGAATGGCACACTAATCCGTGACGAGATATTGTTCTATGCCATGGCCAGTTACAAATATATGATACATACAATCAAGATACAGGTGCCAGATACCATATACATGAAAAATCAAAAAATTACATATTTCGGGAATGGGGAGTGACAGCTTAGGCCTCACATAGTACACGCGGGACCTAAGTCGTACCATATTTATGTACGCCTGTACATGCTCCTGTACTCATCCTAGCCGGTTACATGGGCTAGTTGTATTTCAAACATGGTGCACTTGTCATGTCTTGTACTTCAGGATTATAGTTACATTTCTTGTACTTTACATCCCTGTACTGTAGTTCATGTACTTTATTTCATGTACTACTTTTCTGTAATTTTTTGTTCATTTTCTCTATTTCATATTCATGTACCCTTTTACTCAGTTTTATATCATATTCTTGTTCATTACCTAGAACTGTACCTTGCTCTGCTCCTGACTAGGATATGTTGCAGGTATACTTGCAGGACATTGTTCTACATTATGGGCCAGAGCTCGGGACATTAGCAGAGCAGGATGGAGACATGACTTAGCTAGAGGTTTCAGGTTTAGGCTGTTGGCTTTACTCTTAGATATTGTTTTAGAGTTCATAGTACATTTCATTCCTGATGACTAGTACATTTATGATATATATAAAATTGTGGATCATGGTGATCATTCTGGGATCGTGTATAGATGCGTGATTGTGTACATTATGTTTAGCTGGTTAGATTTCCCTAGTTTGGTACAGCTTACTTCGTTGTGTCTAATGATGAAGGCTGGACGTGTCCGACTCGTGTTCGATTATTCGGGAGCGGGTCGTGACAACCCCCACGAACAGGGATAGTTTGAGGATGGTTGCCCTTGTCTTCGGATATGGATGTTTTCAACCCCAGTAGTTCCAGGTTAGGAACGTCATTTTCAGCAGCATCAGCGGTCCCAATAAAAGCGGACCATGTATCATACTTATGTATGCCCAGACAAAACATTACCGTAAGAAGGAAGTTATGTCGACAAGTATCCATAAGTTCTGAGTCTGGTATGCCGAAGGGCATCTTCAGTGCTAGCCGCCTGAAGCATTCGATGAAGGCGATGACAGACTCAGTCCTCCTTTGCTTGGTCTCGATGAGGGTGGACATACTAACATGCATGCCACTCTCGTAAAACCTGTTGAGGAACAACCTCTCCAAGTCTTTAAAAGAATTGATACATCCGTCTGGCAGACTGCAGAACCATTTGAAAGCTACCCCCTATAAGGTGCTAATAAACAGCTTCGACAAGAACGGATCGTCTCTGGGCAAGTGTAGAGTCTGCATGTTGAAGTATGTCATGTGTTGACGAGGAGAAGTCAACCCGTCAAATGAATTCAGCGTCAGCGGCTTGTAGTTAGGAGTGCAAGTAGCATTCTCCCACTCAGGGGGATACGGTTGAGATATTCCCATCTTCTGAAGCTCGTTTTTATGTGAGATGGTGTCAAGACGGGCGACCATGGAATCAATTGCATCCTGTTGATTGAGCAGGTATTGGGAAATAGCTGCTGAACGGTTGTCAGGCGTCGTTGGCGAAGGACCACCCCCAGCATTTGTAAGATTTAGAGGAGGCACAACGGAATGATACTCCTTTTGTAGTGAAGGAGGATTGTTGCTATGAGCCAGACTAGCGTGGGCCGAAACGTTTTATTGAGGTGGAGGAACGGTCCCAGCAGCTTGAACCGTCATGATACTGGTAAGCGTATCAGTGATCTTGGCGAATGTTGTTTCAAGATCCTCTAGCCGTTTGCTGGTCTGATCACGGGCTTCTTCAGGTCTTTCTCCATCCGCTATGTATGTAGATAACATACAAGTATGAACAGAAAAAATAGTACAACTAGTGCTGATACTGTCTGTCTCCGAGTGAACAAGTCCTTCATCTTCAGGTAGAGGAGGTAGATAGTCGCCATCAGATTCGGAGGGATCGTCGTCCTCTGGAAGGCTACCCCCAGTGTGGAGGTCATCCGCTTCAGACTCTAAGGGAATACTACCCCCAGCATAGGAGTCTTCGTCGTCCATACGAAATCTTGCCTTTGACCGAGTACCCATATAGACTCCTTCAGATGTGATACCCTGTTGGCTATCTGTTGGTAGACTTCTTCTTCTTCTTCTCGCAGAACTGAGAGAGAAAGTTGGGTTCGTAGTCCACCATCTTTGATTGGGGCTTCCGTAAGGGGGACCCCATGAAGCCATGTTGGATGAAGCACACAGTGGCTTTTCATCGTCAGAAAAATGCAACCGTCGAAACACGAACTTTCTCTGAGGCACTCTTGTTGCTTTGGAGCAGCAACAGTTGATAACAATACTGGTGCACGGATGTGGACTATGAATTGTTATGTCCTCCCTCGCTTTACGTTTATGATTTATCATGTCGCGCAAGTCAGCGGAAGGGAGTTTTGCCTTACGACCCATGTTGCATGCATCGTCGAGCTTTGTATGCGGGTTCGTAAGGAGAGTTGGCACATACAGACTTAGTTCACGTGCAAGGGCAACCCCACACCTAAGTTCTGTGATATCCTTGAAGACAACCCCGTGCAATACGCGTTGGGACCTATCTTTTTGATGTGGACGCATAGGCCTTGGAGGCTGGCCTTGGGCGCATGCTCCTTGACAGTATGTCTGAGCCTCCTTGATGTGGATGCATAGTATGGATCTAGTGAGCGTGGGCGCATAACCTTGGGCGCATGACCCCGGATGTCCAGTCTGTTGAAGACAGAAGCATTCTGGTTGCGGTTATGCGCCCAAACATCTCCTTGGGCGCATGGCTTTGGGAGCATGCTTGGTGGAGCAGCACTATTTTCTTCCAGTTTTGCCTCCTTCGTTTATGAGCCTCGTCGGGTTTGCCCAGAGTGTCGCACACCCTGATTCTTGGCATTGTAGTATTTTTCTTTGCCAAGTCTCGAGCGTCGAACACTCTGTTGTTGGTTGTACAGGAAAGAAGTCACTGGGCTAGTAGAGCCCAGAACGGTATGAGCTTTCTCCATTTGGGGAACTTCTATGGCAAAGTCATGCACCCATGTGACAGAGTCCTCCACTTGCATATCTGCTATGACACTAGCAGGATATGCACAGCGAGCCTTCGGAAGCCAAGTCTTGCGAGATTTGTTTGGCTTCGCTAATTTTGAGGGAGTAGACCCATCCCTCGAGAGCATCTCTTCGAACGCCTGCTGATCGAACTTTACGATCAACATCTTCTGAGTGCTTTTACTTTGTCGGTATCAGATTGCGTCACCACCTTCTCATCAGAGGAAAATGTAGTCCCCAGCAGAGTCACCATTTTTTTGGACACACACAAAAAAGAAGAAGAAAATGTTGTTTTTTCTTTATTGGCGCAAGGCACCACAAATCGAGTACGCCTGAGAGATCCTGCGCTGAGGATCCCCGAGTACAAAAAATTTCTGGAAAATAGGATGATAGAGATCGAGCGGCAGTTGCTCCTTTACTCCGTTGACACTCCGATTACAAAAGTGGGAGAAAACCTAAAAAAATTTCTAACTCTCGGCTCACTGGCAAGAAGTGCAGCAATTTGGCTCTTAAAAATGCTCTCCGTTCTGTCCTTTGAAGTGGGATGAGGCCCCCTTTTTATAGTCGTTCTTGAGTTGGGATGATGTTATGCGCCCACATGAGGAAAATATACTGGTTTTCATGTAGGCGCATAGTCCTGCCTTGGGCGCATAGGGTGTAGGCGCATGCAGGCTGCGAGATCGTGGGTTGGTCGTGGTGTTGACGTGGCCGCATGCTTCGATGCACGACTGCTCGTGGAGACTGACGTGGCCGTGCACTTTGGCACACGTTTTGATCATGGCTTTGACCGAGTCAGGCTTGGGCGCATAGCCCTATTTCAGGCTATGCGCCCTCCGTCACAGAGGGTGGCTTGGGGCATAGAGCTTCACAGGCTTGGGCAAATAGAGCTTCGCATGATGATGGGCGCATAGGAGCTTCACTGGGTGACTTGAGCATATACGAGCTTCACTTGGGCGCATATGTCCTCTTTTGGCTTGGGTGCATAAGGCTTTATTTGTTGAAATTTTCATGCTTCTACAATATTTAATTAATTCAATTTGCAATTTCATAAAATTATCAAAATGACCAAAATACTCCTAGGCTAAAAGTAGTAATATAACATTCTAATCACATGACTAGGCTCACATGGTCATGGTTAGTCTCTAGGCTTAGCAATTCTAGGGTTACACTAGTTAACCATCAAAATTACAAGTCATAGTTTTAAATATATTTAAATTGATTAAAAATTATCATAAATTATATCATGATTTAAATAACATTATTAAATAATTAAAAATACAAAAGTTCAAAATTATTCTTATTTTAGAAACTGGGTGCTACACATCATATTAAGCTAAGCCCAATTTCATGGACTCAACCCTAAGGCTTCGGGTCTGTGTTAATTATCAAACCCATTAGGTCATACCTAACCCAATAAGTTATCTTTCATTCATTTTGGGTCATTTCCTTAAGATATAGAAATCCACTCAAATATCTTCTTCCCTCTACTCCATCCTAGATGACGACGAACAGCATAACCGCGTCCGCACATCCCCGGCGGTACCACGTCACCTCGTCGACCGATCTAGGGTTTCCCGAACCTTCTTCATCACCGACTTAGATCATAGCATCTCATCCGTCCGAATTTCCACTGACATAATTTCAGTGGTCTCTACCGTTCGCGCGTAACAACCAACGACCACCACCGGCCTATAAATAGACCCCGATGCCTCCTCTCCCTTCATTAATTCCATCGACAGTGAAGCCCTGTCCAAATTTCCCTTGAGTCCAGTTTCCTCCTTCCTCCGAGACCGGCCATGGAGACAAAGTTTTTCGGCGACGACGACGAGTCGACGAAGGCTGACCTCACCTCCTAGGCGACGAGTTAGGGTTCAAATTCATCGATCCTTCACAACAACGAGAGTGGCCGCAACAAGCAACTCCGGTGATCCCTACAGGTTTGAAGACGCGATGGCTTCCCCAACTATGGGTGATCTTTCCAAACTCTGTAATTGTTGAGCCTTTCTTAAATCAACTTCCTACATTGATCAATTCTTCTTCTTAGGGAGAATTCTTGGACTGATAACTCTCGGGATTATTGACTTAAACAGATCGGATCGATCGACGTTCTGTTTTGAGCTTGGGCAAGGGATTGTGAAGCACCATTGATTAAGGAGTGTCTAAGCAGTTTTTGGTTGCAAATTATTGATCAGGTGAGTGATTGAATCTTTGAATCCGGAATTCTTTAGATTTCTCTTTTGATCCAAATTTAATTGGTTCGATAATTCCTTGGTTTCTCATTTTCGAATTGAGTAATAGATCGAGGGAATCTCATTCTGTTGTCTCATTTATTTTGCACATCATGTGTTTGCCATAATGTCTGAACCATTTCTTCCTTCGTTTTTGATACAGGGGCGATTGTGTCGGATACGGTATTGGTGTTGCTCAAACTCAGGTTAACATTTTACTGTTTGGTGTCCTTAATTTATGTTTCATTTAATGAGGACTTTGGGGAGGTCGGGTGCAAGCTATTTCTATTGACACTGTGTTAGTATTATTCTGGAGGTTCGAATTCGAGAGAGGGAAACAATGTGTTTTGGGCTATCAACTGTGTAGTAGCCGTTGGTCAGCAGGTTAAGCTTAATATTTGAATTGTAAGGTGGGGCGTTGTCAGCAACTAGAATGTGAGTTTACAAGTTTGAAATTAAGATGGTTACTACACAGGGGGAACGGTTTGTTGTTGGTTATGTACTGTTTATTAGCAGTTAGGTTTAAATGTTCATAGACTTGAGGGGTTTAGCCGTTTGATAAAGACTTTGCTATGGATTGTTTGAGCCACTTAACAGTTATTAAATTAACTATGGGTTATTACTAACTCAGGGAAGACTTGGATCAGTATGGTGGCGTCTTGTTTGATATATTCCAATAATTAATTTTATTGGAAGCATTAAGGATTTGAGATTAGCCTTATTATTAAAGTCCTCTTTGTAATATAGCATGGGGAAAAAATATTTTAGTTGTACGGTTAGTTAACTAAATGAGTAATTTAGTCATGGGAATTGATTAGAAGACTTTTGGAATAATCTTTTAACCCTATTACCCTATTTTAGGTGGATTAGAAGACATTGCCATTACCGGGAAGAAGGCAAGTACATGTGTCTTGATTTTGCTGCCACATTGCATTCATATCATAATTTACTTCTTTTGTTTTTCGTTTCACTTGCTTGCATGTTGTCGTGTCATGTCGGGGAGGGAAGAACATTATAAAGCATGTAGTCACCTAAGCCTGGACATATGCTTGATTGATAGTATATCATACATGATATATCTTATACTTATACCTGACTGCTAGTATATTATTGTACTATACAATATGTCTGTTTACTTGACTACTAGTATATGGTACACGGTATGCGTTACACTAGACATGACTGATAGCATACATTACTATATACCTTATCCCTGTTAGTGTAGCATACATGATTTGCCTTATACCTATACATGACTGCTAGCATACCATTACTCTATACTCCTGACTTGATAGTCCTACATGCTCAAAAATGTTCTTATGCATGATTTATGTAGCTAATGCATACTCTGGTTATCTTATATTTACTTGTCATTTCACTTGCTCTTGTTTACTTACTTCCTTTGTATCATGTTGGTAAGTATTATTGAGTTACATTGTGCTTTGCTCCATCCTAACTAGATCGTTGATTACAGGTGAGACTGATCCCTTAGAATGTTATGGCCAGTAGAGGGACCTAGCAGTGGAGCTCACTCCGGATGTTCCTGAGATGTAGATTCTTTTATAGGATTGGTTGGCTGTATTGATACTAATGATATTTTACAGGGTTAGATAGCTTTTATATTTACCGGTTTTGTACCCGAATATTCATGTGAACGGCTATAACAACTACATAGTGATTTGTGATGATTAGTAGTAGATAGTTTGTGATAGATGTTGTGATAAGATATATGATGATGACTAGACTAGACGGCTGACTACCGCTATCAACGACAGTATAGGCCGGACAAGACTCGATTCGTATCCGATTATTTGGGAGCGGATCATGACAGGAACCCCTTGATTTGATACGTCCATAGTGATTTCTGAAATCGGCTCGAACTTGAATGACTCAAAATCGGGCAAATCTTTATCCTCAAATAGCATATTGGTTTCCTAAGTGTCAACTATTGTTTAATCCTCAATAAATACCACACTATTGGTTCGTAGAGTCTTATCCGAACTCATCATAGATGACTTTCTCGTCTTCAGCTAAAGTTGGGACCTTCCTTATTTCGCTATATGCGCGAAGGCACTGCATCCCAACACCCGCAGGTGACTGTATGATGGCTCTTTGTCACACCTTACTTTGTCAAGCTTGTTACTTTACAAAAAAGCACTAGGAGATAGATTAATAAGTTATAGTATAAAAAACCTCACCCAATAACTGCCTGACAGCTTTTCTTCTGTTAGAAAATACCACAAACTCTTCATTAGCGTTATATTCATCCCCTCAGCTACGCTATTGTGTTGAGGAGTCTTTGGTGTAGTCTTCTGGTGTCTTGTTCCTTCCTCTATACAATATGCATAAAGGGACTTATGTACTCACGTCCATTATCGAAGCAAAAATACTTCACTTTTAAGCATGTCTCTCTTTAAACGGAGGCTTGAAACTCCTTGAAAATGGCTAGCACACAATCCTTTGTGTTTATGGCATAGACCCAAACTTTTATGGAACAATCATTAATAAAAGGTTATAAAATAAGAAGCATCACCATTAGTCTTTTCCTTCGATAGACTATAGACTTCAGAGGGAATCAACTCGAGAAATGCTGGCTACCTCAAATATTAGTGACTCTGAAAGGAAACCATGTTATGCTTTCTAGCCACGCAATGTGTGCACATCTTCGAATTTATAAGCCTCAATCCTGGTTCATATTCTGATTTCTATGTAGCTCATTCCCTTCTCACAGATATGCCGAGCTTCCTGTGCCATGACTCGGTAGACACATCACTGTCTTTGTCTATTTCATGTGTCCCCGTGCATTCCCTTTCATATAATTATGACCATACCACTTGCTCCCTTTGATAGCAACCATCGAACCTCCACAAAGCTTCTACTGGCCATTCCCATCAAGATTGAAGAATCCACCATTGTTTAACTTTCCAACCGACACAGTATAAAATGGATAATGGTGATCATTTTTAAGAACTTGAATGGCTCTTGTATTTTTACATCTTTAATAGCAATAGCCTTTGACATTTATGTTACCCATCTTTGACACTCCATAATATCTTGTTATGTAGGTAGTAAATAGTACAATGTTATGAGATACATGCACTGAAGCCCCTAAGTCCACCAGCTAACTACTATCGTTGTAGGCAAGGTCCATAGTAACCTTATCAAATGTTGCCTCCATGTACTGAATTTGTTGCTTTAGTGTTCTCACTCTACATTCCTTTGTCATATTTCTTCTCTCTTTTACAAGCAAAACAATTTTTTAAAAATGTGGACATTCTTGCCACAAAGGAAACATTCAGATTCCTTGTGCCGACCTTTGATCCTCTCTCTACTCGTGTCTTGTCCCTGCTTGGGCCCCTACTCTTTCTCCTTCCCGGACTCTAAAACTAATGCCTCATAACGTAATGAAGATGATGTGCAAAAGGGATTTCTCTATATCTCCTCATTCAGCACCACCAATATTGGCAAACTCTAGACTAACAACACCTTTGGGAGTAGAATTGATCATAAACACTCATATGACTTCCAATGAGTTTGGCAAATTACCCATTAACCACATTCTTTGCACATTATCGACAAATTTGACTGCTATAAATGACAAATAATCAATCATACCCTATAACTCACTAAGGTGATCCGTAATTGGCATATAATCTTTATAGCTCGGAGCTATCATTTGTTAGACTACAAACAACTTGTTAACTCGGGTTTTCTTGGCAACAAGGACAAGATTTCCCCATACAGTCTTGGCGTGATCAATGTTCACTATGTGGTTGTAGACATTATTATCTAAAAGTTGTCTAATACATCCACAGACATGTATTTGCTCGAACGCCCAATCCTCATTAGATTTGACACTAGCCTTCTCTAATGCAACTAGTAAATGCAACTTCTTGACGGACATAAGATCCTTCATCTTCTTTTTTCACTAGTAATGATAATTGGTCTCATTCAGGCTAACCATGCACACAGTTTCACTATCAAATCTTGATATTGCAGCTAATAGTTTTCATATTGCTTCGTTGGGAACGGACAGAGAACACAATGGCATAAAAATCATTCCTAAACCAGAAGAAATTAACAACGGTGAATAAAATAAAGTGTATAATCTTCAAATGAGCATACTATCCATAACACAAATCCATGCACATACATATTCACTTTTACGTAAAAAAAACTATATTTAGAAAACTACATGAGAATCTGAGTCTAACCTGGAAAAGCATTACTAGTGAGTAAAGAAAAATAAATCGTTTCCTTTTTCAGCTTCTCCCACTGATTCAAACCGGATCACTACAACAACTCAACTAGAAAAGTAATTGATTACAATGAGATTATTGAGTAAGGAAAAACGAGATCATGATAATAAACCGTGTGGATCTTCTCTAACGAATCCATCATCAAATAAATCGCAAACTCTGAAACACGTATTCCTTATCTTTGAAAATTACAGTCTTTTAGAATGCTCTCCCTTGTAATTGTTGTTTAGATTTAGGTTAGGAATTTTCTATTTAATTCACCCTAATCACATGGCAATCCTGACCGTTTGATTTGATCCAACGGTTCAAATAAAATTTTAAAACTCGTTCAGCCGGAGACAATATACTATCGGTTTACTGCCACCAGCAGTATACTATAGGAACAAATTTTTGGCCCACATACTTGCTGGAAACTTAGAGCGAATTTTAATATAATGATAGTGTATTACTAGAACTAATACTGCTCATTACAACCTTTGATACTGACTCGAATCGAACCGTACTGTCGCCTTTGACTTTCCAAACTTCTTCTACTCATGGATGACGCGGTAAAAGAGCACCAATCATAAATACAACGATATTTACTTGAAAAATCCAGAAAGGAAAAAAATTATGGGATAAGCGGAGTCTAACCCGTAGAAAAGCTCCACTAATGGATAAAAGAAAGTACACTAACTCCCTCGATTGATCCAAACCGAATTACCATAATCAATGAATAGGAATATACTACATTAAAGATAATAGCATGTTACCTAAGACAAGACCATGAGGACGAGCCGATGTGATCTTCTCGAACAAAATCCTCCTCGAATAAACCATGAACACTCCTAATCTCCTTCTTCTTGGAAGTTGGAACTTGGAACCCTATTGAAATTTCACACAACCACCAATGACTACAATAATAATCTCTCATAGAAATTAATTATGTCAGGAAAATCGACTTAAATATTCCCGACTAATCTAGAGACAATCTTGGTTGTTATATTTGATCGAATGTCTCAATCCAAGTCCAATTTTCGCTTATTCCCGACCCGACACTGCCGATATATTGATAGTATATCGTAGGAATAAAACCTTGGCCTCCAGAAGTTGTTGGAAACTTGAAGCTATACTGGCGTTATACCGACGCTATAACCCCATTTTACCGCAAAGCCTGTTATAACTCTAATAAATGTTGTATTGACTCTAAACTTGACTTGAGCCCCCTGTTGGTTAAACTTGTCGAGCTTCTTCGACACAAGGATGACACTCGTCGCACTCTAGGGTGTTCTTCCCATAGGAAGAAAACTCTACCCAACAAATCTTTCTCTTCCTAACGATATGGAGCACTACTAAAATATGCTAAAATAGCGACGTATATTAGCGACGGCGGAAATACCCGTCGCTGATAATTGCCTATAGCGACGTCGTGTGCTACACGTCACTGTCCGTCGCTGTGTAGCGACGTTCAGCGACGTAGTATAAGTTACGTCGCTGATGGGCGATATTTTGCGACGGACGTCCATTGTACGTCGCTGTATTGCGACGTTTAGCGACGTATAATTTATGCGTCGCTGTTGTATTTCATATAGGGTTCCTGGCCCGGTCGAAATCTCCCGCTCTTCCCTCTCCCCCTGGCGAACCCTCCCCTCCGGCGACCCCTCCCTCCGGCGACACCCTCCCCCTTCTCCCCCCGGCGACCCCGCTCGCCCGTTGACCACTCTCTCCGGCGACCAGCCTCCCTCCTCCGACGAAGGAGCCTTCCTCGCCGCCTTCCTCCTCTGACGAAGCCACCCTCCTCGCCACCTCCATCCTTCGACGAAGCCACCCTCCTCAGGTAAACCCTAACCCTAGCCCTAGCTATCTAGACACAGACACGGACACGAGAACCCTAACCCTAGCTGTCGAGGGGGGAGAGAGGGGTGAGGCTGGGTGCAGGGGGTTGGGGGTCTTACTGTCGAGGGGTGGAGGGAGGGGTGGGGGTACCCAGGGGCAGGGAAGGGTTGGGGTGGGTGCAGGGGTAGGAGGAGGGGGGCAGAGGAGGGGAGAGGGGGGCAGGGGAGGGTTGGGGTGGATGCAGGGGCAGGGGAGGGTTGGGGTGGGTGCAGGGGTAGGGGGAGGGGGGCAGGGGAGGGTGCAGGGGAGGATTGGGGTGGCAGGGGAGGGAAGAGGGGGGCAGGGGAGGGTTAGGGGGGCAGGGGTAGGGGGAGTGCGGCAGGGGAGGGTTAGGGTGGGTGCAGGGGTAGGGGGAGGGGGCAGAGGACGGTGCAGGAATCGGTATCGGACTATATGTATACAATGTATATACATGTATATATACTCACACACTTACATACACACACAAATACATATATACTCACACACTTACATACACACACAAATACATATGTATACATGTATATATATACTCACACACTTACATACACACACAAATACATATATAAATATATATGTATACAATGTATATACACCAAGGTTCACAATATCGGTATCGGACTATTCCTATGAGTATTGGTATCGGCGATATCGGTAGTATCGGCGGTATCGTATCGGAGTATCAGACTTTGGTATCGGAAAACAAATAATTATTAATAAATTATTTATATTTATAAACATATATTTTATACATTTAGGCATAATTTTAAGTATTTCAGCGTTATTTCTTAGTAGTTTTGAAATTATATGAAATAGTAGTCACCCTTACCGATTGGTTTTGCCGAATTGACCGGAACAAAGGCCCCCAATGTCGGTATCGATTAATATTTGGTATCAGTCGGTATCAGATCGGAACTTGCCAAACCGTATCGGTATCGGCCGTATCGGATCGGTATCGGCCGATACTTTAAACCATGATATACATACAAATACACATATATACAATCAAAAATCCATTTGAAATTTATTTTAAGAATTTGAAATGTTGATAATATATACTCAAGGTTCACAATATTGGTATCGGAATCGGTATCGGACTATTCCTATGAGTATTGGTATCGGCGATATCGGTAGTATCGGCGGTATCGTATCGGAGTATCGGACTTTGGTATCGGAAAACAAATAATTATTAATAAATTATTTACATTTAAAAACATATATTTTATACATTTAGGCATAATTTTAAGTATTTCAGCGTTATTTCTCAGTAGTTTTGAAATTATATGAAATAGTAGTCACCCTTACCGATTGGTTTTGCCGAATTGACTGGAACAAAGACCCCCAATGTCGGTATCGGTCAATATTTGGTAGCGGTCTGTATCGGATCGAAACATGCCAAACCGTATCAGTATCGATCGTAGGTTGACTAAGGTTGACTATTTTGACTAAAAGTCAAAGTAGAGTCAACATCTGACCTAGATTGGACTAAGAGTTAACAAAGTCAACTGTAGGTCAACCCTTGACCTAGTTTGACCTTGTTTGACTTTGTTTGACTTAGCTTGACCTTTTTTGACTTTGTTTGACTTAGTACAACTTAGTTTGACCTAGATTGCATATTATTGTTATTAGTAACTGTCCGCTACTAATGTGTGTCCCATAATAAGACATAATATACGAATTTGTGCCTGTTGGATAATGTGTGTCAATCTTTGCAAAATTATTTCCAAATGGATATGAATTACAACTTGCAGAATCATTCATGGATGTACAATCGTCGTCCTGATGATATGTGTGGTGTACAGGATGAATACATAGCGGGAGTAGAGCAGTTCCTGCAGTTTGCTAAGGCGTTCCCTCAGTACATGGACGGCACCAAAATTAAGTGTCCGTGTGTGAAATGTCATAACGTGAAATATTATCCAGAAGTGGAAGTGACATATCATTTGTACTCGAGGGGTTTCACGCCTAATTACTATCAGTGGACCGCACACGGAGAACTTGTGTCTTTAGCATCAGAGCCGGAGCCTTACGTTGAGCCGTATATGCATGCGGGACCTAATTTTGTTTCAGATAATCATGCATACGACGACGGGTGCATGAACATGGTTTTCGACGCTGCGGGGCCTAGTTTCGTTCATGATGCACCTGAGGAGGCACCGAACGCCGATGCTGCACAGTTCATGGAGTTGCTGGAGAATGCAAGGACTCCATTGTATCCTGGTTGTGAGGATCATTCACCGTTGGAGGTGGTTACAAGACTGTTGAGCATTAAGTCAGATTTTAACATGTCGCAAGAATGCTACAACCGAGTGTTGGAGTTGATTGTAGAGATCTTGCCGGCGGGTGCTAAGTTGCCTAAAGACTTCTACCGGTCTAAGAGGATGGTGAGATTGCTCTGGATGGGATACGAGAAAATCGATTCCTGTCGCAATGGGTGCATGCTGTACTACAAAGACGACAAGGACGCAGATGTGTGCAGATTTTGTGGTACTGATCGCTATAAGACAACTAGTACAGGAAGGTCTACCGGTGCAAGAAGACCGACCGATTCAATGCACTACTTGCCTTTAACGTCGCGGTTGCAAAGATTATTTATGGTGAAAGAGACGGCCGAAAATATGAGTTGGCACATGCGAGAACAGATTGAAGAAGTGTTGGATCACCCATCCGATGGAGAAGCGTGGAAGCACTTTGATCGAGTGTATCCTGATTTTGCTTCAGATCCGCGTAATGTCAGGTTGGGACTATCTTCTGACGGTTTTACTCCTTTTGGTCTTTCGGGATCCCAGTATTCGTGCTGGCCTGTGATTGTCACTCCGTATAACCTACCGCCTTGGATGTGCATGAAGACTCAGTACATGTTTCTAACCGTTATAATTCCTGGTCCGAACAATCCCAAGAGGAACATTGAATCAGTTATGGGAAGTAGGCGCTAACACGTATGATGTTTCCAGGAAGCAGAATTTTCAGATAAATGCAACCCTTATGTGGACCATCAACGACTTTCCGGCCTATGGAATGTTATCTGGATGGAGCACTCATGGTCGTCTCTCATGTCCGTATTACATGGACCGTAGTAAGGCTTTCCGCTTGAAACACGGAGGAAAACCGTGCTTCTTTGATTGTCATCGGCAATTTCTGCCAAAAGATCATCCGTTCAGAAGGAACAGGAATGCATTCCGTGCCGGCGTTGTAGAGAAGGGTGATCCACCGCCAAGGTAGTGCGGAGCCACGATATGGGAGGAGGTTAAAGATTTTCCAAGTGCTATCGAAGATCCTACAACTGGGTACAAGTGTGATGGATTTGGTAGAGATCATAACTGGACAAAGAGGAGCATATTCTGGGATCTGCCATACTGGAGTACCAATCTGATCAGATATAATCTTGATGTCATACATATTGAGAAGAATGTGTTTGATAACATAATTAATACTGTGATGGACGTAAAGGGAAAAACGAAAGACAATCCCAAGGCCAGGTTGGACTTAGAAGAAATATGCAAACGCCCTGCGTTGCATTTGATACAGCAGAATGGAAAACAGTTCCTGCCGAAGTCAATTTTCTCGCTGGACAAGGAGGATAAAGTGAGACTTTGTCGGTGGATCCAGGGCCTAAAATTTCTAGACGGATATGTGTCAAATCTGAGAAGATGTGTCAATCCGAAGGAAAATAAATTGACGGATATGAAGAGCCACGACTGTCACGTATTCATGGAGAGGTTAATTCCGATTGCATTTCTGGAATTCTTACCACAGGCAGTTTGGGATCCATTGACGGAGCTTAGCATATTCTTCAGGGATCTTTGTTCTAAGAAATTGCTCGCTGATCGTCTAGAAAAGCAAGAGAAGGATATTGCGGTAACACTATGCAAGCTAGAGAGGGTGTTTCCTCCTGGATTCTTCGACTCTATGGAGCATTTGTCGATTCATCTATCCTATGAGGCATGTGTTGGTGGACCCGTCGAATATCGATGGATGTACCCGTTCGAGCGACATTTGAATCACCTAAAAAGAAAGGTGAAAAATAAGGCACGGGTCGATGGTTCTATTTGTGAAGCCTATGTTCTCGAGGAGATTACAAACTTTTGTTCGATGTATTTCAAGCCTCATGTTGCAACTAATAGAACGAGAGCTTCCAGAAACGACGACGGAGATCATGAAAGTAATGATACAATACTGAAGGTATTCAATGCTCCAGGAAAGCCATCGGGTAAAATGAAGAAGAGATATCTGAACGATGATGAGCTAAGGGCTGCTCAGGTGTATGTATTACTCAACTGCGACGAGGAGGAAGTAGAGAAACTGGAGGGGTAAGTAAATAATACGTCTATATTATTTTAATAGTGTTGAGAATAATACTATTACATTAATTGCACGATGTTGTTTTCAGCATATTTAATGATGATGTGAGGTCAGGTAGGCCACACATAACAGAAGAAGAACTAGAACAAAAAATGAGGCGTTATTTTCCATCATGGTTGAGTGCATATGTAAGACTTGAGAACTCTGTAATTACCTTTCTGTATATGCACTTGATTTAGAATGAGCTTAATTGCTTCTTTCGTAGTATTTAGGTCGATCGTCCATACGCAAGACTTGAGAATGAGTCTATTAGAATGCCAGCCAAGGGACCAATTTATGCTACAAAAATATGGCCAAGCTACTGTGTTAATGGGTTTAGGTTCAAGTCAATAACTTGCCCGATCAGAGACAACTTTGTGGATCTCGACTCCACCAAAAACAGCTGTTTGTGTATCAGATCTTCGAACTACAAAGATGTTGATACGGGTAACGATTTCTATGGCGTGCTATGGGAGATCGTGGAGCTGACATATAGTTATAGAATAGAGCCTGCTAAGATTGTGTTATTCAGGTGTGATTGGTTCGATCCGATTGAAGGTCAGGGTTGGAAAGTAGACAAGCACGGTCTTGTTGATATAAACTATCGGCGTTGATATCAAGCCTATGAACCATTTGTCCTATCAAGTCAGGCTCAGCTCGTGTACTTCACAAGTTATCCTAAACAGGGAACAACAAGGTCGGACTGGTGGGCAGTATGCAAGACCAAAGCTAGAAATACCTTTGAGGTTGACGATATAGCTTATCAACAGGATGAACTACCTCTTGTAACAAATATTATAGAAGTGGACACGACGGAAGTTTCTCATTACACATCTAATTGTGTAGAAGAAGTAGAATTATCTGAAGAGGAAGATGCCGATGAAAGTGAAGATGTAGAGGAGGAAGAAGAAGAAGAAGAAGATGAGCTAAACGAACTTGATGAATTTTCAAAAGAGGATTAAAATCTGTGATGTCTATCATATAAATATATATTTTTGTAATAATAAATCTGTGACACTTTAGTGACACTTTTATCTATGACCATGATATTTTTCAAAAATCTGTGATGTCTATCATATAAATATGTATTTTTGTTTTATTGTCATATGTTATTATCAGATATAACTAGACCAGGAGGACGACGCGGAGGATTATATATTAGCCAGTCCCGTCAGCCTCGGGCTGGGGATGGAGACGGCAGTTCCGTACCCTCATCCTCATCTCCGAGTACGCCATTGTACCGTTCTGTTCCCGGTCCATTACCGGGATAGGACAGTTCCAGCAGGTTGCCGACTCCTCCCTCGTCGTCCAACCTTCCTGATCCCTCGTCCAGCATCCCTGATCCCCCGTCCAACATTCCTACTGTCGACGGCTCTATGGGGGGAGCCGACGCCGAGCATATGGAGGCCAGCTGTCACGATCCGCACCCGCTTTTCGGACACGAGTCCGTGAGCAAGCCCAGCTACGTATCGAGCGGACTCCAGCCCGACTCGAATACTTAAACGCTGTCAAGGCTATGGTATACTGCCAAATCATGGCAAAAATCTATATCTCAATCCACATGAATCATATAAACAAGAATAAACAAGTATGGGTCATGGTCTGCAGCCCATTAACATATTGTTCGATTAGACTCTAAGAATGATATGAGCCTATAAATAAGCAGAGTATATCATGGTATGGAATATAAAGCACGAAAAGATAATAAAGAAATAACACAAACAATTACCTGTATCATACATCGCAATCCTCTATCATCCTGCTCTGCTAACTAACTCCATGTAGTCGCTAAATCTGAAGAGATCATCAGGTCCTCAGAGTACTAGCAAGATACATAAAAATGAGCCTTTCTAACAGTTTATTATGCATAGAGAAAATACAGAATAAACAAGTAAAACTGAGCAATGAATAAGCACGAATCTATACACTGTCTACACATAAATGAACTGCTGAACGAGGACGAGAGAACTCATGTCAAGATGTCAACGGATGACCAGATCGAATACTCAAACCCTCGTCCCTAGTGTGGACTCATAGGTTTGAACAACTACTAACCCTCGTCCCTAGTGTGGACTCGCAGGCTAGCATCACCCTCGTCCCTAGTGTGGACTCGCAGGCGTAAACCCTATACTGCTAACTCTCGTCCCTAGTGTGGACTCGCAGGCCAGCATCTACTACTAACCCTCGTCCCTAGTGTGGACTCGCAGGCTAGCATCACCCTAATCCCTAGTGTGGACTCGCAGGCGTAAACCCTATACTACTAACCCTCGTCCCTAATGTGGACTCGCAGGCTAGCATCTACTACTAACCCTCATCCCTAATATGGACTCGCAGGCTAGCATCACCCTCGTCCCTAGTGTGGACTCGCAGGTGTGGACCAATAACTACTAACCCTCGTCCCTATTGGGGACTCGCAGGTTAGCTTCAAGGTTCAAGATACGAAGGCACGACTCAATCAAGGCACGACCAATAAGATACAAGGCTAACTGTGAACACTGTCTAAAGCAATGATAAAAATATACCAGCTTGATAGAAAAGATACATGGCAACAATATGAGAAAACTGGATAAAATAATAGACAGTGCATGTAAATAAAGCTGTGTAGAAAGGTAAGGTATACTTGCCTGGGGTCCTGAGCTGTTGGCATGGCCAAATGTTGAATCAGAGTCCAATTAACCTATTTTATAAACCACAATGTCAATAACAAGTTAACATTAAGAAAAGCTATCTACTGAGTCTTTGAGTCCTAACCTTGTTTGATTCTTCTAACTAGATAGGTTGGCTTGGTTTGTTGGTAGGTTGAACTTATAGTTACAATTATGGTTAAAACTCCATTCTCTAGTTTTTCCATACTTACCCGAACCTATTCCTTGTTGTACCCATGGTACTATACCCACTGCCACAGCCTTGGTATTCATATCAATACTGGCTTCCATTTTAGCCATCCTTGTTCTATATACCTACTCTGATATACAACCTTCCTTATTTATATTTAAACCATCTTTGAATATTCAAACCATTATACATGCCCTGCCTTTAAACATTAGTCTAGTCTCCATATATATCTAATGCTCTGTTTGCATACTTCTAATGCACAAACTCTTTGTTTCAGTCCAGTCTAGGTGAATGCTCAGATGAGAACAATATTTCGTCTCACCTTGTGATGCCCTGCCCACCTTAGACTTAAGTTCAGTCTTCATATTCTCTCCTTAGTAACCTACTAGCAATAATTTACATTCAAGATCAGATTTCAGAATGGTCTACCATGAAATACAAATGGGTACACAATTTACATAGATAACATTATAGGGTACAGTTGAGGGTTCAAAGGGGAGTTCCCTATCAATATATAATGGGCAGTCACAGTGGCATCTATACAAAGGGAAGTTCCTTATCAACTGTAAAAAATAGAAGCCACACTCAATGACCTGTATAGCCTACTGTACAGGCACATACACATACACCAACATCAAAATCTCACAACTAGTAATAGGTTATATGCATATACATCTGTATAATACCCACATATAGCCACAAATACTCAAGCTCCTCCTTTCCCTGTCACATGTGCCAGGCTCATGGCTCACTCGAGCCCGGCTACCTCCCCTAATTACAGAGTTGGCACTTCCTCCCCTAATTTCCCTGTCACATGTGCCAGGCTCATGGCTCACTCGAGCCCGGCTACCTCCCCTGTATAGCCTACTGGGAACCAGATGCTGCTACTGTAACTGCTGCTCCTTTACTAACGTTGTACTAACCTAAACAGGTAAGTTCTCTATTTGCAGTCTGCTGTAGGCTTCCTGATATCCTATGTTTATACCTGCACTACAGGGCTCACATGCTCTTGTCGAACCAATATAGAAAGATACCCCATGCTAACTGATGTATCAGAGAATCACAGGTTACCCGATACATTCATTGATACATCAATGTACCCTGATTTCAGTCCATCCCTCTGTCCTGCATCTGCTGATGGATAACACCTTTGTACAGGATTAAACAATGAAGTGGGACAAGTATGTGATATGGTTCAAAAACCAGGGAGTGTGAAATACATGTATCATGTTAAGGGATGAAATACAGTGTAAAGGAAATAGGCGTGTACATGAGTAGTGGGTACATATTTCGACTGAACCATGGCCAAACCCCAAAAGTAATTACTGACTAGTGGGTGGGTTATATATGAGCCATAAAAATTGACCTTGAACCATAGTAAAGTTTTAGGTTCAGTAAATTCAACATAGAGGAAGAATAAAAGAATACTCAAGGTTGTCCATGTTACATCTGCAATTGAAGCTAGTTCAAACTTGCCCATGCTAAGCAGAATTTGCTAACAGAGTGAATGCATAAGATCAAGTCAAGGCAACTAAACTTCTTGTTAGCTCTACTTATGTGACTAGGCAATTTACTTACAACCTTGTTCAGTTGGTACATATTAGTCATTGGTTCAACCCATACATGATAAATTGAACCCCCAATTTATGCTACTTGCAACCTCTCTAGACTGGGTATGGATACACAACTGCTTTCCCGACACCTAATGCCTATTTATGATCACAAAACCTACGTACACCATGTTATCTTTATTACATACGAGGATACATCTGTATATGACACATCCCCGGATGTACAGATGTATTGGATCAGGGTTCAATCGAATATGTAGTTAAGGATATGCTTCAAAATCCTAAACAACAACAGACATCATAGCAATACCCTCTGCCCAAGATGATCTACGGTCCTAGGTTAAGGTTCTGGCCTGAAAGGCATGGATTCAAGTCAGCTTCACGAATGGAGGCTCAACCATTCTTGTAATTCAGAAATGGAGTGCTGACATTAAATAGGCCTGTTGTTCTCTGATACATACTTCCTACAATTCCTGTTCTGTACATGTCCAAATCTCTATGGGTACCAGCACATTCATAACACTTAACTTTGCATCAATTCTTCCCTGATACTTATATGTACCCCTTCTAGGTTCTTTTGGGCATTAAGACAACTACCTTTACCACCATTGATTCAATGTCAAGGTTTAATTAATGCTAAGAGTTTGATGGAATTATTTGAAGGGTGAAACATTACCTAGAAGGTGTCTTCTTGGTGATCCTCCTTCGAATGCGCAGGTCCTCTCGATCTCAAGAACGTAGGAAAGAATTAGGGTTTTAAGGGAACAAGGGATCGACTTTCTTTTGATTATATACCCGAGCTGGGATGTAGTTGAATCTCTCAAGGATTGAGAAAATCAGTTAGAGTTCAAATCAAATTCGGATTGAATAGAGTTTGAATCGAGTTTGATTCTTATCCAGAATTAATCGTTGGAATTTGAATAGGAACAATATGCAGTCACCCCCTCCTAACTATGGAATTTACTTGCTGGTCTCTCCTGCTTGAGACATTTGAGATAAACATCCTCTATCTCTTATTATTTACAAAGAATAATTGATACATGTATATATTGACTATTTACTAGATTATTCAATTATATATTATGCATAAATTAATAATTCAGCAAAACAAAATAATAATAAAAAAAATGGGGATTTCGGGTCAAGGGCTTACAAATCTACACACCTTAAAAATAATTTCGTCCTCGAAATTCTAATTCATAACTATTCCTTAAAAATCAACATCGTCTATTACCTTAATCTCCTCAATTTTAATTTCTCCAAAAATATTTATAGCCATCTCCAGCTATTTGAAATTATGAAGCCTCGAGAACTTCTACCCACCTTTGGTCACACTACTCCTCAAAATACAGTCATTAAAGTCTTATGATCTTCTAATTAGTTGCTAATAGTTCTATCAATAGGTATCTATAATCCCTCAAACCTATAAACAACAAAAACTCAATAATCACGCAATATTATACTATAATTTAAGGATTTCTAATAGATTCTAGACAGCACGATCATTTGTCACCTCGAAACAAAAGGGACGAGAATTCAATGATACGGAAGGCAAGGAAGTATAATCGAGAGCAAATTTGGAGTTTTCAAGGACGTAGAGAAATTTCTAAAAGACTTTTCAAGACAGAGTGGATTGAGATTCTAAGGTTTAGTCATATTCGCAGGCTCGTATCAGTATAGTTACGTAACCGATACGATATGCTCTGACCTGCATGGGCCACCAAAAAAACTTGTCACGACCCGCACCCGCTTTTCGGACGCGAGTCCGTGAGCAAGCCCAGCTACGTATCGAGCGGACTCCAGCCCGACTCGAATACTTAAACGCTGTCAAGGCTATGGTATACTGCCAAATCATGGCAAAAATCTATATCTCAATCCACATGAATCATATAAACAAGAATAAACAAGTATGGGTCATGGTCTGTAGCCCATTAACATATTGTTCGATTAGACTCTAAGAATGATATGAGCCTATAAATAAGCAGAGTATATCATGGTATGGAATATAAAGCACGAAAAGATAATAAAGAAATAACACAAATAATTACCTGTATCATACATCGCAATCCTCTATCATCCTGCTCTGCTAACTAACTCCATGTAGTCGCTAAACCTGAAGAGATCATCAGGTCCTCAGAGGACTAGCAAGATACATAAAAATGAGCCTTTCTAACAGTTTATTATGCATAGAGAAAATACAGAGTAAACAAGTAAAACTGAGCAATGAATAAGCACGAATCTATACACTGTCTACACAAAAATGAACTGCTGAACGAGGACGAGAGAACTCATGTCAAGATGTCAACGGATGACCAGATCGAATACTCAAACCCTCGTCCCTAGTATGGACTCGCAGGCTAGCATCACCCACGTCCCTAGTGTGGACTCGCAGGCGTAAACCCTATACTGCTAACCCTCGTCCCTAGTGTGGACTCGCAGGCCAGCATCTACTACTAACCCTCGTCCCTAGTGTGGACTCGCAGGCTAGCATCACCCTCGTCCCTAGTGTGGACTCGCAGGCGTAAACCCTATACTACTAACCCTCGTCCCTAATGTGGACTCGCAGGCTAGCATCTACTACTAATCCTCGTCCCTAATGTGGACTCGCAGGCTAGCATTACCCTCGTCCCTAGTGTGGACTCGCAGGTGTAGACCAATAACTACTAACCCTCGTCCCTATTGTGGACTTGCAGGTAAGCTTCAATGTTCAAGATACGAAGGCACGACTCAATCAAGGTACGACCAATAAGACACAAGGCTAACTGTGAACACTGTCTAAAGCAATGATAAAAATATACTAGCTTGATAAAAAAGATACATGGCAACAATATGAGAAAACTGGATAAAATAATAGACAATGCATATAAATAAAGCTGTGTAGAAAGGCAAGGTATACTTGCCTGGGGTCCTGAGCTGTTGGCATGGCCAAATGTTGAATCAGAGTCCAATTAACCTATTTTATAAACCACAATGTCAATAATAAGTTAACATTAAGAAAAGCTATCTACTGAGTCTTTGAGTCCTAACCCTGTTTGATTCTTCTAACTAGATAGGTTGGCTTGGTTTGTTGGTAGGTTGAACTTATAGTTACAATTATGGTTAAAACTCCATTCTCTAGTTTTTCCATACTTACCCGAACCTATTCTTTGTTGTACCCATGGTACTATACCCACTGCCACAGCCATGGTATTCATATCAATACTGGCTTCCATTTTAGCCATCCTTGTTCTATATGCCTACTCTGATATACAACCTTCCTTATTTATATTTAAACCATCTTAGGATATTCAAAACATTATACAAGCCCTGCCCTTAAACATTAGTCCAGTCTCCATATATATCTAATGCTCTGTTTGCATACTTCTAATGCACAAACTCTTTGTTTCAGTCCAGTCTAGGTGAATGCTCAGATGAAAACAATATTTCGTCTCACCTTGTGATGCCCTGCCCACCTTAGACTTAAGTTCAGTCTTCATATTCTCTCCTCAGTAACCTACTAGCAATAATTCACATTCAAGATCAGATTTCAGAATGGTCTACCATGAAATACAAATGGGTACACAATTTACATGGATAACATTATAGGGTACAGTTGAGGGTTCAAAGGGGAGTTCCCTATCAATATATAATAGGCAGTCACAGTGGCATCTATACAAAGGGAAGTTCCCTATCAACTGTAAAAAAATAGAAGCCACACTCAATAGCCTGTATAGCCTACTGTACAGGCATATACACATATACCAACATCAAAATCTCACAAGTAGTAATAGGTTATATGTATATACATCTGTATAATACCCATATATAGCCACAAATACTCAAGCTCCTCCTTTCCCTGTCACATGTGCCAGGCTCATGGCTCACTCGAGCCCGGCTACCTCCCCTAATTTACAGAGTTGGCACTTCCTCCCCTAATTTACAGAGTTAGCACTTCCTCAACTGGGAACCAGATGCTGCTACTGTAACTGCTGCTCCTTTACTAACGCTGTACTAACCTAAACAGGTAAGTTCTCTATTTGCAGTCTGCTGTAGGCTTCCTGATATCCTATGTTTATACCTGCACTACAGGGCTCACATGCTCTTGTCGAACCAATATAGGAAGATACCCCATGCTAACTGATGTATCAGAGAATCACAGGTTACCCGATGCATTCATTGATACATCAATGTACCCTAATTTCAGTCCATCCCTCTGTCCTGCATCTGCTGATGGATAACACCTTTGTACAGGATTAAACAATGAAGTGGGACAAGTATGTGATATGGTTCAAAAACCAGGGAGTGTGAAATACATGTATCACGTTAAGGGCTGAAATGCAGTGTAAAGGAAATAGGCGTGTACATGAGTAGTGGGTACATATTTCGACTGAACCATGGCCAAACCCCAAAAGTAATTACTGACTAGTGGATGGGTTACATGTGAGCCGTAAAAATTGATCTTGAACCATAGTAAAGTTTTAGGTTCAGTAAATTCAACATAGAGGAAGAATAAAAGAATACTCAAGGTTGTCCATGTTACATCTGCAATTGAAGCTAGTTCAAACTTGCCCATGCTAAGCAGAATTTGCTAACAGAGTGAATGCATAAGATCAAGTCAAGGCAACTAAACTTCTTGTTAGCTCTACTTATGTGACTAGGCAATTTACTTACAACCTTGTTCAGTTGGTACATATTAGTCATTGGTTCAACCCATACATGATAAATTGAACCCCCAATTTATGCTACTTGCAACCTCTCTAGACTGGGTATGGATACACAACTGCTTCCCCGACACCTAATGCCTATTTATGATCACAAAACCTACGTACACCATGTTATCTTTATTACATACGAGGATACATCTGTATATGACACATCCCCGGATGTACAGATGTATTGGATCAGGGTTCAATCAAATATGTAGTTAACGATACGCTTCAAAATCTTAAACAACAACAGACATCATAGCAATACCCTCTGCCCAAGATGGTCTATGGTCCTAGGTTAAGGTTCTGGCCTGAAAGGCATGGATTCAAGTCAGCTTCACGAATGGAGGCTCAACCATTCTTGCAATTCAGAAATGGAGTGCTGACATTAAATAGGCCTGTTGTTCTCTGATACATACTTCCTACAATTCCTGTTCTGTACATGTCCAAATCTCTATGGGTACCAGCACATTCATAACACTTAACTTTGCATTCAATTCTTCCCTGATACTTATATGTACCCCCTTCTAGGTTCTTTTGGGCATTAAGACAACTACCTTTACCACCATTGATTCAATGTCAAGGTTTAATTAATGCTAAGAGTTTGATGGAAATATTTGAAGGGTGAAACATTACCTAGAATGTGTCTTCTTGGTAATCCTCCTTCGAATGCGCAGGTCCTCTCGATCTCAAGAACGTAGGAAAGAATTAGGGTTTTAAGGGAACAAGGGATCGACTTTCTCTTGATTATATACCCGAGCTGGGATGTAGTTGAATCTCTCAAGGATTGAGAAAATCAGTTAGAGTTCAAATCAAATTCGGATTGAATAGAGTTTGAATCGAGTTCGATTCTTATCCAGAATTAATAGTTGGAATTTGAATAGGAACAATATGCAGTCACCCCCTCCTAACTATGGAATTTACTTGCTGGTCTCTCCTGCTTGAGACATTTGAGATAAACATCCTCTATCTCTTATTATTTACAAAGAATAATTGATATATGTATATATTGACTATTTACTAGATTATTCAATTATATATTATGCATAAATTAATAATTCAGCAAAACAAAATAATAATAAAAAAATGGGGATTTCGGGTCAAGGGCTTACACCGGCGATCAGACTGAACCTGCCCAGGCAGGAGGTGAGAGCGACCCTCCATGCGCTCCCCCGGGCGAGACTCGTATGGAGATTTGGACGGACGGGCCTATGAAGTAAGTTAATTAATTAATATATATTTCTTAAATGATTATATGTACATATATATTCATAAATTTTTTTTATTGTATAGATATCGGCCTTCTGTAGTACAGAGACAGCTGGGGCAATTTCTGAGGCAGAACTATGGTGGGCCTTGGCTCAACTACTCAGATGCTCCCGTAGATAGGAAGGCATTCTGGTTCTCCCACTTCAAGGTAAAAATTTTGTTTATTTTTAAATTTTAATAATCATTTGTGTATATTATACAACTTTTGTATTTTACTTCTTGTAGAGGACCTATTTCTATCCACCACACCGGACGGCGAGGATCGAGGGCCAATTTTCTGCCGTCGCAGCCAAGCTCATCCGTGATGCGATCAACGACCAGAAGCGTCATGATCGCTCCGGCCAGCCGATCCAGGGTTGGATTACGCCAAAGCAGTGGACTGCGATGATGGCTAGATTCAGCGAGCGCAGGTACCAGGAGCGGTCTGAGAAGGCCAAGGTGGCGCGGTCGAGCGCCGGTAAGTGGTATGGTGGCTCCATTCCGATGACGGAGCATTTTCGTCGTCTAGTACGTTTCCTATGACGGACATTAATTTATATATAGTTCGATATAGAATGTTTAACACTAATAATAGATAATATATTTTAACAGGTAAAAAAGGGTGAGGACCCGAACATGGTGACCGTCTTCCTGGTCACATATCGGAGGGCTTGAGAGTTCATTGACGAGAGGGCGACGCAGGCATATGTACGTTCTATTCTTTATATTAATTTACTATAACTTAGAAAACATGAAAATAGATATCAATATAGACTTTAGCAAACAGTTACACGTTAGCAAACATGTTCTAGGCCGAGTTTGTTCGGCTACAGCAGGAGACGGCTGCTGCTGCTAGTGCGCCAGCAGAGGGAGGGGCTGGTAGTTCCTCCCAGCCGCCTACAGCTCCATCATAGGACGAGCTCTGGATGACCGTCGTTGGCGGTCTTCAGAAGGGTACGTACTACGGTACGGGATCCTACGGCACGTATTTGGCTACGGAGTCATCCCGGGCCCCCTCTGTCAGTGCGTAGTCTCCAGCTTCGCAGGCGTCGTCACGAGTTGGGGATATCCTTCGTCATATCGAGGAGCTGCATCGCGAGTTGCAGCAGCAGATTTCTGATGCGGTCGTACGACGATCCGACCCTCCGATCGTCACCGGACGATTTGATGCGGTCGAACGCAGTATACAGGAGCTGATGACTCTGCATCAGGCTACAGCTGCCAGCTTGCAGACGCTCACCGAGTCTACGCAGTGCACAGAGCGTAGACAGGTCGAGCTGGAGGGATTACAGAGGAGCATGTCTGCCTCACTCACTCAGGTTTCGGCTTCGCTTGAGGTGAGTACTGAGAGGGTGGTGAGTACCCTTGCTGCGCATGGTGAGCGACTGCGAGAGCTGGAGCAGATACGTCCTCCCGGTCCATCGACGGCGCCGACTCCAGACACTGCACTGCCTCCGGCGCCGACTCTAGACATTGCACTGCTTCTTACTGCTCCTGCGGTACAGCTCACCCAGCAGCAGTATGACTACATTCTATCCAAGTTGCGCGGCAGAGGACCGCAGTAATTTTATTTGTTTTTTATGACTTGTATATATTGGCCTTATGGGCAAATTGTTTATTCATACAACTGTTGTTTATACACTTGGTGGGAGACTTTTTATCATCTTCCATTTTTATTTGACTCTATTGGATGTTTGTGAGAATTTGAGTCTGTGATATTTACTTTGCACTGCCTCCTATTTTTATTGTGATATTTACTTTGTGATATCTGCGACGGGGATGACAAATATACCTACGCTGGGTTATAAGCGATGATCTAATATACAAAGGAGGTGCTGCCGAAATTTTAAAAAAATATATTGTGTATTTTTGTTATGATGTGTGTCTGTATTTACAGTGAATGTGAAATGCAGTGTTCGGAACCATCGACAGTTTCGATTACTGTTGTATGTGTTATCTTGGATAGAAATAGCAACAGTTCAGGGTGCACTTCTGAGAGCTTCATTTTCACGTCCTTCACTTTCTCGGGACGTCGTAAAGGTTCCCGAGAAGGTGAAGGACGTGAAGAGGAAGCTCTGAGAAGTGCACAATGAACTGTTGCTCTTTCTATCCAAGATAAAACATAGAACAGTAAGCGAAACTGTCGATGGTTCGAACACTGCACTTCACACACACTGTAAAAACAGACACACAACATAACAAAAATACGAATTATATTTTTAAATTTTTTTTTTATAATATCTGCGACGTATAGCGACGTCCTGCGACGGACAGTAGACGTCGCTATACGTCGCTAAATAGTGACGTCACGTCACTAAACGTCGCTAATGTACGTCGCTACATCTGTCGGTAGCTGTCGCTAAGTTGCCCACGTGGCTGCCATGCCATGTCATCATATATAAAGTTTACAGTGTCGCAAGTTGTCGCTTTACGTCGCAAATGTTGGCGACATAGTGATACGTCGCTATCTGTCGCTCATTTTAGCGACGTCTAGCGACAAAGTACGCCGCGTCGCCAATAGCGACGTTCGGCGACTAAATTTCCATTTGCGACTTGCCTATAAGCGACGTCCGTTTTTCGTCGCTAAATACGTCGCAAATAGATTTTAGCGACGTATTTTCCATTTTTAGCGACGTCTCCTGACGTCGCTAAAATGGGTTATTTTAGTAGTGGAGGAACTCTCTATTCCAGCGAACTTCTTGCATTTTTTCCCTCAACATAATCTTGGTGAGCATATCCGCTCCGTTGTCATCCCTATGGATCTCCTCAAGCTTAGTGTCCTTTGCCTTTAACATTACTATTATCCGTTAATAAGTTGATTGCTATATTTTGTATTTCTATTATAATGTGTAATAAATTTATAATAGTTGATTGTTCACACATTGTTTAATGCTTTTGTACCAATTTTTTTCTAAAATTTCAATTTTATACTAGTCATATTCTTTTGGCCATTATCCCACCCTTAGTGAGCATTGTTTACAATTTGGTTTCCACCCAATGAATTTATTTTTTCTCTCTTTAGATTTTAGATTTTAGATGTAGACTAAATTAAATTTAAATTATATATAGATTTAATTAGTTTAGACTAAAATATGAATTTGATTATATTTTACATTATAAATTGGATTGGGATTATTTTTATTTCTCTAATTTATTTTAATAGAGGGATATGAACTAAAATTTGAATCTGATTAAATTTTAATTATAAATTGGATCGGTTATCTAAGAAAAATGCAAAAGTCCACCTCCACATTTTTTCACTTAAGTCACATATTAAAATGTAAAAGGCACATTATTCGATTTTGGACCGAAAATCGAATTGAATCGAACCGAATAAGAGATCCGTTCGGCTTTAAAAAAAATTCAGTTATGTTTCGGTTTTGAAAATACTAGAATTTCTTATTCGGTTTTGATTTTTGGTTTCGGTCCAAACCGAAAATCAAATAAGAATTTAAAATTATGTAAATACCCTTAATTCTATAATATTTTGTAATTAAAAATGTGTATACTTGAATTTTTTTTCTTCTACATGTGTGTTTTGAAGTCCAATTTTGACAACTTAACAAATAGTCCAACTTTATACGCAATTTTGAAATAAAACAAATGTATGTATAAAAAAATTATAATTTTTAATATAATTTAACCACGATTCCAACTTTGGACCAGACCATTAAAAAAATATAAATAGACCAATCGAACAAATCGAATTAATTATTCGGTTCAATTAGATTTCGTTTTTGGTTAATTTCGATCGATTTCGATTTTAAATTTTTAAATTTTCATTTTATTCCATTTTTAATATTTCTGTTCGAATAAATTAGATGCTCGCCCCTAGTCTTGGAGTTGCCATCTACACTAAAATGTAAAAGAGGTCTTCGAGTTGCCAACTACACTCTCAACTAGTGGGCGTGCTAGTTCTCAATTGAATCAAGTTATATTATATTTATGATTTGCTAGATTATATTTGAATAAAATTTTAAACATAAGATTTGGTATAGTACATTCATAATTTAAATCATATAGTTGTTTTGTAATTTCTACATACATGCCCAAACACTTTGTTGTACACAAAACCAAATCCAAACGCGTAAAAGTCTGTTTATATTGATTTTTATTAAAACCAATTAAGTTTAAGAAAATTCAGTTTCCGAAGTTAGTTTTCAAGAGTAAATCCCAAATGCACACTCAGTCCCTTTGTGAAATAGACTGCCTGGGCTCATGAGTTTGTCAATCTTGGTTCCAAATCTAAATATCTAGTTCTAATTATATTACATTTTTTTATTCAAATAATAAAGACTTGCTAATTAACTTTTTAAAGCATGGGTCTTTTGGATCTATATACGCACATTGGATTCAATAATTTCTTGTCATGTTTTCGTAAGCTTTGTACGTTACAACTATAAACATTGAGAACCAATAAATTTTAATTTGTTATTTCGACCAAAATGTGGTGGAGTCCAATCTAGATTCGGTGATAACATATTTGTGGAATCCAAATCTAATTAAATATTTGATTTGATTAGATTTGGATGTCAACATCAATTTTAAATATAATAGGATTCTTATTTAAGTATTATGATATAAAATATTATATTGATAGAATATTTTAGGCATAATAGGATTTATATTTTTATTCCTATTTAGGAAATCCTATTATAACTAGGATATGATTTTTTTTTCATCCTATATAGATGGGGTGAGGGTGGAGGCACAAAGCATATCACAAAAGTAGAGATTCGGGGTGCTCGTCCACATGAAATCTAAGAGAGCCCGTGCTTTGCTCTTAGGACTTCGTCATCCAAGATAGAAGGAGGAAGGAGATCTAAATAAGGAGTCGTCAACTTTGGTTAGGAAGATTGCTACAGGTTGATGAGTGATCTCAATTGTAATTTTTTTTGAGAGAGAGTGGTGAGGGGGTTCAACCTATTATGGCAAAGGGTTCAACGTTAATTTCTACCAATATTCTAATTTTCATCTGAGTTATAAATGTTGGAATTTGTCATATACTTGTCTTTATTTGTTCTTGGTGTCCGTTAGACGGGGGTTGGTTTGATCAGATGGATTGGCAAAATGCTTCCGTGCACCCAACAATTGGTATTAGAGATTTTGGGGTTCTGACAACCATATCTATGGAGCAGATACATATTCGTACGATCACCCTCACAGGGAGGAACTGGATGATTTGGAAGCCAAGAATGGAGGATCTACTCTGGTGCAAAGACTTACATGGTCCGTTAGAGGGTGACAACGCAAAGCCATCGGACAAAGCTGCTGAAGACTGGAAATGACTGCATCGGAAGGCCGTTGGATTCATCCGTCAATGGCTGAACGACTTGGTGTTTCACCACGTGTCCATAGAGAGTTCGATAAAAGCATTGTGGGAGAATCTGCCTTCACTGTAAAAAAAGAAAAATGGCTGAAAACAAGACGTTTCTTATTCGCGAACTCCTCAACTCGAAGTACACGAAGGGTGCCTCGGTGGCACAACATCTGAACGAGGTTCAGGGTATCATCAATCAGCTGTCAGCGATGAAGACGGTGATTGATCATGAGCTTCAGGCCCTACTGCTTTTGAGTTCTCTGTCGAAAAGCTAGAAGACGTTGATGTTGTCGGTGAGCAACTCCGTACTGGATGAGTTGTCATGGTAGAGGTAGTCAAAAGTAGCTTGTTGAATGAGTAGGTCCGGCGCAAGCAAGTTGAATCGTCGCAGGAGTTCGCTCTGGGGGATTCTCTTAGGAAGGAAAGACTCAAGTCCCATGGAGATATCATTATCGCATCGACCAACACAGAGGAACCTTATGGCGTGTGTCATGATGGCAATCGGATCATGGACACGGGGGTGTCGTATTATGCCACTCCACAGAGGAGGATCTTTCTATTATACCGCGGTGACATGTTTGGACATGTGAAGATGGGCGACAATGGGATGGCTGCAGTTGTAGGCATCGGTAATGTGCAATTGACAATAAAGCTCAATGAGAAACTCGTTCTCAAGGGTGTGTGACATGTACCAAGTCTGCACTATAACTTGGTTTCAGTAAGAAGGCTGGCAGATAATAGATGTCATAGTTTGTTTGGGGACAGATATTGGATGCTTACGAAAGGTTCCCAACAGTTGGCTCGGAGAGATTTAAGTTGTGGCATGTACATCCTGAAGCCGCTGAGATGTACAGACAGGCCACAGGCACCGGATGAAGGCTCGAGGGGTGTTAGACAGGAGGTGGATCGTCTGAAACTTATTGAAGGGTCTTTGAGAAGTTTTGAGGGTTACGGAGGATTCGGTTCGTCGAGACAAAGCGACGAATGGTAGTGAATCAAAGATTGAGGGTCAGTCTGTCGGTCTCATGATAGCTGATCGGTCTCCAAGTGGGAGTTGCTCTAAGGATCCGGTTTTAGCAACGAGTGGTTTGACAAAGCTTCATGGAGCGACATTGGTTTCAGCAGTTCGAAGTCAGGAAGGAGATCAACTTTTACAGCAAACTCAATCAACGACGGGTGCATCACTATTCACACAGTTCATGGGAAGCTGTGGGTCATCGACGGCGTGTACAGTACGTGATGTTCTGCTCAAGGACGCATGTGTACGGGAGAGCTTCTGTCACGCCCCGATTCCATCGAATCAATAGTCATCCCCCGGGCGTGATGCCGTGCGAACCTAATTTACGATCGCACAAGACCTAGTCATAAGGTAATCCGAGACACAAGATCTAAGAGAGTACGCAGACAAATTGATACACGCCATAAGTAAAGGAAACTTGATCTTTATTGATAATGAACATCTTTTACAGACTCCGATACAAGACTCATTGTCGCACGGGCTACAACATGACTCGATTACAAAAGAGTGCCGATGAGATAGCCGTTGCTTTAATTCTTGGAATGAAGCTTCGCAGTCGTCTGACCAGTCAAATACGACTCCTTTCTGGGTGAGGCGAGTCAGAGGCGATGCGATCTTCGCGAAGTCTTTCACATCGACAACGGACGCTAGCCGTTTCCAATCGACAACGGCTTCAACTTTCTTTGGGTCGACCGCAATGCCTTCAGCAGAAATGATGTGTCCGAGGAATACGACGCTGCTAAGCCAGAATTCATATTTGCTTCGCTTCGCGTATAGTTAATTTTCTCGAAAGGTCTAAAGCACGGTCCGCAGATGCTCAGTGTGTTGCTGCCTATTCTTCGAGTAGACGAGTATATCGTCGATAAAGACTACTGTGAACTTGTCGAAAAATGGTCGAAACACTCGATTCATTAAATTCATGAAAGCGGCAGGGGCATTCGTTAGGCCAAACGGCATTACCAGGAACTCGTAATGGCCGTATCGAGTGCGGAAGGCAGACCTCGACACATCGTCCTGCTTGATCTTGAGTTGATGGTAACCCGAACGCAGATCAATTTTAGAGAACATCGTGGCTCCTTGAAGCTGATCAAACAGATCGTCTATGCGGGACAGGGGGTATTTGTTCCGGACGGTGGCTTTGTTCAGCTCGCGGTAGTCGATACAAAGACGCATAGAGCCATCCTTCTTCTTGACAAACAGCACGGGAGCTCTCCAAGGCGAGACGCTGGGTCGGATGAATCCCTTGTCGAGCAATTCTTGTAATTGTATCTTGAGTTCTTTAAGCTCTGCAGGGGCCATTCTGTACGGGGTCTTCGAGATCGGTCGAGTGTCGGGGAAGGTATCGATAGTGAACTCAATCTCTCGATCGGACGGCATGCCGGACAGCTCGTCCGGGAACACATCGAGGAATTCTGCCACAACGTCGGTCTGACCCGCGTTTGCACCGTCCTGTCGCATGTCTCGAACGGAAGCTAGATAGCCTTCGCACCCGGAATGCAGCATCCGTCGAGCAAATATTACGGAGATCACCATGCAGATCGGCGACGCCTCACCACACGCGTAGCAGAATTCAGGCACTCTAGGTATGCGGAATGTGACCTTCTTTTCAGCGCAGTCTATGGTTGCGTTGCATGGACCAAGCTAATCCATCCCCAGAATGATATCGTAGTCCTTAATATTTAGAACTATCACATCGAGACTGACCTTTTGACCACCTATACAGATGATTCTGTCTCCGCAGACTAAGTTTGCAAGTAGTGGCATGCCCGACGGTACATTAACAGTGAGGTCGAGGCCCAGTAGTGTCAAGGTAAATTTGTGCCCGACGGCAAAGTCTGTCGATATAAAACTATGCGTGGCACCTGAATCAAATAATACACGAGCAGGTTTATTATTGAATTACAGTATACCTGTCACGACTGTATCAGATACAAACGCTTCGTCCCGAGTCATGGCGTAGACGCGGCCCTGAGCATTAGGGCGACGGTCCTGGCCATTCTGTTGTGCGATCGGTGGAGCCCAAGGTGCTTGGCCTCAGTTTTGTTGATGTTACGGGGGGGCGCTGGTTCGACGTAGCTTCCGGGCAGTCCCTTACGAGGTGATCTCTTTTGTCGCATGCGAAACATACTCTTTGCTTGAGTCGGCACTCAGTATCCAGGTGCCCGTCCTTGTGGCAGAAATTCCAGGGGACCTCCCGTTGCTCTGGTTTTCATGCCGCACTTGATTTGGCTTTGGCTTTGGTTTTCGTGAATGTGTTTTTCGTGAATGTTTTCGATGGGTTTTCGTGACGCATTTTCGAGCTTCGCATTCATATCGAATATCCTTGAATTATACAGTGTTCTAATCAGTTGCTTATGCGATTGCAGATGATCGCGTAGGCGACGTCAGCACAACCAATCGGTCGCTCGCTTGAAACAAGGCTAAGGCGAGTGGCTGACCTCCTTCGTCTCGTCCCTCTACTTCAAACTCAATATGTGAAGTAAATGATTGCTTGTCATAATAGTGTAGAATCAAAGAAATCGTGGCACGATTCTTCACGAAACACTTGCTATCAAACTGTCGGTTTTGAAAATGGAAAACGTGTTTCTTATGCAAATCCACTTAGCCTATGCAAAACAATGAATGAATCGATTAACGTTTATCGCAACGATACGGTCAAGTAAGCAAACCAACTAAGTCCAAAGGAAAACGGTCATTGGACAACTTGTCGACAAGGTAAAATTTCCTCGAACGGTTGCCTAGGCCAAGGGACCGATTCGGCCCGGAAGGAACGAGTGTAGCAGCGCCAACCCTTCATCGGAGCGAGTTATGCGGGCACTTTCGCACAGGCTCGCTACCCGACGCGAAAGGGGCATCGTCTAACCAAATGCTATAGTCCGCGATGGCTTGACATTGCCAGTGGCCTTCATACCCCCTTCACTGCTTAACAGGTGCACGGGACACGGAAGGAACATGATAGTTGCTTAATGATATTCAATTTCATATGCTTGCCTCAAAACATGTTAACATGCAAATCGAACAGGATGGTTAGAAAGATCATTGAAATAGCTAGCTAACATATTTACAAAAATTCTTGAATCAAATGCAGAGCTTGGATTTAATTAGCCATTCGCCAGTACATGTGTATCGTGCTGATCCTCGCTCTTTACAGGTCCCGCGAACCAGGAAGGACGCGCCAGCTAGTTCGGCGGCGTTCATGACTTTTGGAGCTTCGGCCGTGTGTCGAAGACTTACTCTGCGACTCCACTTTTGAAGGCTTTTGACAGTCCAAGGAAAATGACTTAGCGTCCCTCCCATCCAGGTCAATGGAGTACTTGTGTATATTGAGGGAAGTGTACAATGTATGGAACGGCTATCTCATCGGCACTCTTTGTTGTAGCCCGTACGGCAATGAGTCTTGTATCGGAGTCTGTAAAAGATGTTCATTATCAGTAAAGATCAAGTTTCCTTTACTTATGGCGTGTATTAATTTGTCACGCCCCGATTCCGTCGAATCGATAGTCATCCCCCGGGCGTGATGCCGTACGAACCTAATTTGCGATCGCACAAGGCCTAGTCATAAGGTAATCCGAGACACGAGATCTAAGAGAGTACAATATGTCATGCCTCGATTCCGTCGAATAGATAGTCATCCCTCGGGCGTGATGCCGTGCGAACCTAATTTACGATCGCACAAGGCCTAGTCATAAGGTAATCCGAGACACGAAATCTAAGAGAGTACGCAGACAAATTGATACACGCCATAAGTAAAGAAAACTTGATCTTTATTGATAATGAACAACTTTTACAGACTTCGATACAAGACTCATTGCCGCACGGGCTACAACATGACTCGATTACAAAAGAGTGTCGATGAGATAGCCGTTCCATATATTGCACACTTCCCTCAATATACACAAGTACTCCATTGACCTGGATGGGAGGGACGCTGAGTCATTTTCCTTGGACTGTCGAGAGCCTTCAAAAGTGGAGTCGCAGAGTAAGTCTTCGACGCACGGCCGAAGCTTCAAAAGTCACGAACGCCGCCGAGCTAGCTGGCACGTCCTTCCTGGTTCATGGGACCTGCAAAGAGCGAGGATCAGCACGATACACATGTACTGGCGAATGGCTAATTAAATCCAAGCTCTGCATTTGATTCAAGAATTTTTGTAAACGTGTTAGCTAGCTATTTCAATGATCTTTCTAACTATCCTGTTCGATTTGCATGTTAACATGTTTTGAGGCAAGCATATGAAATTGAATATCATTAAGCAACTATCATGTTCCTTCCGTGTCCCGTGCACCTGTTAAGCAGTAAAGGGGGTATGAAGGCTACTGGCAATGTCAAGCCATCGTGGACTATAGCATTTGGTTAGACGATGCCCCTTTCGTGTCGGGTAGCGAGCCCTGTGCGAAAGTGCCCGCATAACTCGCAAGATGAAGGGTTGGCGCTGCTACACTCGTTCCTTCCGGGTCGAATCGGTCCCTTGGCATAGGCAACCGTTCGAGGAAACTTCACCTTGTCGACAAGTTGTCCAATGACCATTTTCCTTTAGACTTAGTTGGTTTGCTTACTTGACCGTATCGTTGCGATAAACGTTAATCGATTCATTCATTGTTTTGCATAGGCTAAGTGGATTTGCGTAAGAAACACGTTTTCCATTTTCAAAACTGGTAGTTTGATAGCAAGTGTTTCGTGAAGAATCGTGCCACGATTTCTTTGATTCTATACTATTATGACAAGCAATCATTTACTTCACATATTGAGTTTTGAAGTAGAGGGACGAGACGAAGGAGGTCAGCCACTCGCCTTAGCCTTGTTTCAAGCGAGCGACCGGTTGGCTGCGCTGACGTCGCCTACGCGATCACCTGCAATCGCATAAGCAACTGATTAGAATACTGTATAATTCAAGGATATTCGATATGAATGCGAAGCTCAAAAATGCATCACAAAAACCCATCGAAAATATTCACGAAAACCAAAGCCAAAGCCAAATCAAGTACGGCATGAAAACCAGAGCAATGGGAGGTCTCTCCCGACTCAGCCGTAGAGCCAATCCTCGAGGCGCAACCCGCTGAATTTGGGACTTGGTTCCGAAGAAGCCACTCCATAACATGGAATGGATCTTAATTCAACCGTTCCCGTTCGATTGACTCGGCCGATTCTGACCTATCGGTCCCGACCGAATCGATAGCGACAGTATTCCTTTTTCGCGCACCCAGTGGACAGATACGGGGCACGATGTAGGGGCGGGGCACTACACCACAACCAACTAATAAAAAGTTTCGTCCTCGAAACCTAAAGATAGAACCTACCTCTACGAGAATAACGAAGGAAATTTCTCCTTTATTTCCGATTCAAGCTCCCACGTCGACTTTTCGACCGAATGGTTCCTCTAGAGGACGCAGACGAGAGGGATCGCTCGATTGCGTAGCAGCTTATCCTTGCGTTCTATGATTTGAACTGGCTCTTCGACGTAGGATAAGTCGGACTTTAGCTCCAGCTGGCCAAAATCTACCACGTGGCTCGGGTCGTGCACATACTTCCGCAGTTGAGAGACATGGAAGACATTGTGTACACCTTCAAGTGCCGGCGGTAAGACAATTTTATAGGCCACTCTCGGCCCCGATACTCGCACTTCCAGAAGGGACTGAGGGTTTCCAGATATTCAGCGATGCGTCCGGTCAGGGCTTGGGGTGTGTGCTGATACAGCGGAACAAGGTGATATCTTTTGCTTCCCGATAGCTAAAGCCGTACGAGAAAATTTATCCCACGCACGACCTGGAGTTAGCGGCGATTGTGTTTGCGTTGAAATTATGGCGTCACTACCTCTATGGCGTGGCGTGCACGATCTACACCAATCACAATAGCCTCAAGTATCTATTCACGCAGAGGGAACTGAACTTGCGGCAGAGGCGCTGGCTTGAACTGATCAAGGATTACGACTTGACTATCGACTATACGCCGGGAAAGGGAAATATTATGGCGGACGCCTTGAGTCGGAAGTACATTGCCTCGTTATCCATCGACCCCAGACTGCTACGTGACCTAGAAAATATGGGCATCGAGCTCCGAGTCAGATTCTGGAATATACAATTGGCAAAGTTGCAGTTAGAGCCGAGCTTGCTTGATAAGATCAAGACCGCTCAGACGGATGATCCATACCTGAAGAAAGTGCGAGAGCTGATCTCGACGGGCAGGACGACCGACTTTGCGGAAGACGAAACCGACGTACTTCAATTGAAGGGTAGGCTATGCGTTCCGGACAATTCAGAACTCAGAAAGGAGATCCTGTCGGAGGCCCACTATACGAAATACACCTTGCATCCCGGTAGCACGAAGATGTACAAGGACCTCCGCACAAACTTCTGGTGGCACGGGATGAAAAGAGATGTGGCACTCTTCGTGTCGTAATGCATGATCTGTCAGCAGGTGAAAGCTGAGCACCAAAGATCGGACGGAGAGATGCAAAATCTGGCGATTCCAGAATGGAAGTGGCAGCACGTATGCATGGATTTCATTGTTGTTCTGCCGAAGATGCCGCGGAGAAATGATGCTATCTGGGTCATCGTCGATCGATTAACCAAGTCAGCATATTTTATTGCCATCAAAGTTACTTGGAGCGTTGATCGCCTGGCGCAGATATATCATGATGAGATAGTATGGCTGCACGGAGTTCCAGTATCCATCGTCTCTGATCGGGATTCACGGTTCATGTCGCGATTCTGGAGTAGCCTTCAGTCGGCGCTGGGTACCAAGTTACAGTTCAGCTCAGCTTACCATCCTCAGACCGACGGCCAAACGGAGTGCGTCAATCAGATTCTCGAAGATATGCTACGACTCTGCGCAATTGACTTCAAATCAAGCTGGGACAATCATCTACCGCTGGCCAAATTTGTATACAACAATAGCTATCAATCCAGTATTCAAATGGCGCTGTATGAAGCCTTGTACAGGCGCAAGTGCTGATCACCCATTTGCTGGAACGAAGTCGGAGAGCGGCAGATTCTCGGTCCGGAACTGGTTGAACAGACCGTGCAGAAGATTCGGCTCATTCGGGAAAGATTAAAGCCCGCACAGAGTCGTCAAAAAAGCTATACGGATATTCATCGTCGCCCCCTCGAGTTTCAAGTAGGCGATCACGTGTTTCTCAAAGTGTCGCCCATGCGGGGAGTTACTCGGTTTGGTGCGAAGGAAAAATTGAGTCCAAGATTCGTTTGGCCGTTCGAAATACTCGAGCGGGTCACCCCAGTGGCCTATAAAATTGCCTTACCGCCAGCACTTGAAGGTGTACACAATGTCTTCCATGTCTCTCAAATGCGGAAGTATGTGCACGACCCGAGCCACGTGGTAGATTTTGGCCAGCTGGAGCTAAAGTACGACTTATCCTACGTCGAAGAGCCAGTTCAAATCATAGAATGCAAGGATAAGCTGCTGCACAATCGAGCGATCCCTCTCGTCCGCGTCCTCTGAAGGAACCATTCGGTCGAAGAGTCGACGTGGGAGCTTGAATCGGAAATGAAGGAGAATTTTCCTTCGTTATTCTCGTAGAGGTAGGTTCTATCTTTAAGTTTCGAGGACAAATTTTTTTATTAGTTGGTTATGGTGTAGTGCCCCGCCCCTACATCGTGCCCCGTCTCCGTCCATGGGGTGCGCGAGAAAGGAACACTGTCGCTATCGATTCGGTCGGGACCGATAGGTCGGAATCGGCCGAGTCGATCGAACGGGAACGGTTGAATTAAGATCCATTCTATGTTAAGGAATGGCTTCTTCGGAACCAAGTCCCATATTCAGCGGGTTGTGCCTCGAGGATTGGCTCTGCGGCTAAGTCGGGAGAGACCTCCCGTTGCTCTGGTTTTCATGCCGCACTTGATTTGGCTTTGGCTTTGGTTTTCGTGAATGCGTTTTTCGTGAATGTTTTCGATGGGTTTTCATGACGCATTTTTGAGCTTCGCTTTCATATCGAATATCCTTGAATTATACAGTGTTCTAATTAGTTGCTTATGCGGTTGCAGGTGATCACGTAGGCGACGTCAGCGCAGCCAACCGGTCGCTATCTTGAAACAAGGCTAAGGCGAGTGGCTGACCTCCTTCGTCTCGTCCCTCTACTTCAAAACTCAATATGTGAAGTAAATGATTGCTTGTCATAATAGTGTAGAATCAAAGAAATCGTGGCACGATTCTTCATGAAACACTTGCTATCAAACTGCCGATTTTAAAAATGGAAAACGTGTTTCTTACGCAAATCCACTAGGCCTTGTGCGATCGCAAATTAGGTTCGCAAGACATCACGCCCGGGGGACGACTATCGATTCGACGGAATCGGGGCGTAACAGCTTCAGTGTCAGACATGAAGGTGGACAGGTTCAGGAGTTCAAATCTCGAAAGAACCGCATCGTCCGCTTGGTTGGACCAACCAAGGGTGAAGAAGCTCGTCGGAATGGTAACACGTTCCCGGGGAAGACGAAAGTCGGGAACAGTCAGCCAAGACTTATGGTGAGGTCGATCGTCAGGGACTTCAGTCTTTGTTGTGTCATTGATGTCGGTAGAATTACATTGGTACATCAGGTGTTACACATGGCAGTTAGTGTCGACGTGATGGTCGGGGGTCGGGGAGCTCGAGACGAAGGAAGATGTAAAGCAGCTCGGAGGATTGGAGATCAATGGCATGGAGGAGCAGGTATTCTGTCGTGGGATAAAATGTGTGGAGTACAATTAAGAACCCATGGGGTCAATACCCTCTCATCAGACTGGAGGGAAAGATTGTTAGAGTCGAGTCTGGATTCGATAACAACATATTTGTGGAATCTAAATCTAGTTAAATATTTAATTTGATTAGATTTGAATGTACATAATTAGGATTGTGTTATTTTAGGTATAATATGATTCTTATTTTAGAAAATCTTATTATAATTTAAAATAGGATGTTGATGGACTATTTTATACATCATAGGATTCATAATTTTGTACCTATTTAGAAAATCGTATTATGACTAGAATATGATTTTCTTATCCAAAATATATGGGGTGAGGGTGGAGGCACAAAGCACATCACAAAAGTGGAGATTCGGGGTGCTCGTCAACAGGAAATCTAAGATAAAGTTCGTACATTTCTCTTAGGATTTCGCTATCCAAGACAGGAGGAGGAAGGAGATCTAATCAATGAATCATCAACTTTGGTTAGAGAGATTACTACGGGATGGTGAGTGATCTCAATTGTAATCTTTTGTTTTATCTTCTTGAACGTGGTGAGGGGGTTGAACCTATTAGGACAAAGGGTTCAACATTAATTTTCGTCAATCTTGTAATTTTTATATGAGTTATAAATGTTAGAATTTGTCCAGGTGACGTTGTCATCGCCATATACTTATCTTTATTTGTACTTGGTGTCCGTTATACAGATGTTGGTTTGATCAGGTGGGTTGACAAAATGCTTTCGCACGTCCAATAAAATATTGAAAGACATTATGAGTTCCATTTCCAATAGAAATTAAACTAACCCTTGCTCTACATCTCATTCTGAAGTCGATGTGGCGTATGTTGTTATTGTCGGGGCCAATTTTTTGATGGAAAACTGAGAATTCGTAACAATTGTAGAAACAATCGTTATTACGTAACACTTCACAGAAGGTACGTAACAGAAATTCCATAAATGTAACACTTTACAGAAGGTGCACAGATTTCTACCAACGCAAACACTTCACCGAAGGTGCGCTAATAGAATTCTGATAAACGAAGAAGGTGACAGACGAAAGATGGAAAAACTCCTGCTGGGGTGAATGATCACCATTGCTCAAAGCTTTATTCGCCCCACACGAATAGCTTTCAGGAACAAGCAAGTTCGTCGGAGAACTTAGAAGTGCGCCAACAAAATGCTACATTACGCCTCATGAGCCCTTGAGCCTGAGCCCGAGTCCATGTCCGAGTCTGAGTCCGAGTCGCTAAGCCCCTATGGGGCTTAGCTCCCATAGGAATAAATTTTCTAAGAGCAAAAAGCTAGAAGCTTACCATGGAGCCTTATTCTTACCTCTTAGTAAAATCACCCATATGGTTTCCACCTTTGGGTCACCACCCATGTGCACATCCCAACAATACATAGAAGCCTATATATATTGAGATACCACATGGTGCATTTCCGATGTGGGACTAAAACCTCACTAAGCATGTAGAGAACAAGTTCTCTACATGTCAAGAATACAAATGCCCCAACAATTCTCCACATATCTCAATATATATGGGTTCGAGTGTTCCCCACAGTGACTGTCCATCATGCATTATGAGAGATGTCGCGATGACTTGAATCTTCCCGCATGGGTTAAAGAACAGACTATAATATAAGAATGGACTAAGCCTTAAATTCTGCACCATACCTGAAGTTGTTCCTACTCACATAATGTAGTCACATGTGCTTCTGGCTATGCACATTAAAGGCCCCGTGCCAGCCTAGTTTCAGTGTATACTTTTGGGCGTCTATAAGTTTATCCTCAAGAGACGGCATGATATCTCTGTCCATACACTATAGGTGAGTTCATTATAAAGAGACATGGCATGGAACGCTTTACGCTCCCCTTGCGGTGCTACGCCGCTATGACATGGCCCGAAGCCAAGGCATTACCCCTCCCTGGGAATCACCCCATATCTGGGAACCTTTGTAGTGTCATACTACTGTAGCATGAGGCAACTGCCTCTTTGTAGTGACAAACTACCAAGCATGAAGACTTAGGCTCCCTTGCGGTGTTACGCCGCAACGACATGGCTTGCAAGGCCGAGGCTTTATCCCTAACCGGGTACCTCATCGTGGTGTCGTGCCACTGTAACATGAGGAACTCCTCCTTTTTGTAGTACTGACTACACCCCTCTTTATTTTTAACATACAACATTAGGCTAACTGCCTATTTGCGGTGCTACGCCGCTGTGACTTGGCCTGCAAAGCCAAGGCTTTATCCTATTCCTGGGCATCACCCCACATATAGGAACCTCATCATGGAGTCACCCCACTATAGCATAGAGTTGCACTCCTTGTAGTGCTGCTCTACCGTGCTTCCTGTAAAGTACACCAAGCATTCACTCTGCCTGAGAACTCATTAAGGCAATTAAGCTAACCTTTCCACAGGAACCATTTTCTGCAGAAAACAACAGTAGACAACAGTGGTTATAGGTCCGTAACCTCTCCATGTCCAATAGAACATGTACCCACCGTTCCTGATATTCTTCCAGTTAATGGACCTCCCTTGAACCAAAAGCTAGATGCCTAGTAGATAAATCTTTGAACTAATAGCATAAAACTTTATGGTAGGAATACAATAACTAATATCAGAATACCTTCAAGCCTATTTTACATGCTGAGTCATCGACCAGCTGGCGCCTGAGATCCTTGGTGAACGGATCCACCAGGTTTTTCTGACTCCGAACATCAATCACTACAATTACACCTCTCTTAATAAGATCATGTACTGCCATGTGCTTTAACCGTACATACCTCTTCTTTCCGTTGAAGAGGTCATTTGATGCCACTGTCGCAATCGCCTGGTTATCGCAGTATATCAGTATTGTCGGTATTTATGCCCCAACCACTGGAAGATCATACATGAGCTCCCGAAGCCATTCTGCTTCCTCGGCTGCGGTGTCAAGTGTAAAGAACTCAAATTTTATGGATGACCGTGAGAGCATTGTCTGCTTCTTCGACTTATATGATATAGCAGCTGCACCTATTGTAAAAATGTATCCACCTGTGGACCTCTCGCTCTCCAAATCTGAGCACCAGCTGGCATCACTGAAGCCTTCCACTACATGTGGATCTCTGTTGTAGTACAGTGTATATGTCTGAGCCTTCTTGAGATATCTCATAACCCGTTTCACAGCCTTCCAGTGTTCAACACCAGGGTTGCTCGTAAAACGACTCAGCATTCCCACGACAAAAGCTATGTCAGGCCTTGTGGCAGTAGTAGCATACATCAAACTCTCGATTACGCTGGCATACTCCAGCTGCCTGACGCCTTCCCCTAAATTAGGCTTCAACTTCATATCACACCTGTACAGCGTATCGATCCCTGAAAGATCTCGATACCCATAACGAGTGATCATCTTCTCAATATAATGAGACGGTGACAGCGCTAGTCCAGTGTCTGTCCGGATGATCTTGATCCCTAAGATCACATCAGCTTCCTCCAAGTCCTTTATACTGAACTTGCTCGAGATGAACCATTTTATCTCCGTGACACAGCTCATATCCGTACCTAGGATAAGCATGTCGTCCACATACAGACAAACGATCACACCTTTTCCATCAGCGAACTTCGTGTAAACACACTTGTCCGTCTCGCTGACCATGTAGCTATTTGACCTTATAACCTTGTAAAATTTCTCATGCCATATCTTGGGAGCCTGTTTAAGATCGTACAAAGATTTTACCAACTTGCAGACTTTGTCTTTGTGAAACCCATACTTTGTGTAACTATTAAATAGTAATTTTAGTATTATTAATATTAGTACTTCTAAAATTATTATTATTATTATTATTATTATTATTAAATTCTGTTGAGTGCAAATTATTTCAAAAATTATTAATTTGGCTTTTTGGTTGCTGATCCAGACCCGAGCCCAGACCCGAGCTCGAACCCAGGCCTGAACCCTTCTCTTTTCCTATTAAATCTGATGGGTCAAAAAAAAAATATAATAATAATTTTTTTGAGAACTCTTTGTGCTGGTCACGATGGACCAGCACTTTTTCCTCACTCCAACTCACGTTCATCACTCTCACCTCAATTTTCTCCCTTCACTCCCTCTCACCCACACGTTTATCCCCCACTCCTTCCTTTATTCCTCACTCACTCACCCATTTTTCCACTTCACAGACCTTAACTACTCTCATTAGAGAAAGGAAATTCATTTCTCTTTTCACCATTCTCTCTCTCTCAGAGCTCTCCCTCTGGACCTAGCCCTAACCCCCAAATTTTCCCCCCCGCGCGCCCGCTGCGCGCGATTTCCGTCGTCCCCGAGGCCGACGCCTCCCCGCGGCCGCGCTGGCTCCCAGCACCGCCGGCGAGCCCAACCGCGCTGGCCCCGCACCCCCCGACGAGCGCCCGTTCCCGGCTGTCCCTGCGGCCGAGAGCTTCCCTCCGGCGATCCCTAGGTCCGGCCGGTGCTCCTCTCCCGCGGCCGAGCTTCCTCTCCGACCGCGCGACCTCCTCAAGCCCGATCGGCTCCCCGTCCGCGCGCGTCTTCCCGCGGCCGGTGGCCGTTCGCCCTAGCCGCCCCTGGTTGGCCCACTTCCTGCGGAGCCGCCGGCGTCCGCGCCCATGGCCCCGCTGTCGGGCACCGCCCCAGTGCTGTCCCTTTTCTGCGGGTTCCAACGCTCTCCGGCGCCCTCCTCGGCGGACCCCGTCGCTGTCCAGACCCTTCCCGCGCGGTTCTCCTCGCTGTCCGGAGACTCTCGAGTCCATGACGGCTCGACCCGAGTCCGAGGCCACCCTTCGGACTCCGTCATCAAGCCCCTCGGTAAATTCTTGATAATCACAGTAGTTCGTCCCTCCCCGTAGAGTCGATGATGATAGATCGGTCCCCCGGTTCCCTCTCGGGAATCCGGATAGCTGCGTTTTATAATTCGATTAGCTGCGTTAGAATAATTTCCTGTGTTTTTACTTGCTGGGTTAGTGTGAATTGGTTGATATTGGATTCCCGGACTTTTCGGGAATTATTTGGTGGTGTTGGAATTATTTCTGTGGTGCGAAAATTATTTTGGTGGATTTATGTGGATTATTTGGGTTGGAAATTATTTGCAGGAATTTGTTGGCGCACTTCCCAGTTTTGGGTTTGTCCCGGAATAGGGGAAGTGCTGCCTAAATTTTTACAAAATTATATTTTTTATTAATCTCAAAACTGGCTTTCGAAATGATTTACTAAAACCGATTTTCGGGCGACGACCGTACCGGTCTGTGGGCCCCGGCGAAATGCAAACGCACCGGTCCGACCGGACGTTGAGGCATAAACCGAAATTTGAGGAATGGACCGAGTCTGAGACTCCTAGCTTTCTTTTAATTATTATTTTATTTTTAGGCTAATTATTATAGTCATTTAAATTCTGCACTTTAATTATTTAATATTTCAGTCATTTTCTCTTATTTAATGTAAAAGAAATTGTACAGGGCATAAGTCCACCCTAGGACCATTAGCTGTGCCATTGTATTGTGTAGCGTAGTTTTATTTTATTTTCTGGTGGATGTGATCTTGGGTGGTTTGTGATTAGACGTATAATCGTAGTTAGAGCGTAATTTACTGATTAATTAAGAATTAATTAAATGGATGAAAATTAGTAAATAACTAGTTCATGATTTGTCATTAAAAGAAAACCATATTTTTATAAATATATTACAGAAACACAAAGTTTTCCAAAGTTAATTGATTATCGTGTTATTTCCAAATAATCCAGTTAACCGGCTTAATCGAACGCACATAGTTGCGACGTAAACGTTAGCTGTAGATTAATACAACTTAAAACCTGATTAGGACTTACTACTAGAGATTGCAACTAGTACACTTAGCCTGGTTATTCAAGGTTCTAAGTCGAGTTCTCAACTGTAGGAACTCGAAGTTACAACTGACGTTCTTTCTCGGTACCGACTCGTCTTTCCAGTCAATCTAATACAAGGCAAGTTACGATTTGTGTATTCCTGTATTTTATTTAGTAAAGTTAAGATGCATGTTAAACCACACTGCTGGCACGGAACTTTACCGACTGTTACTGTTACTGAATCTGGGACTGGGGGAATAGTGTAAACGTTTATGACCAAAGCCCCTACTGAACTGACTTTGTTAGCTTACCTCTCTCACACACGGGGATAAGCCATATCGTATCGCTAGGATACTACTGTTTAACCCAAGCCGGTCATAGACGTTTGCATATTCAAAACACACTGAACTGTTTTAAACTGCTGAAAATATTATTTCAACTGTTTATCTTGCACTTTCCAATTACTATTTAAGATATGAGATGCATATTTCGTTCTTGCTCCCTCCTGACTGGAGACAACATTTTAGGTAACACTGAGGATGACGAGCTATACTATAATAGCTACTATGACCCGGTTCTCTTCCCTGCGACGGTACTGGAGCCTTTTCCGGAGGACGCTGAACCTGGAACACTGAACCTGATGCTTAGATAGTTTCCTTTTTTCTGCATTTTTTCTTTTATTTGGAGTTTGTAGTTTTATTTCCAGCATTTCCCTTCCAGTTGTATTTTTGAATATTTTATCAAATAAAGTTTCAATTCCGAATAGAACAGTTGTGACAAATGTACTTGTGTTGTTGTGAATACCTGCAATGGAACAGCTTACTGCCGCCGTCTCACCACGGTGCAGGCTGGGCATGATCTGACTAGACCCAGAATATTGGGATCGGGTCGTGACATGTTTTCAGTGGTGGCCCATGCAGGTCTCGAACAAACAACAACCTAGGAAAACATACCTAGAAACAATTAGAACACTAGAACATTGATTTGTCACGACATAGGACCGATTATATAAATAAATATTTTTGCTTGATTATAGACCGGTAGGCTATCTTGCTTATGTGTGTGCATCCTAAACCTTCCAGAGAATGACCATTGACCAAATCCTGCTGGCGATGAGGTGTTATCTCCGGCTCATGCCCCATCTCCTCAACCAAGCCCAGGGTCTTTTACACTGGCGATTTCTACCTCATCTCAAACTGAATTGCATTTCCGTGGTGGAGTATTCATTTTTGTTGCTCCACTAGTACCAGCAATCATCTTCCAAATGGTTGCCCTATTTCAAGAAACCCTGGAGTTCCAGAAAGCTCAAGATGAAGCCCAGCGGGAACAGAAGAATATCACGAAAGAAGACACGAAGAACGTCATGGTGTAGCCTTAGTTATCCCCAACCAAGTTAGAGCAGAACTTTTGTCCTAGGAAGGATACCCCTGAATCTAGAAGATATTTGGGTCCCATCAAGTACTCTACTTTCCGGCAGTCTTGCCGTAAGAAGCTATGGGCTTGTAACTATTGCAATAGGCCTGGTCATCAGGTCGATAGTTGCCGCAAGAGATTGGGACAATGTTTGGCATATGGATCTGCTGAACATCGGGTAAAGGACTGCCCCTTATCTTTCCGTCAAACCAGAGCTCATAACCCAACAACATCTGTTAGACCACAATCTAGGGACCCTCTTCCTAACCAGCAGACCCTGCCCTTACAATGATGCGTGATGCATACTCGAGGTTCATAGAAAAGGAAGCAGTTGGAGACTGCTCATACAAGAGCCAGAACCATGAGGAATAGTACCTAGAACCGCTGTATAGCATCATCTTTTTGGATGTCCTTAGATCAATCATAAGAGTTTTGCTATAATTCTCCACATGGATAGAAGTTTTTGTTACACCCTTATGACAGATGTTTTCCTGATAGTCTCCCCGGATTATCCCAGATCTAGACATAGGATTCACCCTTGACCTAGTCCCTGGCTCTTTCCCTAAATTCTAAAGGATGTTACAGAGTCAACCCGAAGGTGGCCAAGAAGATGAAGGACCAGAGCAGTGCAGGCTCTAGGACTTATTCAGAGTGGAGTTTCACCTTAGGGAACACCTATCTTGTTTGTGCCCCAGAAGGATGGAACAACGGATGTGCATCAATTACCAGGCACTAAAGAACAAGTACTCTCTGTCGGGATCGAGGATCTGTTTGATCTGGTTGTGTGAAGTTAGAGTGTTTCGAAGTTTGACTTAAAATTTGACTTCCATCAAATCAAAGTCAGGAAAGAGGACATTTCTAAGACGGCGTTCAAACACCAAGTATGGGTAGTTTTCTTTGGTCATGACGTTGGACTGACCAATGCTCCTGCTGTGTTCATGAACCTCATGAACAGAGTTTTTATGAGTATTTGAATCGGTTCATCATCTCCATAGATAACATTCTGAAGACTGAAGAAGAGCATGAGGAACACCTGAGGAAGTTTTGGAAACTTTGAGGAAAAAGAAGTTTTATGGTAAGTTATCTGAACGTGGATTTTCTTTGACAAGGTGGACTTTTGGCCATGTTGTTAAGAGAAGAAATTTCGATGGAAGATAGCTGTTGTTGAAGAGTGGTATACCCCAAGTTCAATTCGGAAGTTTCTTGAACTTGGCCGGCTACTACCAGAGGTTCGTGAAGGATTTCGCCAAGATTGCTGAGCCGATGACGAAGCTCACTTAGAAGAATGAAGAGTTCATCTGAACGAAAGTTTGCCAGACGGCATTGAGGAGCTGAAGAAGAGACTTACCACTACACCAATCCTTGCGCTACCCGCAGGAACCGGTGGGTTCTCAATTTACAGTAATGCCTCTGGAAGAGGACTGGGCTGCGTTCTTCAACGACATGGGAAAGTAATTGCTTACACATGTAGGCAACTACAGACTCATGAGAAGAATCATTCCACGCCTAATTTGAATTGCTGCAATTATCTTTACTTTGAAGTTATGGAAGCATGATTTTTATGGAAAGGGAGTGAAAATTTATACGGACTATAAAAGTCTGAAATATGTCTTCACTCAGAAAGGGCTGAATGTTAGACTAAGAAGATGGTTGAAGCAGATAAAGGATTTCGACATCAACCTGCAGTACTATTCAGGTAAGGCTAATGTGGTCACTGATGCACTTGGTCGATACTGATGGCGAAGTTCTTAGCCAAGGAGTGGCACCTACTAGAAGACGTCGAGAAGCTTGGACTGGAGGTTATACTACCTGGAGATAGAAGGACGGAGCTGGATGCTGATACAGTATTGATGAAGTACGAGGCTGAGGGATAAAAATCAAGAGAACGTAGTTTCAAAACGAGGCACTTTGCAGGCTTAGAGATCAAGTGTTGGCAGGAACACTTGAGGGTTTCTAAATTAATCAGCATTAGAACTCTGAAGAATGGTGCGAGACTTTGCGTGTCGGCTGACAAACGGAGGAACGAGTTGATGGAAGAAATGCACCAGTCGCAGTATTCTATATATTCAGGAGATAATAAGATGTATCGGAATATGCCTCCATTGATTGGTGTTATGGAATAAAGAAGGACAATTCCAGGTATGGGATTAGATGCGAATTTGTCAACATGAGGAATTTAGCAAAAGGACAACAAGTTTGTTGGAGCCGTTGGACAATATGGAGTGGAAGTAGAAGCATATAACAATGAACTTTGAGTAAGGATTGCCTTGTTCCCAAGGAGGAAAGGGCACCAATTGGATTATAGTAAACCGACTGACTAAGTCAGCACACTTTATTTCCTTCAAAGTTGGTTTATCCACTAAGAAGTGGGCATCATTGTACGAGAGGCACATCTACCAGATTCATGGAGTACCGCGGGACGAGCAATCAGAGAGGTCAATCCAGACGCTTGAAGATATATTGAGTTTTGCGTCTTGAAATTTGGAAGGTCTTGGGAAGACCAATTGCATTCGGTGAAGTTTTCACCTACCAGAGGAACAATCAGTTTTGACGGAGCTGGAAATTGAGGCCAGGTACATCAGGCCATTTGAAGTTTAAGACGCGTTGGAAGTGGCGTACCAGTTAGCTCTACCAGCTAATCCTGAGTGTATGCAACGTCTTCTACGTCACAGCTCAGATGCTACACTTCGGATCCGAGTCACATTTTGGATAATTTAGAGCTCAAGTTTGGACTCAACTTTTCAGTGCCAGAGAAACCAGTTGCAAGCCTAGTCAGAGATGAGAAGAAAATCAGAATTCGAGCCATCACTTATTTTCTCATCTTTTCGTTCTAAACTTGACTGATGCTGACGAAGTTAGCCTAGTTTTGCAAGCTATATCTTTATCAAGCTTGATCATGACGATATTTTATTGGGTGCACCCACTAATATATTGTCTAATCAGGACCGGTGCATGATGGTCTGATCAACCTCGTGTACTTTGGTTCGCCTTTGTATTTTTCTGCATGGATGATATCATAAATAAAAACTTTTCCCTCAACCGTCTCATCCATGACTGCCTTGGAAATCCTTTTGGTTGGACCTGAGCTATGGGCACAGTACCCGTACATGTTTGTCTTTCCTACCTTACTTTAATTTCGAGGACGAAATTTTCTAAGGAGGGAAGATTTGTGAAACCCATACTTTGTGTAACTATTAAATAGTAATTTTAGTATTATTAATATTAGTACTTCTAAAATTATTATTATTATTATTATTATTATTAAATTCTGTTGAGTGCAAATTATTTCAAAAATTATTAATTTGGCTTTTTGGTTGCTGATCCAGACCCGAGCCCAGACCCGAGCTCGAACCCAGGCCTGAACCCTTCTCTTTTCCTATTAAATCTGATGGGTCAAAAAAAAAATATAATAATAATTTTTTTGAGAACTCTTTGTGCTGGTCACGATGGACCAGCACTTTTTCCTCACTCCAACTCACGTTCATCACTCTCACCTCAATTTTCTCCCCTTCACTCCCTCTCACCCACACGTTTATCCCCCACTCCTTCCTTTATTCCTCACTCACTCACCCATTTTTCCACTTCACAGAGCTTAACTACTCTCATTAGAGAAAGGAAATTCATTTCTCTTTTCACCATTCTCTCTCTCTCAGAGCTCTCCCTCTGGACCTAGCCCTAACCCCCAAATTTTCCCCCCCGCACGCCCGCTGCGCGCGATTTCCGTCGTCCCCGAGGCCGACGCCTCCCCGCGGCCGCGCTGGCTCCCAGCACCGCCGGCGAGCCCGACCGCGCTGGCCCCGCACCCCCCGACGAGCGCCCGTTCCCGGCTGTCCCTGCGGCCGAGAGCTTCCCTCCGGCGATCCCTAGGTCCGGCCGGTGCTCCTCTCCCGCGGCCGAGCTTCCTCTCCGACCGCGCGACCTCCTCGAGCCCGATCGGCTCCCCGTCCGCGCGCGTCTTCCCGCGGCCGGTGGCCGTTCGCCCTAGCCGCCCCTGGTTGGCCCACTTCCTGCGGAGCCGCCGGCGTCCGCGCCCATGGCCCCGCTGCCGGGCACCGCCCCAGTGCTGTCCCTTTTCCGCGGGTTCCAACGCTCTCCGGCGCCCTCCTCGGCGGACCCCGTCGCTGTCCAGACCCTTCCCGCGCGGTTCTCCTCGCTGTCCGGAGACTCTCGAGTCCATGACGGCTCGACCCGAGTCCGAGGCCACCCTTCGGACTCCGTCATCAAGCCCCTCGGTAAATTCTTGATAATCACAGTAGTTCGTCCCTCCCCGTAGAGTCGATGATGATAGATCGGTCCCCCGGTTCCCTCTCGGGAATCCGGATAGCTGCGTTTTATAATTCGATTAGCTGTGTTAGAATAATTTCCTGTGTTTTTACTTGCTGGGTTGGTGTGAATTGGTTGATATTGGATTCCCGGACTTTTCGGGAATTATTTGGTGGTGTTGGAATTATTTCTGTGGTGCGGAAATTATTTTGGTGGATTTATGTGGATTATTTGGGTTGGAAATTATTTGCAGGAATTTGTTGGCGCACTTCCCAGTTTTGGGTTTGTCCCGGAATAGGGGAAGTGCTGCCTAAATTTTTACAAAATTATATTTTTTATTAATCTCAAAACTGGCTTTCGAAATGATTTACTAAAACCGATTTTCGGGCGATGACCGTACCGGTCTGTGGGCCCCGGCGAAATGCAAACGCACCGGTCCGACCGGACGTTGAGGCATAAACCAAAATTTGAGGAATGGACCGAGTCTGAGACTCCTAGCTTTCTTTTAATTATTATTTTATTTTTAGGCTAATTATTATAGTCATTTAAATTCTGCACTTTAATTATTTAATATTTCAGTCATTTTCTCTTATTTAATGTAAAAGAAATTGTACAGGGCATAAGTCCACCCTAGGACCATTAGCTGTGCCATTGTATTGTGTAGCGTAGTTTTATTTTATTTTCTGGTGGATGTGATCTTGGGTGGTTTGTGATTAGACGTATAATCGTAGTTAGAGCGTAATTTACTGATTAATTAAGAATTAATTAAATGGATGAAAATTAGTAAATAACTAGTTCATGATTTGTCATTAAAAGAAAACCATATTTTTATAAATATATTACAGAAACACAAAGTTTTCCAAAGTTAATTGATTATCGTGTTATTTCCAAATAATCCAGTTAACCGGCTTAATCGAACGCACATAGTTGCGACGTAAACGTTAGCTGTAGATTAATACAACTTAAAACCTGACTAGGACTTACTACTAGAGATTGCAACTAGTACACTTAGCCTGGTTATTCAAGGTTCTAAGTCGAGTTCTCAACTGTAGGAACTCGAAGTTACAACTGACGTTCTTCCTCGGTACCGACTCGTCTTTCCAGTCAATCTAATACAAGGCAAGTTACGATTTGTGTATTCCTGTATTTTATTTAGTAAAGTTAAGATGCATGTTAAACCACACTGCTGGCACGGAACTTTACCGACTGTTACTGTTACTGAATCTGGGACTGGGGGAATAGTGTAAACGTTTATGACCAAAGCCCCTACTGAACTGACTGTGTTAGCTTACCTCTCTCACACACGGGGATAAGCCATATCGTATCGCTAGGATACTACTGTTTAACCCAAGCCGGTCATAGACGTTTGCATATTCAAAACACACTGAACTGTTTTAAACTGCTGAAAATATTATTTCAACTGTTTATCTTGCACTTTCCAATTACTATTTAAGATATGAGATGCATATTTCGTTCTTGCTCCCTCCTGACTGGAGACAACATTTTAGGTAACACTGAGGATGACGAGCTATACTATAATAGCTACTATGACCCGGTTCTCTTCCCTGCGACGGTACCGGAGCCTTTTCCGGAGGACGCTGAACCTGGAACACTGAACCTGATGCTTAGATAGTTTCCCTTTTTCTGCATTTTTTCTTTTATTTGGAGTTTGTAGTTTTATTTCCAGCATTTCCCTTCCAGTTGTAGTTTTGAATATTTTATCAAATAAAGTTTCAATTCCGAATAGAACAGTTGTGACAAATGTACTTGTGTTGTTGTGAATACCTGCAATGGAACAGCTTACTGCCGTCGTCTCACCATGGTGCAGGCTGGACATGATCCGACTAGACCCAGAATATTGGGATCGGGTCGTGACAGTCTTCAAGACCCTTGACGACAAATCCCTCTGGTTGTTGCATATAAATCTCTTCGGTCAGCTCGCCATTTAGAAAAGACGTTTTCACATCCATCTGATGTATCACCATCTTATGTATCGCTGCGAGAGCAATCAACATTCTGATGGTAGTCATCCGGGCTAGTGGAGAATACGTGTCAAAGTAGTCGATTCCCTGCTTCTGAGAAAACCCTTTGGCTACAAGCCTAGGGTTAAACTTGTCAATAGTTTCGTCTGCTTTCATCTTCTTCTTGAAGATCCATTTGCATCTGATGGGTTTTGCTCCTTCAGGAAGATCAACCAACACCCAAGTATTATTGGAGGTGATGGATTCAATTTTATTATCAATCGCCTCCCTCCAGAAAACTGTGTCTCTAGTCTTCATCGCCTCATCATAGGTAAGCGAATCTGCTTCCACATGATAGGTGACAAAGTCACTTCCGAAGTCTTTCGGCCTTCTCACTCGCTTCGTTGACGGCTCAGCGAGATCTGGTTCAACCGTTGTTTTAACAACAACATCTTCTTGGACCACATCTTCATTGAAGACCTGCGCACCCCCATTATTCTCCGGAACATCCGCAAGAACAATATTCTTGTACCTTGCAAATTTGTCTTCAAAATATTCTGCGTCGCGAGATTCAATGATATGATTTGACTCAATATCAAGAAATCACCGAGCATCACTCTTCTGAATCTTCAAATCTGGAAGCTTGACATATGCCAGACACCCCCCCTACACGAATGACATTCAAGTTAGGTCTGACTTTGAACCAGAGTTCATGAGGAGTAATGTCAGAAGTTGCATGAGGCACCCTATTCAGCATAAAAGTGGTCGTCAGTGCAGCTTCTCTCCAGTAGCACTTAGGAAGACCCGCAGTCAACAGCATTGAGTTTATCATTTCTGTCAACGTCCTGTTCTTTCTCTCAGCTACTCCGTTGGATTGAGGAGAGTACGGAGCCGTAGTCTCATTGACAATTCCATGTTCTTTGCAGAACGATGCAAATTCATAAGACCTGTACTCCCCACCCCGATCATTTCTTATTCTTTTGAGTTGTTGTCCAGTTTCCCACTCAGCTTCGGCCCTGAAGTCCTTAAACTTTTCAAATGCTTCATCTTTAGCCTTCAGCAAGTAGACGAATGCATACTTAGAGAAGTCATCGATGAAGGTTATGAAATACTTCATCCCGGCCTTTGTAGAGAACTGTTTGAAGTCACAGATATCTGAGTGTACTAACACCAGAAGATCTATACTTCGATTAATCCGAGGAAAGGGTTTTCTTGTGATCTTAGTTTGAGCAAAAACTTCATATTTCTCTACCTTACCCCTACACTTGGAGATAAGCCCTAGACTAGACATTATGTTAATTCGTTTAGAATGAACATGTCCTAGCCTATTATGCCACAACTCAAAAGTATAAGCAGAATGAGTGATTGCATTAACAACATTGAACTGATTTACAAGCTGAATTTTGAACATTCCTTCGGTATAAAAAGCTTTTCCGAAATATGTTCTCCTGATAGACATCACCATCTGGCCAGCATTGATGTCCATCCTGAGGTCTGCTTTACAGAGTAGGCCTCCTGAGATCAGGTTCTTGGCGATAGCAGGTACATGCTTCACGCCTTGAAGCGTCAGAGACTTGCCAGAAGTCAGCTTCAATACCACTGTCCCGATCCCAAGCACTTCAACTTGTTCCTGATTCGCTACCATAACCACATCAGAAGTAGGGGTGTAGGTAGTGAACCACTCCTTGCTGGAGCAAATATGGCAGTTGGCTCCAGTATCTACCCACCAGTCAGCATCAGTTCCTACCGCATCAACCTGCACAATCATAGTAACAACATCAGTGATCATAGTTACCTTACTAGGCTCTCCTTACTCCGATTGCTTGGCTTTTGCTTTGCACTCATTCTTAAAGTGGCCCTTCTTGCCATACTTGAAGCAAGCCAAGTGGGACTTTGGCTTCTTCTTCTTCATTGAAGTACCATTGACTTTTAGATTGTCAAGGTCCTTCTTCATGCTTGGGAAGCCGTATGCTTTTTCTTTGGTTCCCTTGAATGCACCAGATTGGCGTTAGCCAATTGCTTGGACAGTGTGCCACTTTCAGTTGAGCTCGCATCTGGTCCTTAACATAGATTTCCTGCAGGAGATCTTCAAGGGTGATCTCCAGCTTCTTCCTATGCATGTTTGCATAGAACTTGCTCCACCCAGCGGGGAGCTTTGAGACAATCCCTCCAACAACAAACTTGTCGGGGAGGGACATCGCCTCGTCTTCCAGCTTCTGTCATAGTTTCAGAAACTCCTTTACCTGCGGCAGCATAGAATTTTCGTCCTCAAAGAACCACTTGTGATATCTTTCAACCACAAAGATTTTACTGCGGTTCTTGTCTTCTTCGTAGAGTTTTTCTAGAGACTCCCATATGCCTCTAGCGATAGTCTTCTTAGAATAGGATTCTGCAAGGGAATCTTCCATAGCATTCAGGATAAGCAGTCTGCAAATACTATTTTTCCTTCTCTATTTTGTTTGAAGTTTAGTAGCCGCGATGATTGCGGCAGCAGACCCAACATCTGGAACAATAGGTTCTTCCTCCAGAAGCACGTGATCTACGTCTTTGAGTTGAAGGATGAGATAAACCTTCCTCTTCCAGACTTGGTAATGTTCTCCATCAAACTTTTCTAACTTACAAAAGTCAGAATTGAAGAGTGAAACATTAACGTTTTCCATCGTAGCGATAAAGCTTTGAGATTATTAGTGCCGGGGCACAATTTTTTGATGGAAAACTGAGAATTCGAAACAATTGTAAAAACAATCGTTATTACGTAACACTTCACAGAAGATACGTAACAGAAAATCCACTAATGCAACACTTCACAGAAGGTGCACAGATTTCTACCAACGTAAACACTTCACCGAAGGTGCGCTAATAGAATTCTGATAAACGAAGAAGGTGACAGGCGAAAGATGGAAAAACTCCTGCTGGGGTTGTAACACCCAGTTTTTCAGATGAGGGTAATTTTGAAATTTTGTAATTATAATTATTACTTATTGATAATTATTTTATATTATGATTTTTAGTGATTTTTAATCATTTTTAAACTATTTAAAATTATGACTTGTGATTTTGACATTTTACTATTGTTTGGTTTTAATTTCGAGGAATTTGTCACCCCCAGTTTTCAGAAACAGGAGTATTTTTGTCATTTTGTATTTTTGAAATATTTTTGAAATATTTTTGAAAATTATTTTATTATTTATGATATTGTTTTGGGGTTATTTGAGTCGGGTTCGAATTTCAGCTCAATCCTGCTTGAACGGGAACCCGGGGGTAGTGTTGACTTTAGTGGACCCACACATTAGTTAGCCATGGGCCACATGATAGAAATATTTTAGTTAAAGGTTAGACTAATTATTATGGATAAGGTTAGTGTGATTAGAGACTTTAGAATGACTAATTTAGCCCCAACCAATTAGCCCTTTCCTAATACTAATAGAATAGGTTAGTGGGGACATTTTGGACCTTACCATAATAGAACAAATAGCCCCATATGGCCAGCCACTTTGGGAGAGGATAGGCTCAAGTTTATTTCATTATTCTCATCCACACTCTCTCTCTTGTTCTTCCCCAAATTTCTAGAGAGCAATCCCTAGCAATTTCTCCACCAAATCCTTCCATTTCGCCACCAAATCTTCTTCTTTCCTTCTCCATTCTAGCCAAGGAGGAAGCTACCTAAGTTTGGGAGGATTCGGAGCTCGTTCGTGTCCTTTTGGAATCTCTACGTGTCGGTGTCGCTTCGGGAAGGCTTTTCTTCGATTCGATCTACCGGTAGGTATAAATCCCTTCTCCTTTTCATTTTCTCATGCATATAGGTCTATTTTGAACCCATAGGAAAGACCTCCATGGTTGTATCTCCATTTGTGTCCATTTCGTGTCCATTTGGAGATCATAGGAGTGTCCTTTGTGTTGTGGTTGTGTCCATGTGGGAAAATCCTAAATTTGGACACACTATGTGTTGTTGTTATGTATGAATGAATTATTACATGTTTAATCTCATATTTTTGTATTGGAGATGTGTTCTATAGTGTCTCATATATATATATTAGTGTAGAGAGTGAGTTCTTGATATATTATGTTATATACTTGTGTTCTTTTGTCTCAAACTACCCAAATTCGTCATAATTTTTATCCACGTTTTTAGTAGCAATAACAACTTAGAAATGTCATAATTTTTAGCTTAAAACTCCGATTTATCTCCCATTTTTTTAAAAGAACCGTATCGAAGTTAGCTTTCTAAATATATGTTTTAATAAGCCAAATTCTTTCTGTAACTTTCTGTAGAATTATTTGAGTGTCAGTTGTACGAAAGACGAACGCGTTTCGGTATTTTTGCGATTTTGGGAGCTTCCGGACACGAAAATGCGATCCGTTTGATGTTTCGGAAAGCAAACATGAAGTAATACAACATACTTTAATCCTAGAATTTAGTAAATGCCCAATTGGTACAGTATTGATTTTAAGTAAAAGAGTGACTATACGATATATGCATTTTGTGTAACCTATGAGCCTATGTAGTATAGATATTAAATGAATATAGGGTATGTAATGCATGATATGTTAGATGAATGAAATGATATATATATGATATATATATCCTATTTACATTAATGTATATAAATGGTTGAATGCAAGCATGTAGGAATACAATTAATATAATATATGTAAGCAATGCATAAATGCATGAATGAAAGAATGATATACAATACATGCATGAAAGTATATAATGAACTCTAGATATAAATGCAAGGTATATATGTAATGATAGATATGAATGCATAATGTATAAATATTGTAAATGCAATATCAGATTTCATATGTAGACATAGAACCAATGCATAGCTGATATTTAGATTGAATGTTAGTTCATTTTAGGTTGTTCGAACACTGAACTGTCCATGTAAGCATATATACCTTCCTTTTCCTATTGCCAAGCCAATTTTAGTTTACAATATAGTGGAATGTCTATGAATGTAATGTTAACCTTCAACCCCTTAATTCAAAATGTTAGTTAATTTCAGTATTAGACAATGCATGAGCTATACGCATATGGAATGTTGGCTTAATGGCAAATTTCAGATAACATGATTCATTTTATGTGGTTAGTTACAACAGTTTATGGGATAGCTCACTTTAGTTTATATGTAAATGTGGAACTAAACTGAGAATGAACTTTACCCTCTGCACAAGGACACCCCACTCTATATCAACCACCATACCATGTAACCCTTCTCTAAATGATTGCTATAATATATATAGATTTATGTAAAGTATAGATGCATGTTAGTTATAACTTAAATAGTCTCTACTCTAATGTATATAGATGTATACTTGTAGCCATGCATGTTAAGTATAATACATGTGTAATGTAGATGGGTTAGATTTGTGCCATGTGTAGTGTAAACTCATAACTAGTGTTGATTTCTCTTTTCATGTACACCTCCATGTTCACACACACACACATAGCTTTACATGTTAGTTCTTTTCTCTTATATATATATATATATATATATATATATATATATATATATATATATATATAATGTTGAATATGTTGAATATTCAACATTATATATATATAATGTTGAATATATATGTAAAATATATATATATATATATATATATATATATATATATATATATATCTATATATATATATATATATATATATATATATATATATATATATAATGTTGAATATGCATGAATGTGATGTATCTTGATATGTGACTTGTGTTGGCTTGTATAGCCTTGGATTTGTATGGTGTGTACTAGCTAGGGTAGACTGGTTAGGCCTAGTGAGACTTCGTTGAGTCTATGTTGACCCAGTTGACCTAGCTTTGACTAGATAGTTGACTAGAGTTGACTAAGTGTTGACTTTAGCCTAGTTTGACCTAGACAGCATGTAGATGCATTGTAGCTGTCTATTTTCTTATTTTAGACATGTTGTAACTTGTGTTGCTCTGATTAGGAGACAGACACCTCTCCTCAGGCAGTACATTTACTTCAGATATTCAGATACGAGGCGAGTACATTCTCTGACCGTTTCATACTTGCCTGGATTTACATTCTTGCTCTAGATTACTGTACTTGATGCTGACACGATTGTTATCATGGATTGGTACTATAAGGATCTTCTTTTGGGATGTTATCCCCATGTATTCACTAGATACATATTGTGATGTGCGTTTCACTTCCATATTGTATTTACTGAATACCTATATCCTTGTACACTCATTGTGCATATTGTACTCTCATTATCACATGAGTTCCAGAAATAGACCATTGTACACTATTGTATAACATTGTACAACTATTGTATAACATTGTACACCTATTGTATAATATTGTACATCTATTGTATAACATTGTACACTATTGTGCAAGATAACGTAACTGGAGTGGATCCTTGTGTATTGATTGGGGAGGGGGAGTAGAATTGGTTATGTAATCAAATCCTATTGTACAACATTGTATAACTATTGTATATGTCTATTGTACACCCACGTACAATGGAGTTACCATTGCATTTTTCTAGACCGTTTACATAACCATATTGTACTCTAAATTATAGTAGGCTTACAGTTCTTACATATCATATTTAGATATTTTCTGTTATCAAATCTCTACTATTTTTCATACACTTCTTTCTTTTAGCGTTTCATGTACCTTACTCTATTACATGCTTTATATTTCCTAACATGATATGAACTGCGTGAGATGTTTTGTGCTCGCTCCCGTCCTGACTGGACCTGTTGAAAATTTTACAGAGGATGATGAGGAACCCTGCACCCTTACTTGGAGTTTGCCTAGTTGACACTCGCGACCTGGACCCCTGGGGAGGTTCAGGCAGCTGTTCAGGATGATGCCTTGTATAGTGTAGATAGCTTAGACTGTTCCTTCTTTTCATGCTTAGTTGTTGTCTTTATTTTCAGAGTTGTATATTTTTGAGATGTTGAGACTTCTATTCCATTTCTGCTGTACCTCAGTTAAGGATTTCTTATCTATTTCTATCGTGCTACATTCTACCTTAGATTGTGATTGAGTTGTACCTCGGTGTTGGCTTCCTTCTGGAGAGTATATTTCATGTTATGTAGTTATAGTTCATGACCTAGAACAGCGTTCTACCGCCGACACTGCGGCGTAGGCTGGGCGTTGTTACGTTCTCGTACCCTCACGGTGGGTGCGGGTCGTGACACATTTTTAGTGGTGGCCCATGCAGGTCGAGTTTATGTAGTGGTATTCGAACTAGAGTATCACTACAGCCTGCAGTAGGATTAGGATATTTTGGAGGTACTCAATCACATTAGGAAAAACTCTTAATCAAATTCTTTTTTGTCAAAAATTGTTGCTTATTGACTTTCCTTGAATATAAACTGTCATCCTTTGAATTTTCGCTTCATTCTCAGAAATTGCTTCTTGTTTGATTAGTTTTCATGATGGTTATGAAGACACGATCTCATCGCTTCGGTTCGGGGGATACTATCGAGATGCTGGCCACCTCTCGTCCTGTTCATCAGGGCCTCGAGACCGCAGCTTCTGTTGTGCTGACTCAGGTTGGCGTTTCTGCTACATTGGAGGTGCACATCTATCTGTATAGAGATTTTCTCCCATTATTTCTGATTTTTCTCAGCATCGGTGATTCATGCAGCATCAGCAGCAGACCAGGAAAAGCTAGCAGGGCGAGCTATCGTCAGGACAGTCAAGGATGCGCAGACCATTGGAGATCTTACTGCAAATTTCGTTCTTCTCAATTCCATTCCCGCAATTGTCTTTTACAATTACCTTGAAATCCGATTCCATCTGTTCCTTGTTGATTGATTAATTTTGTCATATTACTCTTTTGTTGTGTTTGTTTTTTCTTCTGAGAAAATCATATGGGCTAGGTCACCTAAATCATGGAATCTAGAATCCTCGATAGTCGTGTTAGTTGGCATAGTGAGGACATGTAGTCAGATTTTGGATGTATTCTCGGGTACGGGAATGTTTTCGCCGTCGCATACGGCAGTGCGAAAATTTTAAATACCATGAACCTAGAGGTACGTACCTTAGTCAATGACTCTGTGATTATCGTAGCCTTGCTCACTAGCATGATGAAGACTCTGGACAACATAATTTTGGACAGACGCATATGATTAACAGATTGTATCTTGAGAAGGTTTAAACATCATACCCTTTTGATTGTTATAAATGACTTAGGAGTAGGGATATTTACTTTTGTAGAGCTTATTCATAGGCAGTTCCTTCATAGTATAATGGTATGATGACTTGTAGAGTATCTGTACCCTAGAGGTGATAGTTAGCATTGGTGTTAGAATAGTAACCCATTGCAGATAATTCTCCTGTTATCTATAATACCAACCAGTTACACATAGGATGTTAGTATGCCTTACATCCTTGATGATTATTACTACTTTTCCTTACCTTTTCCAGGGAGGCACCCATGACCAGAGCCTGCCTTTGAGTATAGTTGTAGTTTTACCTAAGACCGAGAGGTCTATTTGCATAGATAGATTGCAGATGATATTGGCATATGGGATATAGGTTAGTTGGTATCTATAGGCCATTGTTGTATAGGGTTATAAACATGTTGTTTAGCCTATACTTGGTTCAGTTTTCCATTTTAGTTAAGTTCCCTTCGTGTTGAGTTCCTTTGTGTTGATCACCTTTATAGGCAGTGTACAGACCCTTCACTAGATACCATGTCCCCTTGATTCAGACCATTCATCCTTAGACTAGTTCTAAGCATTGTTTTAGACCCTTATAAGTTTAGTCTGTCTTAACCCTTGGTTGATCAGTCATGTATATATATAGATGATATACTTAGGATATATGTGATGGGTTATTGTTCTTGAGCATATATATATATATATGTGGTATTTGATATTCATGTGCTTAGCTTGTAGGTATTTAGTTATAGGTGACTTGATATGATTGAGAAGTTAAGAGCTAGTCTATTATAGAGTTTCTCTTTTGCTAAATTCTAGTTGCCAACACCTAAATAGCTAGCATAGGTAAAACCCTAAGAAGTTGACCAGTTGATGACCAAGTACTTGGATGTTGAGAAATTGACTAGTGATTGACCCTTGACTATGTTTGACCTAGAAGGGGGTGCAATCATCTTAATTTCGAAGACGAAATTTTTATAAGGTGGGTAGGATTGTAACACCCAGTTTTCCAGATGAGAGTAATTTTGAAATTTTGTAATTATAATTATTATTTATTGATAATTATTTCATATTGTGATTTTTGGTAATTTTTAATCATTTTTAAACTATTTAAAATTATGACTTGTGATTTTGACATTTTACTATTGTTTGGTTTTAATTTCGAGGAATTTGTCACCCCCAGTTTTCAGGAACAGGAGTATTTTTGTCATTTTGTATTTTTGAAATATTTTTGAAATTTATTTTATTATTTATGATATTATTTTGGGGTTATTTGAGTCGGGTTCGAATTTCAGCTCAATCCGACTTGAAACGGGGACCCGGGGGTAGTGTTGACTTTAGTGGACCCACACATTAGTTAGCCATGGGCCACATGATAGAAATATTTTAGTTAGAGGTTAGACTAATTATTATGGATAAGGTTAGTGTGGTTAGAGACTTTAGAATGACTAATTTAGCCCCAACTAATTAGCCCTTTCCTAATACTAGTAGAATAGGTTAGTGGGGACATTTTGGACCTTACCATAATAGGACAAATAGCCCCATATGGTCAGCCACTTTGGGAGAGGATAGGCTCAAGTTTATTTCATTATTCTCATCCACACTCTCTCTCTTGTTCTTCCCCAAATTCCTAGAGAGCAATCCCTAGCAATTTCTCCACAAAATCCTTCCATTTCGCCACCAAATCTTCTTCTTTCCTTCTCCATTCTAGCCAAGGAGGAAGCTACCCAAGTTTGGGAGGATTCGGAGCTCGTTCGTGTCCTTTTGGAATCTCTACGTGTCGGTGTCGCTCCGGGAAGGCTTTTCTTCGATTCGATCTACCGGAAGGTATAAATCCCTTCTCCTTTTTATTTCCTCATGCATATAGGTCTATTTTGAACCCATAGGAATGACCCCCATGGTTGTATCTCCATTTGTGTCCATTTCGTGTCCATTTGGAGATCATAGGAGTGTCCTTTGTGTTGTGGTTGTGTCCATGTAGGAAAATCCCAAAATTGGACACACTATGTGTTGTTGTTATGTATGAATGAATTATTACATGTTTAATCTCATATTTTTGTATTGGAGATGTGTTCTATAGTGTCTCATATATATATTAGTGTAGAGAGTGAGTTCTTGATATATTATGTTATATACTTGTGTTCTTTTGTCTCAAACTACCCAAATTCGTCATAATTTTTATCCACGTTTTTAGTAGCAATAACAACTTAGAAATGTCATAACTTTTAGCTTAAAACTCCGATTTATCTTTCGTTTTTTTTAAAAGAACCGTATCGAAGTTTGATTTCTAAATATATAAGCCAAATTCTTTATGTAACTTTCTGTAGATTTATTTGAGTGTCAGCTGTACGAAAGACGAACGCGTTTCGGTATTTTTGCGATTCCGGGAGCTTTCGGACACGAAAATGTGATCCGTTTGAAGTTTCAGAAAGCTAACATGAAGTACTACAACATTCTTTAATCCTAGAATTTATTGAATACCCAATTGGTACTGTATTGGTTTTAAGTAAAAGAGTGACTATACGATATATGCATTTTGTGTAACCTATGAGCCTATGTAGTATGGATATTAAATGAATATAGAGTATGTAATGCATGATATGTTAGATGAATGAAATGATATATATATGATATATATATCCTATTTACATTAATGTATATATATAGTTGAATGCAAGCATGTAGGAATGCAATTAATGTAATATATGTAAGCAATGCATAAATGCATGAATGAAAGAATGATATACAATACATGCACGAAAGTATATAATGAATGCTAGATATAAATGCAAGGTATATATGTAATGATAGATATGAATGCATAATGTATAAATATTGTAAATGCAATATCTGATTTCATATGTAGACATAGAACCAATGCATAGCTGATATTTAGATTGAATGTTAGTTCATTTTAGGTTGTTCGAACACTGAACTGTCCATGTAAGCATATATACCTTCGTTTTTCTATTGCCAAGCCAATTTTAGTTTTCAATATAGTGGAATGTCTATGAATGTAATATTAACCTTCAACCCCTTAATTCGAAATGTTAGTTAATTTCAGTATTAGACAATACATGAGCTGTATGCATATGAGATGTTGGCTTAATGGCAGATTTCAGATAACATGGTTCATTTTATGTGGTCAGTTACACCAGTTTATGGGATAGCTCACTTTAGTCTATATGTAAATGTGGAACTAAACTGAGAATGAACTTCACCCTCAGCACAAGGACACCCGACTCTATATCAACCACCATGCCATGTAACTCTTCTCTAAATGATTGCTATAATATATATAGATTTATGTAAAGTATAGATGCATGTTAGTTATAACTTAAATAGTCTCTACTCTAATGTATATAGATGTATACTTGTAGCCATGCATGTTAAGTATAATACATGTGTAATGTAGATGGGTTAGTTTTGTGCCATGTGTAGTGTAAACTCATAACTAGTGTTGATTTCTCTTTTCATGTACACCTCCATGTTCACACACACACACATAGCTTTACATGTTAGTTCTTTTCTCTTATATATATATATATATATATATATATATATATATATATATATATATATATATATATATATAATGTTGAATATGCATGAATGTGATATATCTTGAAATGTGACTTGTGTTGGCTTGTATAGCCTTGGATTTGTATGGTGTGTACTAGCTAAGGTAGACTGATTAGGCCTAGTGAGACTTCATTGAGTCTATGTTGACCCAGTTGACCTAGCTTTGACTAGATAGTTGACTAGAGTTGACCAAGTGTTGACTTTAGTCTAGTTTGAGCTAGACAGCATGTAGATGCATTGTAGCAGTCTATTTTCTTATTTTAGACATGTTGTAACTTGTGTTGCTCTGATTAGGAGACAGATACCTCTCCTCAGGCAGTATATTTACTTCAGACATTCAGATACGAGGCGAGTACATTCTCTGACCATTTCATACTTGTCTGGTTTTACATTCTTGCTCTAGATTACTGTACTTGATGCTGACACGATTGTTATCACGGATTGGTACTATAAGGATCTTCTTTTGGGATGTTATCCCCATGTATTCACTAGATATATATTGTGATGTGCGTTTCACTTCCATATTGTATTTACTGAATACCTATATCCTTGTACACTCATTGTGCATATTGTACTCTCATTATCACATGAGTTCCAGGAATAGACCATTGTACACTATTGTATAACATTGTACAACTATTGTATAACATTGTACACCTATTGTATAACATTGTACACTATTGTGCAAGATAACGTAACTGAAGTGGATCATTGTGTATTGATTGGGGAGGGGGAGTAGAATTGGTTATGTTATCAAATCCTATTGTACAAGATTGTATAACTATTGTATATGTCTATTGTACACCCACGTACAATGAAGTTACCATTGCATTTTTCTAGACCGTTTACATAATCATATTGTACTCTAAATCACAGTTGGCTTACAGTTCTTACTTATCATATTTAGATATTTCCTGTTATCAAATCTCTACTGTTTTTCATACACTTCTTTCTTTCAGCGTTTCATGTACCTTACTCTATTACTTGCTTTATATTTCCTAACATGATTTGAACTGCGTGAGATATTTTGTGCTCGCTCCCGTCCTGACTGGACCTGTTAAAAATTTTACAGAGGATGATGAGGAACCCTGCACCCTTACTTGGAGTTTGCCTAGTTGACACTCGCGACCTGGACACCTGGGGAGGTTCAGGCAGCTGCTCAGGATGATACCTTGTATAGTGTAGATAGCTTAGACTGTTCCTTCTTTTCATGCTTAGCTGTTGTCTTTATTTTCAGAGTTGTATATTTTAGAGATGATGAGACTTCTATTCCATTTCTGCTGTACCTCAGTTGAGGATTTCGTATCTATTTCCATCGTGCTACATTTTACCTTAGATTATGATTGAGTTGTACCTCGGTGTTGGCCTCCTTCTGAAGGGTATATTTCATGTTATGTAGTTATAGTTCATGACCTAGAACAGTGTTCTACCGCCGACACTGCGGCGTAGGCTGGACATTGTTACGTTCTCGTACCCTCACGGTGGGTGCGGGTCGTGACAGGGGTGAATGATCACCGTTGCTCAAAGCTTTATTCGTCCCACACGAATAGCTTCCAGGAACCAGCAAGTTCGTCGGAGAACTTGGAACACTCTTGCTCTTCTGACTCCTCGGATGAACACGAACTCCCGTGCAAAACTCAACGCTGGTACAATACCACTCTTCTCTCTCACAACCTGTGTATTCGACCCTTACTGTGAGAGAGAAGGAGGAGACCTTATATAAGCCCCTGCAACAATTGTCCGATTAGCACAATGTTAGGGACGTGGTAATAACCATCCCGAACATGGAGCAACCGCTCAGAACATGCAAAGACACGTTATGCCGCAAGTTGCGCCACTCGCGTAACCAACGTGATTTGCACTTTACGCACACAGCCCCTTTACGCACCCTACGCACCCTGCGTACGCTGCGTACTCTACCACTGACGTGCTAAGTGCAAAGTGCGCCAATAAAACGTCACATTACGGCTCATGAGCCCGAGTCCGTGTCCGAGTCGCTATGGGCTTAGCTCCCATGGAAATAAATTTTCCAAGAGCAAAAAGATAGAAGCTTATCATGGAGCCTTATTCTTACCTCTTAGTAAAATCACCCACATGGTTCCCATCTTTGGGTCACCACCCATGTGCACATTCCAACAATACATAGAAGCATATATATGTTGAGATACCACATGGTGCATTTCCGAGGTGGGACTAAAACTTCACTAAACAAGTTTTCTACATGTCAAGAATACAAATGCACCAACATATGTGCTAACGTAGAGTTGCCTTGTCAATTCTTTCATTGATGCATGTCATATGATAGGATGGAAAATCTGAATGAGAACTCCAGCTCGTACTCGTTAATTTTGGATCTACATTTGTCTGCTAATTCTGGAATAAGTCCAACCAGTAGCATGTTTAGTTTTCGTTGTTTGAAACTCTTGACCTCATCTCTAGTCAAAGACTCAAAACTGCAGTCGTGCTTGCAACACATGGTTACACATTATCTCGAGGGATTAAGTAATCTTTAAGACATATGCATATGTTTAACGCTATAAGCTTTTGAATCTCACACGCACACAAAATATATATATATATATATATATATATATATATATATATATATATATATATATATATATATATATATATATATATATATCACACACACAATATATATATATATCACACACACAATATATATATATATATATATATATATATATATATATATATATATATATATGGGAGCGGATCGGGAGCCCCGCCCGCGGAGCCCCGCCGAAGCCCCGCCCTCCCTTAGCCGTTGGATCGCGCGGGCGGGGGCGGGCCCCACGCGGGCCCCGCGCGATCCGATGGTGCAGGGGGGGCGGGGCTTCGATGGGGCTCCGCGGGCGGGGCCTTTGATCCGCTTCCTATATATATATATATATATATATATATATATTTATATATATATATATATAGCAAATGATCTCTAGCCTAGTGGCTGAAAGAGATGCAAGTGGTCAGGAGTTCGAATTCCAGTGGAGACGAATATATATATATATATATATATATATATATATATATATATATATATATATATATATATATAATAGGAAAACTTAGATGGTAAAACTTTTAAATTCCGAAAATATCCTTACATACTTGTACTAATTAAAAATAGTTCATTAATTTTAATAAGGATAACTTAGTAATTATGAAGACTACCCTTTAGTCTTCCTAAAAAGTCTTCCTAAACTAATTAAGAAATATTAAAATACGTGCAAGATACGTGCCCATATGCTAGTATATATAAAGTAGTTGTAGTGACGCGACGCCAAGAGTGTCCATTTTTTCCTTGTTGGAATATATTAGAGGTTTATTCTAGGGATGAACTAATCGAGTCTCTTACGTGTGATAAGCAAACTTCGATTAAGATTTTGATACTGACCATTGAGCTACTCTATTCTCTTCGTGTGATAGACAAGAAAGAGAGCCACTAAATGCTCTTGGTGTGATTAACAAACAAGAGAAGTTCAACCAAATAGATATCCGAGTCGACTTTTACACTTATTTCCACAAAATTATCAGATTTTTTTTTCTGAAATAAAATAATTTTAATATATTAGTAGTAGAGAAAGAAATTTAGAAAAATTAGGGAGGGAGAAACATTTCCCCACTTGGAGTGGCAAATATTTGGATGTCAAAATTCTGCCAAATAAACTGGTAAAATTTGTAAAAATTTTGCCAATTTCTCGGACATCATTTTGGTCTATCGTAATTTGCTTTAGGAAAGTTTTTTTTTAAGGATTAGGGTTAGAATTTTTTTTTTTTAGGGTTAGGGGTTATGTTTAAGATTTTTAGGGTTAATGTTAAGGCCAGTCAGGGTTAGTGTATTTTAAGGGTTAGTTTTAGGGGTTGTCGACTTGGCTTCGTAGACAAAGCTCGTTCCTGATTTGTGTTAATTGGTCTTTATATTTTAATTTTGAACGAGCGAGATCAAGTCAAGTAAATTTTGGTCATTACATATGCTTTACGCTTGCCTATAATTACTCCAACTATTTTGGCAAACTCAAACCAAATTCCTACTTAATAAAGACATTTCAAATATTTACATGTTAATCTGCAAGTAAAATGATAAACGTCTTGAAGCTACTAAAATGATTACATGTCTCAACAACCTCCCCTAAGTCACATGTAATTCCTACGATGTCCAGTTCTGAGATGTAGTCGTTGTCTCATTTGCATCGTGTCCTCATCAGGTTCCTCCTCGAGCTCATTTGAACCACAATTTCTCAAGTCCTCCTTCTAAGTAGGTATCGGTCTTGATGGAGTCGATATCTACATATAGAATCTAACACCATAGTCCTCAAACCACTCTAGACGTACCAGCCTGCTGAAAAGTGCCCTCGCCAGCTTACCAAGAAGTGCCCTCACTAGTATGCTGAAAAGGACCCTTGTCTGTCACGTCCCGACCCAGAAAATCGTTCGTTCTCACATCGATTTATTCGAATCGTTCGTCCTCGCTGGGGCGTGATGCCGTACGAGTTTGGAATTGCACTCGTACAAGGCAAGATGACAAGTTCTCAAATGGTTATCTTTAATTTGATATTAGCAACTGAAGAAAACAGAGTATACGAAACAATTCTCTTTATTCAATAAATGAACTGAGGTTACAAAGACTTTTAATAGCCTAACTAAAATTTCCAGATTGGCTACAATACTCAGGTTCTCTCTTGCCCGCAAAGGATTTTATCGTTCCATACATCAGGTCTTCTATATCTCGGCCGCATCATCCATTGCAAGTTCGAGTGTCAATGCGGTCGCACGCCTCAATACGCTATGGCATTCAACGCCTCAGCGCGTTCAAGCAAAGCTCTACCATTTCTCGAACCTGCGAGCAAACTAGTGGGAGATTAGTACTTTTATCCTTGTTGTACTGATCAAAGACCCACTTTACTAAAACGATATTAAGTAGTGTATTGAATCATGTATCATACATGTTAGTGATCCTTCTATCCTTGCCTTGGGTGAGTTTTATGGCATATTCGAAAGTAGTAAACTATGTTATCATGGCAACCATGTTATTTGATTCGCATAAGCAAGCAGGCAGCCAATAGCACTCTCATGTTGTTTCGTAACTTCTTAAACATCGACGCACTCTCCCTTGCACTGACGTAAGATAAATATGCCTCTTTCCTTCCATGTCATGTTATAAGTGCTCTGTGCAGGATCTCTGTGTGCCTGCACTTTCAGTCCACCGTTCTTTAAACTATATGAAGGTCACTGTGCAGGTCACAAACCGTCTTAATGAAGTGTACAAACAATACCGATTATCTCACAGTTCCTCCTAGGCCGAATGGTCCTAGTGCCCTGGCGTACCACGTTCGAGGAAAGTTAACACCCGTGCACGAGCTATATAACTGTAAGTCCATTTGACCATACAACTTATCTTATCTTTCATACACCAAGCAATTCGCCTATCTCTATTTCAATTGGCACAACGTCCCAACTCAATGTTTATCAACGAACGCCCCGAAGGCCATAAACATATCGAGGCACAATGCCACATTCAACAGTTCTGTCACATTCGTGCCACAATTGTTCTCTCCTTCCATGAAGCCATCTTTGGAAAGTCTCATGCATGTACGCACGCTTTGATATAGTTATTCAATATTCATTGTGTCGTGCATTCGATACATGCCTCGATTCAGTTTTTTTATGTTCTACGTCTTAGTGTTCAATGCGTTAGACTTATGCTCCTTTCCGTTGACTCGTGCAACTAAGGCATGCCCCGATAGGTATTCAATGTTCTATTGCTCGTGCATAGGGGCACTCGTGCCGATATAGTCTTTCAATGGTCTAGCATACTAACTCGTGCCCGGGGGCACGAATGACTTGTGCGCTGACGCACTCGTCGATATAGTTATCCTATGTTCTTATGGCTTGCACACCAAGATGCTCGTCTTTGTGATATTCAATATTCAATAGCGACTCGTACATTTGATGTACATTTCATTTCAATTGATCTATCTAGTGTTCGATACGCACAACGATCTCTCTCCTTCGAGCCACGCCTTTGGACTCGATAGGTTGACTTAGCATAAAATGGTATATTTTAATTAGGCATGACGGACTAGAAAAGAAGAGTCAAAGTCCTCCCACCTTAAGCCGATACACTTTGTCGTTTTGCTGAGCCGATGTGGCTCAATTTTATAAATTTGTTGCAAGGCCAACTCTTCTGACTTGGCCATTCAAGCACTTCGTGCTTCGTTGAATTATTCGACCGATTTGGCCTACCGTGCCTATGCTTCAGTCCGTGACAAGGCGACGATTTGGTTTTGCGGACCCCGTTGTCAATAAGGCAAAATGCCGACCTCTTATATTTCAGCATAAACTTATAGGCTGCACACGAAACCAACTGTAATCAATATTCGTTTGAATCAGACTTGTGTGTTGCATCGATTCGATTTCTTAGAATCTTCGAACCGACTCAATACTTTCTCTCGGGACAACTTAACACTTGCATCGATCTTACTTGATGCGTTCCTCGGATCAACGTAACTTTTCGCATCGATTCGCATCGATACATATTTCTTGGGTCTACGAATCTCTTGTATCGATTCGTATCGATACTTAATCGGGTCAACGCAACTCTTTGAGTCAATGACTTAGCATAATGCAGCGTGTGAGAGGAGCATTACATAATATAACACTCAAAACAAGCTTCGTCCTCGAACTAGAACCAACACTCAATTCAAGTGTTTCTCTATATCCTTTCATGATCTCGTCCAATTATTTTTGTTACATTTCAAACACTCGTACAAGCTTTCATTAACTTTCAGTCTTTTCTGCAGCTCAATTTGAATTTAGTATACAACTTGATTTGAATCGTACACCTATTCAACGCATCCCAAAAATATGTATATTTCAGCCAAGCCTAGTGGTAGAAAATTGGAACAAAGCTGACAGATAAATTTTAATCCTATGCTTGCCATATCGTACTCTCGATCGGACTTATCGTTAGCAACTGTTCTCAAAATTTTATCGTATCTGTATATTCGATACATACGTGATTCATTCAACAAAGTCATCGCATGCGATTCAAAAATTGCATTTCTTATTTTCGTAAGTCTTTGCACTGACCATCAATACCATGCATTGTGTCAAGCCGTCGCGCATCCGATCGCAACGATCCTTCGTAACGCCTTGCGTTAGAAGTTGCTGCCCAACTATTTTTAAAGTCTGGCTATGCAACTCATCTCAATACGATTTTTCTTTGTTGACTTACAAATGTATCAACATTCATGACTACGCCCGCTAGGTGACTTACCTAGACACCGTGCTTAGATTCTTTCGGTGTAACTTTAAATTGACATTGCACAAAGGCCACAATCTATCTGACACAAAAGTTCAATTCGAGTCGACGATGCTCAAAGGCAACAATCACTTTGACACGAAGGTCTTTACGACGCATCTTATGTTTGATTCCTATCGAGTAAAAATTTTCTAGCCAAAATTTGAATTTGTCTATCTCACAACATCGAATCTAAGTTCGATTCACGCAAGCACAATTGCTAGGTGAACCCAAGTCTAATAACATAATTCGAAAGTCATTCCCTTACCGCTCTCTCTCGTGCATAACATGATTCTCGCAATCTTTTATTCGTATCACCATGTTTGTTTGGTGAAATTTTTATTTTGATCATCGACCAATATACTCATTCGAGTATTCATTCGATCAATTATCAAATCCGACTATGTCCATCTCGACCGAAGTTGTTCCATTAATTCCCGAAACAATCATTCGATCACTTAGAATTATCATCAACATGCACCACACGATTCATATGTGACATTATATGGGTCTACAATATTCACTTTGATTTAGCGGTTAAGTCTTCTAGGGTCAGCTGCTCCGAAGCTATGCTCGATAATTGTGGATCATTAACGAAGGACAGTTACTACGAACCATACTATATTATTTTGGAGCCAAATCACGTTCCAACAATTTCTATGCGACAACCCAAATCTGAATAAAACGATTTCTATTTGTGCAACTAAGGCACACTATCCTCCGAGTAAAGTCATGCATTACCGTCGATGATTCCAAAATTTATAAAATATCTACTCGTATTGAGTTCGAGTCTATCTACCTACGGTCGACATCCGAGATGCTATACATTTCAAAATAATCGTTGATAACTTTTCGGTCTCGTCTGATCAATCGTAAGGTTTACGATCAACCAGTTCGACATTCTCGGATTGCTATTCCAAAAAATTATGATATCGTAAGCCCGCTCTGTTTTGTATTCTCACATCGTGCTTACGTTTCCTTGTGTATCGATTTTGATAGGTAATATCATTTTCTATAGCACGAGGGTTAACTTTGAATCTGCGTCAACATCGACTTTAGGTCATATTGCATACATACAAGTTCACTACAAACATTTTCATACGTATTAACTCGTTTTTCGATTCGCCGCATTCCGCTATACTTTGATCGTGTAACCGAGTTACCGATTATCCAACATCGAACCCTCGATTAAACGATCATGTCCTCTAAGTTTTGCGTGTTTCAGTCGTACTCAAATGAGTTTCACCTTGTCACTACCACTTTTCTAGTTTGAGGGTATTTTTGTCATTTTTGGGGGTTATTTGAAATTATTAGAATTTATTTGAATTTAATATATTTTATTAGGAATTTTTAAATAATTTAATTGAATGGTTGATTTAAATACTAATTTAATTATTGTCATGTGATTTTGGTTAGCCTAACCTAGATTAGACTTAACCTAGATTGGTCATAACTAGTTTAGTTAGCCACTTTGAGAATTAGATGGTTTGATTAAGGGTTCAAGTCAAGTTTAGTCAAGTTAAGTGATTTTGCTTAAGACTAGGAAATAGCCCTTTGTTCTAGACCACACAATACCCTTGATTTATTCCTAGCCCTAGGATGCAACCTAGAAACCCTAACCTAACCTATTGGCCGGACAAGGCTTGTCCCCCTTGCCTATATAATATCATTTTAGGGATTTGAGCTTCATTCCAATAGTTTATTATTCTTTTCTCAAGACAAGGTCAGCCTACACTTCATTTCTCCATAGATCATTCAATATAGGTCTATTTTTATTAGGATTTCCTCCATAGCACTCTAAATAATGTTCCTCTACTGTTTGTGGAGTCACATCACAGGTTTGGGACAATTTGAAGGAATTGGGTGAGCTTTTGGAGGTTCATTTTGAAGAGCTATTGTATGGAAGAACACATAGAGGTAAAATCCTATTCCCTCATTAAAACTAGGGTTTCCTTGCATTAACATCTAGCCCTAGGTGTCCTGGTTCTGTAGGTATAGGGTTTCCCAAATTTTGTGTCCTGTACGTGTCCGTATCGGACACGTATCAGTGACATGCGCAGGTGTTCGACGAAATGCCACAAAGGATATTTCGTTCGATATTTCAAATTGTGTTCGAATAGAAATTATTATTTTGTTGTCTCTTGTACATTCGTGATTGACTGGGGTGGATTTGAGTTGTGTCCGAGTCACACAGGACTCGCGGACACGCCTGCGCATGCGGACAGCAGTGTCATGCTGCTCGGGGCTTCTACAGGACACGACACGGCTTGGTAGGACACAAAACTGGATGGACACGAGGGGGCATGCACTGACATCTTGCCTCCAAAGTTTCATTGGGTTTCGTGGTCGGTTTGGAGAGAAATCAATCGTGCACTGATTTTTCACTGACTCTGCATGGGCTATTTTCTTGCACTGACACGGCTTTATAAATCAGACACGCGGACACTAGGACTCAGTGCAGACACCTAGACACGAGGACCTATCCTAAGTGAACCTAGGTTAGTGACCTCGAGACACGTTGTGTCTTGTGTCGTGTGCACGACACACGTTCATACGTGCACGATACAGTGCACTGAATTGACTTATTTTGTACTGTTTTGTATTTCATTTTGATTAGACACGTTTGTGTCCACTTGGGTGGACACAAACACTTTGTAAGACACATACACAAACCCTAGAATTGTTACCAACCATTGGTTTGGTGTATTAGCTTAATTTCATGTCGAATTCGTATTTACCCAATTGTTCACTGCTACCTATGTATCAGTCTCTTATTTCCTATTTTTCTAGATTTCAAAATTGAGTTTTGACATTGATTTTAACCTAATTTAAACTGTTAATTGTATAATTTTAAACCTCTAATATGTTCACCTGTAGGTTTACTAATGGTATGTCGAATTTGATGTTGTTTGATGAATTATTGCATTCATTATGGGGGGTTTACTGTAGGGGGAAAAACTGAAAACTATTTCAGTTTTCTTTAACAATGCATTGATTTCCTTTCCTTTTCAGCCAATTCCTGAATGTTATATACTTATATTTATGAACTGATTTCTTACATTGCACTATTTTCAGTTATGACACATCCCTCACTCTTCATCACACACACACACACACACACACACATATTTCACTCACACCCTCACCTAAAATACTTGACAGTACACTCACTCACTGCTCAATGATTTTCCCCACTCACATTTATACATCACTCCCACATCACCCTCCCTCACATACACACACATTGCCTCTCTTTACACACACACACACACATGGTTCCTTGACACACACATACACACCCTCACTATTTTCACAGTTTTCACCTACACACACACACAAGCATTTACATTCACTCATGTCTTCTCTCTCTCTCTACTATATCATATATATATATATATATATATATATATATATATATATATATATATATATATATATATTGTATATAAATAATGCATATGTAATGAATAGGTAGCCTACACATAGGTGTATTTTGTTTGAGCCTATACATATACATGTATATATATATATATATATATATATATTTACTATGTGAATTCATGTGTAGGCCTAGATGTAAACTAGGTTGTGTGATGTTTGGTTTGACTTGTGTGGTATGAGTTGTAAGGACTTAGTATACTAGCATAAGCCAGTAGCCTAGTTTAGACTGGTTTGGACTAGTTAGGCCTAGTATAGGCTAATGTAGCCTAGAATAACTTGTTTGACCTAGTTTAGACTTGTTAGACCTAGTTTGACCATAGTTGACCAAGTTTGACTTCTAGGGTTGACCAGAGTTGACCAAGAGTTGACTTTGGCCTAGATTGACCTAGACTCATGTAGAGTGCATAGTAGAACTTCATTTTACTATTTTAGACTTATTGTGACTTGTGCTGTTCTGATTAGGAGCCAGACACCTCTCCTCGGACAGTACTTTCATATTGGACACTCAGATACCAGGTGAGTACATTCTTTGATCATTTTATATCCTGCTTCGAATTATTTCCTGCATTAAATTACTTTACTTGTTACTGTCACGTTGGTCTCACGGATTGGTACTATATGGATCCCTTCTTGAGATGTTATCCTTAGGGAGCATCGGGTACTACATGTTCTGTGCGTGTTACTTATATGGCGTATCACTATGCTTCATTGGTTCTTTAATCACTTGTGACATATACTCTTATGATCACAGAGTCTCCTAGAATCCTTATCCTATTTACTGGGTATCCTAGAATCCCCATTTATGGGACATCCATGTATCACCCTTCGGGGGCCTTTGCATAGAATTATAACATAACCTGGTTGGATCCTTGTATATTGATTGGGGGTACGGGGGAGTAGAAGTAGACATGTGAATAATACCCAAGTAGTATCTCATCAGAATCTTTCCATAGTGTCTTATCAGAATCTCCTATGCCATTTACATGTCTATATTGTACTCTGACTCACTAGCCACTGTTAGTATCTATTTATAGTAGATATTTCGATTACAGCTCTCTCTCTGTTTACATACTGTATTTCCTTCAGTACCTGTATCTTACTTTACTGCATGATTATATTTTCTAACCTGCTATGAACTGTAGAGGTGTACTGTACTCGTTCCTGTCCTGACTGGACCTGTTGAAAATATTACAAAGGACGAGGAGGAGGCCTGTGTGGATACCTTCTACGGGGCATCCCTAGACGACACTTACGAGCTGGACTCTCAGGAGGACCCAGCCCTAGCTGAGGACATCACTCCCATTGCCTAGACTATTTTAGTTAGGCTTATCTTATTTTATGTTGTCATGAGACTGTTTAGCTAGACTTTACTCACTACCAAAATACGCTCATTTAGCGACGGATTATTAGCGACGGACTTATTCCGTCGGTATTAGGGACGATTTCGTGGCCGCTCAGCGACTGCTTACCGACTATAATCCTTTGTCATTTTTATTTTAATTTTAGGGGGAGGAAAGGTCGCATATCCGTCGCTAGAGTGTCGGTGTTTAGCGACGGAGTTTTAGTCGTCGCTACACAGTCGATTAGATTGGCGGAAATTGTGTAAAAAATTGGCGGGACATATTTTCGACGCCTTAGCGACGGATGTGCAGTCGACACTTATCCAAAAAGGTGACCGATTGGCGACGGTCTTTTACCAGTCGCTCGTCCGTCGCTAAATAAACGTTCCAGACTTTAAATGGAACGGCGGGGGGAACTTTTCACATTCCCCCCAAATTCACTCTCTCTCATCTCTCTCTCTCTTTCTCTCTCTCTCTCTCTCTCTCGCCGGTGTCGGCTTCGGTGATCGGCGTCGGGAAGGTTATCGGCATCGGCGTCCTCTCCTCTCTCTCTCCCGAAGGTAACCCTCCCTCTCTCTCTCTCGATCTCTCTCGATCTCGGTTATAGGGTCTGGGCGGCACGATTGGGACTGGGCCGCCCGTGGCTTGGCGGCTGGCTTGGGTCGGGGGCTGGGCGGTGGGCTTGGGGCGGAGGCGTCGGGGTCTAGAAGGCGGGCTTGGGGTTGGGGCGTCGGGGGCTGGGCGGGGGCGTCGGGGTCTGGGTGGCTGGCTTGGGGTTGGGGCGTCGGGGGCTGGGCGGCTGGCTTGGATCGGGGTCTGGGCGGTGGGCTTTGGGCAGGGGCGTCGGGGTCTGGGAGGCGGGTGTGCTTGGGGCGGCGGGCTGGGCGGTGGGCTTGGGGTTGGGGCGTCGGGGGCTGGGCGGCTGGCTTGGGTCGGGGGCTGGGCGGCTGGCTTGGGTCGGGGGCTGGGCGGCTGGCTTGGGGCGGGGGCGTCGGAGGCTGGGCGGTTGGCTTGGGCGGGGGCGTCGGGGGCTGGGCGGCTGGCTTGGGTTGGGGGCTGGGCGGCTTGCTTGGGGCGGCGGTGTCGGGGGCTGGGCGGCTGGCTTGTGGCGGGGGCTAGGCGGCTGGCTTGGGTTGGGGGCTGGGCGGCTGGCTTGGGGCGGCGGCGTCGGGGGCTGGGCGGCTGGCTTGGGGCGGGGGCTGGGCGGCTGGCTTGGGTTGGAGGCTCGGCGGCTGGCTTGGGGCGGCGGCTCGGGGGCTGGGCGGCTGGCTTGGGGCGGGTGCGTCGGGGCTATTTGCAACCGACGCACACCCATAAGCACTCTTCATATATATATGCAACCGAACTACTGGGCGGCGGGCTTGGGGCGGTGGGCTTTGGTCGGGGGCGGCGGGTGGCTTTGCTTCTCAAATTCATCTGAGTTTATATATTGGCTAAATAATATGTTATCCATATTGGGTGTTCCATTAGTTTGGTGGTGTTTGGATTAGTAAATATGAATATATATGGGGTTTGGATTCATGGTGTATATGTTCACTGTCTCAAGGACAGTGCGAGTTCTATCAGTTGTGTGCTTCTGTATAGATGTATATATCTATACATCTAGCTGTGATATACATATATGTATGTGACAATCTCAGTTAGCGGCGGACTAGTTACCGGTTAGCGACGGATATTTTTAGCTCCATTAATTGCATTAATCTACGGTACGACATGGTGACGGATATTCCCTGCAGCCATTCGACTGGCGAGGCAGAAACTATGTTGCTGTAGATAAAGTTGCCTGTCCTCCGACCCTCATCCCTCGGCAATGATGATACGACGACCTATCACTATATCTTATATAGTAGTAGATGATGTCTTAGTATTACATTAGTGAGTTCATCTTGATTCTATTACGTACGTCCTTCAGATACTAGATACGATAAGGTTAACATATACTACATGATATGTATACAAAATATAGATGATTCACACTAATGTATGCTAGAATGAATCTTGGGTTGTGTTCTGAGCCATCCGTTCTCACACTTAAAACACATAGGGATTAGTAGTGTGAGAGCGCCAGAGAGAGAGTGAGAGCGCCGGAGGGGGGGAGGAGGAAAGAGTAAAATGGTACGACATGGTGAAGTAGTACTGTATTTTGGCTCCAGTTCTAGCTCTATTTGATCTACGGTACGACATGGTGATCAGGACATAGTACCTGCAGCCATTCGACTGGCGAATCAGAAACTATGTAGCCGTAGATAAAGTTGACTGTCTTTCGACCCTCATCCCTCGGCAATGATGATACGACAACCTATCACTATATCTTATATAGTAGTAGATGATGTCTTAGTATTACATTATGTGAGTTCATCTTGATTCTGTTACGTACGTCCTTCAGATACTAGATACGATAAGAACATATACTACACCATATGTACAGAACATAGATGATTCACACTAATGTATGTTTGAATGAATCTTGGGTTGTCTTCTGAGCCATCCGTTCTCACACTTGGCAAAAAATCAAATTTTTTATACTTTATCGGCTTTCGAAAATGTACTCAAATTACATGATGGTTCCTTTAGTTAGCTTGCTTCTATTACAATTATATTATTTGTGACTATCGATCTTACCAGATGGCACCCATGACCCGAGGAGCGGCACGTCGTTTGAGGAAAACAGTGAATGCTGAGGTGGCTCCTCCTACAGTTAAGGAGGAAGTGGCACCGGTTGCTAGTGAGACCGAGAGTTCTATTCATCCAGCACCGGTAGCTAGTGAGATCGAGAGGACTCTTCATGCAGTCCTTGCAAGGGATGACAGCTCTCCTCGCGCCAAAAATCTCGCTTTTTCGAGGTGGTTGCGTGAACGTATCACTGAGCGTTTGCATGAGCAGCGTGGTTCTCATTAGCTATTAGTACTTATTTGTATTGGACTATTTGTATTGGGTTGTTTTTGTATTAGACTATTTGTATTGGACTATATATTGAGTTGTTTTTGTATTAGACTATTTGTACTGTCCTCCGACCCTTATCCCTCGGCAATGATGATACGACAACCAACAAGAGAGAATACTAGATCCATCTCAGTATGACGTATACTCTGATAGATCACAATTACAAGAATGATATCAGTAGTGGGATTGAGTGCTGGAGGAGATATTATCAGAGAATACGTCCTACTCAGATGGGTCTCCCACCGTTACTAATTTTTTCTGACAGCATAGTAGATGTGCTCCGTCAACAGATTCTTGCTCCGAGCCAAAACTTTATCCCGGAGCTCAAGTGGACATCCTTCATGTAGAGCTCGAGTGAGAGGTTCCTGACAGCATGGTGGTCTCATTTGTCATAGTATCCGTGCTTATCCCACATTGGTTGTGGGACAAGCACGGATACTTTGACAAAGGAGACCACCATGCTGTCAGGAACCTCTCACTCGAGCTCTACACGAAGGATGTCTACTTGAGCTCCGGGGCAAAGTTTTGGCTTGGAGTCAAATTCTGTTGACGGAGCACATCCACCATGCTGTCAGAAAAAAATAGTAACGGTGAGAGATCCATCTGAGTAGGACGTATACTCTGATAGTATCCCCTCCAGCACTCAATCCCACTACTGATATCATTCTTCTAAAGGTGATCTCTCAGAGTATACGTCCTACTCAGATGGATCTCTCAGGGTATCATCTCCGGTTGGTTGTGTTCTGAGCCATCCGTTCTCACAGAGGGTCCTATTTTGAATTCTATATTTTGTATTTTGGTTTCTGTATTTTGTATTTTGGTTTCTGTATTTTGGCTCCAGCTCTATTTGCATTAATCTACGGTACGACATGGTGATCAGGACATAGTCCCTGCAGCCATTCGTATGTGCATATTTGGTCTATGTGATTCTTGGATAATTGGTGTGCATTATATATTGGTTTGGTTTATACATATTTTTGTGAACAGAAAAAGTGTTGCACCATATGTACAGAACATAGATGATTCACACTAATGGTGATCAGGACATAGTCCCTGCAGCTATTCGACTGACGAGGCAGAAACTATGCAAGTAGCCTTAGATAAAGTTGACTGTCCTTCGACCCTCATCCCTCGGCAATGATGATACAACAACCTATCACTATATCTTATATAGTAGTAGATGATGTCTTAGTATTACATTAGTGAGTTTATCTTGATTCTGTTACGTCCTTCAGATAATAGATACGATAAGAACATATACTACACCATATGTACAGAACATAGATGATTCACACTATTGTATGCTAGAATAAATCTTGGCTTTTGTTCTGAGCCGTCCGTTCTGATAAAGCATCTTCCTTCTCCTCGTCCTCCACCATGGCTCTGAACAAATCTGCTCCTCCCTCTACTTCCCTTCTTCTTATTTGACTCTCTCAGCAACATACGACATCTACCTCAAGTGTAGAGTCGGAGGAGAAGAAGTGGACAGGAAGAGGAGGGGAAGCAGCACAGCCGACAGCATGACCCGGAGGAAGTACAGAGGTTTTCTTCAACAGCCGTAGGAGAACTATAAGGATATATCTTTTTAGCGACATGTCATCTTGTCAAAGACCCTTCATGTGAATATCATGTTACCGCGGTGTCGGAAGACTAACAGAAGAAGTGGACAGGAAGAGGAGGGGAAGCAGCACAGCCGGCGGCATGACCCGGAGGAAGTACAGAGGTTTTCTTCAACAGCCGTAGGAGAACTATAAGGATATATCTTTTTAGCGACATGTCATCTTGTCAAAGACCCTTCATGTGAATATTATGTTACCGCGGTGTCGGAAGACTAACATGTTAGTCTTCCGACACCGCGGTAACATGATTGTCACATTAAGGGTCTTTGACAATGTGATATGTCGCTAAAAAGATATATCCTTATAGTTCTCCTACGGCTGTTGAAGAAAACCTCTGTACTTCCTCCGGGTCATGCCGCCGGCTGTGCTGCTTCCCCCTCCTCTTTCTGCCCACTTCTTCTCTCCCGACTCTACACTTGAGCTGGATGTCGTATGTTGCTGAGAGAGTCAAATAAGAAGAAGGGAAGTAGAGGGAGGAGCAGATTTGTTCAGAGCCATGGTGGAGGAGAGGAGAAGGAAGATGCCTGATCAGAACGGATGACTCAGAACACAAGCCAAGATTCATTCTAGCATACATTAGTGTGAATCATCTATGTTCTGTACATATGGTGTAGTATATGTTCTTATCGTATCTAGTATCTGAAGGACGTAACAGAATCAAGATGAACTCACTAATGTATGCTAGAATGAATCTCGGGTTGTGTTCTGAGCCATTCGTTTCGATACTTGGCAATTAAGCCATTCGACTGGCGAGGCAGAAACTATAAGGCTACTTGCACGTTCTTCCAACTTTAAATTACAAGATTACTATATTAGGTTAAATAAATCACTAACCTCATCACGGTGAGTCTTGGTGTAGCACTCAAATATGGGGCACCTGTAATCTATGTGAGTTTATCTTGATTCTGTTACATCTTTCAGATACTAGATACGATAAGAACATATACTACATTATATGTACAGAACGTAGATGATTCACACTAATGTATGCTAGAATGAATTTTGGGTTGTGTTCTGAGCCATTCGTTTCCATACTTGGCAATTAAGCATGTGAAATAGAACTGATTATGTTTAGTTTGTCTTACGATACAGATTTTCACATCCAAATTGAAATGGATCGTTACTTCGTTGATCGTACATGGGTGTACTATAGCGGATCAACCTCCTGGACCATAGGTACTTATAAGTATTGACCGTATCGGATTAGTATCGATCTATCGTTTTGGTATGGGCCGTATCGGTTGCTATTGGTCTTAGCGAATTGGTATCGTCCTATCCGATATGTATCGGCCGTATAGCTAGGATTCATATTGGCCTTATCGATTTGGTATCTGTCATATTCGATAGGTATCGGCCGTGTTGGATTATTATATACTATTTCGGATTAGTTTCGTAGAAGGTTTAGTAACAACTGTACTTGGATTTCTCTCTTCTAGAGCTAGATTACCATTGCAAGAGAGTCACGAGAGCGTAAATGGCCAGTTACAGAACATACATACTTCCTTTTCAATCTCGCTTTTCCTGATGGAAAAGGAAGTATGTATGTTACTGTAACTGGCCAATCACGATCTGGTGATTCTCTTGCAATGGTATTCTAGCTCGAGAAGACAGAAATCCAAGTACAGTTGTTACTAAACCTTCCATGAAACTAATCCGAAATGGTATATAATAATCCAACACGGCCGATACATATCGGATATGACCGATACCAAATCGATAAGGCCAATATGAATCCTAGCTATACGGCCGATACATGTACATATCGGATATAGGACGATACCAATTTGTTGAGGCCAATACCAATATGATACGTCCTATACCAATCCGATAGACCGATACAGGCTTGATACACTAGATACTAAGTACATCTGGCCTATACCAGCGGATCCACAAATTACTGCACGATAGGCCCAACGACTCCAGTTACATCCGGTTATTGGTGAGTACATGATTACATAGTAATTCTGTTAGTCTTGTGATACAGATTTTTACTCACGCTACCAACGTCACAACTTTTCCAGTGCTGCTCCCTCTAATGATGATGAACGCAAAAAACCAACGTCACAACTTTTATAACTTGAGTAAATTTCTTTACCCTATATGAAAATTTCTGTTGTCAGAAAGATGGCTCCTAGGACTCGTCGAGGTGGTGCTGCTAGTCGAGGAAGGGGTCGAGGCAAGAAACCCTTGGAGATCGACACGGAGGAAGTCTCCGTCGTCAAACAAGAGCCGGTGACTGTTAAGGAGAAGGTGTTACCAAAGGTCGAGGTCAAGGAAGAACCGATGACCATCAGGGAAGAGATTGCTCCCAAGCTTGAAGCTAAGGAGGACCCACCGTCAGAGAGTAGTAGCATCGGGACCCCTGTCCCTACAGAAGACCTCAACCAGATTGAGCCTTCGTATGCAAAGTGGCTGATAGAATGGTACATGCCTCAACGCAACTATCATCCCTGGCTGTGAGAATTCATCGTCTGACTTGTGGTCATTGTTGAGGCGAAAGTCAATTTTTCTATGTGTTTTGGAATATTTGTGAAAATTTTGGAATATTTGTGTTATGATAGGTCGCCAGGATTGGATATTAGGTTACTGTAACTGGCCAACTCTTTCCTATGTGTTTTGGAATATTTGTGAAAAATTTGGAATATTTGTGCTAGGTTACTCTTCCGGATAATTGATGTCTATTTTATATTAATTTGGTTTGGTCTATATGATTCTTGGATAATTGGTGTGCATTAAATTCGTATGTACATTACTTGGTCTATGTGATTCTTGGATAATGTGACTGCATTATATATTTGGTCTGTGTGATTGTTGGATAATTGGTGTGCATTATATATTGGTTTGGTTTATGCATATATTTATGAACAGGGAAAGTGCTGCAATTTTTTTTCCCAAAAAACCCAGTTAGCGACGGACTAGTAACCGTGTAGCGACGGATAATCCCAGTTTCCGACGGGTTATCGACGGATAATCCGTCGCTATCTGGAGTTTTTAAAATGTTTCCAGGCAGCGACGGGTTATCGACGGATTATCCGTCGGTAACGTTCTGGTGGTATAAGCTTCGACCGACTAGTGACAGAACGGCCGTCGCCAGGGCGACTGGTAGACAGCCTCTAATCAGTCGCTCTAAATAGTGACGGCGTAGCGACGGCTAATCCGTCGACATGGTTCTGGAAATGCATGACAATTTCAGAACCATGGCGACGGATAATCAGTCAGAAATCCGTCGCTGTCGCGTCGCAGTAGCGACGGGTTATCGACTACGATTCTGTCGCCATGGTGCTGGAAATGCCAAGCTTTTTCAGAACCTGCTCGACGGATAGTCCGTCAGTAATCTGTCGGAAAGCGGTCGTTAATTACCGACGCCTTGCGACGTATTAGCGACGGAATGATACAATGCGATACGCTGTTACGACGGATTACCGACGGAAATGTACGTCGCTATAGCCTACACAGTTCAGTACTTAAAAGCTGAAGTGGACGAAAGTCCGTCGGACATCCGTCGCTAAGGCTTCGTATTGTAACGTCGAATATCCGTCGCTAGTCCGTCATGTGACGACAACTTAGCGACGGAAGGTTATTAGCGACGAGCTGATTGCCGACGGATATTTTTGGCCAATATCCGTCGGTACTCGGTCGCTAATTGTATTTGCCGACGGATATTTTTGGCCAATATTCGTCGATACTTGGCGTAAAACTCATGATAATGTGTGACTTCTGTCCAGAGATTTGGAGTTGTATATATTCTTTCATATTCAGTAGCTGGAATTTGTACTCTGGATATCTGCCGGGATATTATCTTAGACTACTTTATCATCTATATTTCCTTGAGTTCTATATCATATCGTGCTATCTCTTCCTTAGTTGTGATTGAGTTCATTTACTGCTATGTCACCCCCATTCGGGGAGTATAAACTGTGTAGAGTTATATTGTTAGATGTATGTTGACCTAGGACAACGTTCTACCGTCGACACTGCGGCATAGGCTGGACGTACCCACGTCTCGTGCCCTTACTCTAGGGTACGGATCGTGACACATTTTTAGTGGTGGCCCATGCAGGTCTAGACTAGAAGTGTAGTGGTATTCGAACTACAGTATCACTACAGCCTATAGTAGGATATAGGACATTAATTTTTAAGGTACTCAATCACATTAGAAAAAAAATTCTTTTATTGCCATCTAAATCATTATTATCAGCTGATCCTTTTGAATTTTAATTGTCCGCCTTTGTTATATCGCTTCTTTCTCAGAAATTCATACTCTTGTTTGTCTATCTTCAGGATGGTAGAGACTCGATCGCAGCGTACCATTCATGGGGATGCTATAGAGGGGACTACTACCTCTCAGCCAGTACAGCAGGGCCAGGGGACTGCAGCTCCTGCCACCTCTGTTCGTATTGAGACCTCGGCAGCAGCAGCAGGGGGTATGCTTCCACCGGCTCGGAGGCAGGACCCAGTCATCGTAGAGGAGCCCTTCTAGCAGCCGCCGCCTACAGGATACATGGATGCGGCGCATATGTTTGCATACTTCCAGCAGTTCATGGACCGGCAGCAGGCTCGACAAGACAGGGGCATGGAGTTGGCCCTCACGACAGTCGCAGCTCGACCAGTGGTTCAGCAGCCGAGGACACCGGGGATAGAGTAGTTTCAGAAGATGAGCCCCAGAGACTTTCTGGGGACAGAGGGGATACTATATACTGATGAGTGGATCGAGCATATAGAGGAGATCTTCCGCCTGGCCTGGATACCAACAGATCTCCAGATTGAGGCCGCAGCTAGCCGGATGCGAGATCTTGCTCGCACCTGGTATCAGTCAGACCCCAGGGTAGGGGTACCTGGGCAGACTTGGGAGGAGTTCAAGGGCTTCTTCAAGAAGAAGTTCTTTCCAGATTCAGCACTCAGAGCCTTGGAGTCGCAGTTTGAGAGCCTAGTCCAGGGGAGCCTTTCAGTGGAGGAGTACGCCGGGGAGTTCGGTCGCCTCGGCAGGTTTGTAGAGGGCTTGAGTGAGACGGCGAAGGCCCAGAGGTTCCGGACGGGTCTGGTCAAGGAGGTCAAGTCCCTGACCAAGGGCAACAGGGATGCCACATTCGAGGAGATCTTGACGGGAGCCTTGCTAGCAGAGAATGATCTTGAGCTTAGGCTCAAGAGGGGGTGAGACCCAGTTGGGGGCAGCAGTAGCGGGGGCCAGGCTAAGAGGCCCCACTTTCTGTACCAGTAGCTGAGGCAGTTCCAGCCGCAGCCGATCCAGCAGAGGCCAGTTCACTAGCAGCAACAGCCGAAACAGCACCAGCAGGGTCAGAGACAGGGTGTTACTTGTGTCTACTGCAAAAAGCCTGGACACATCTTCAATGAGTGCCGGAAGAGGCTGGGCCAGTACCTGGTGTGTGGTTCAGCAGACCACCAGATGAGGGAGTGCCGCATAGCACGAACAGGCCAGGAAGGAGGAGCCAGGGCTCCAGTAGGCCAGCAGAGGGGACCAGCCCTGCCGACACAGCAGCAGAGGTTCGTCCAGCACCAGCAGCAGGCCAGGGGAGGCCAGCAGGGGCAAGCTTTTGCCATGGCAGCTGGGGATGCAGAGGTGATAGGAGAGCTGATCGCAGGTTCGATTCTTCTCGACTCCACTCCAGTTTTTGCATTATTCGATTCCGGTGCTTCGTATAGCTTCATATCAGTATCTTTTGTGATTAGACACGGTATCATAGCTGAATCATTGCCTAGGACTTACAAGATCACGACCGGGGGTGGCATTATCCTCGTGAGTGATGTTTGTAAGGGTCAGAGAGTAGTTTTGGGAGGCCGTGAGTTGGAGGTGAGCCTGCTCGTAATGCCATTGCCGAACTACGATATAGTACTAGGCATGGATGGGCTGAGTAGGCACCACGCCAGCATTGATTGCAGAGGGGGTAGAGTTCTCTTCAGAGCGCCGGGGGAGCCAGAGTTTGAGTACTCCAGACGTCAGGCAGAGCAGAGCAGCGGAGTCTTCTGTGTGGTCTCGGTTGAGGAGCAGACGATTCCACACCCCTTGATAGCAGAGTATATGGATGTTTTTCCAGAGGAGTTGCCGGGATTGCCACCAAACAGAGACATAGAGTTCTTGATAGACTTGGTTCCAGGAGCAGAATCCATCTCTCAGCATGTCTATCGGGTGAACAACAGTGAGTTGGTGGAGCTGAAGAAGCAGATGGATGAGCTGCAGGACAAGGGCTTCATCCGCTCGAGTTCATCGCCATGGGGTGCACCAGTGTTATTTGTGCTGAAGAAGGATGGGTCAGTACGGATGTGTATTGACTATAGAGCACTCAACAACCTCACGATCAAGAACAAATACCCACTGCCGCGGATCGACGATCTATTTGACCAGTTGAGCGGAGCTCGGGTATTTTCCAAGATTGATCTGAGGTCGAGATATCACCAGGTGAAGGTGAAGAGGGAGGATATTCCCAAGACCGCTTTCAGGACACGGTACGGGCAGTTCGAGTTTTTGGTTATGCCGTTTGGGCTAACCAATGTACCAGCAGTGTTTATGAACCTTATGAACAAGGTGTTCTACCAGTACCTGGATCAGTTTGTGGTGGTGTTCATTGACAACATCTTGGTATATTCCAAGATTGAGGAGGAGCACGAGGAGCATTTGAGGATCGTGCTGGAGACTCTCAGGAAGGAGCAGCTTTACGGAAAGCTCTCCAAGTATGAGTTCTTCTTGGATCGGGTGGACTTTTTGGGGCATGTGGTGACTGGAGATGGTATCTCAGTTGACCCCAAGAAGATTGTAGCAGTTGAGGCATGAGCAGCGCCGACTTCAGTTGCAGAGATCAGGAGTTTCCTGGGGCTGGCGGGATATTATCGGAGATTTGTGCAGGATTTCTCCCGGGTTGCAGAACCGTTGACTCGGTTGACCCGAAAGGATGCTGAGTTCGTTTGGTCAGAGGAGTGTCAGACAGCTTTTGATGAGTTGAAGAAGCGGCTTACGACAGCTCTGATTCTGACATTGCCTTCAGGATCAGGTGGATTCACTATTTATAGTGATGCTTCAGAGAAGGGGCTGGGTTGCGTCTTGCAGCAGCATGGGAAGGTGATTGCCTATGCTACCAGGCAATTACGTCCCCATGAGAAGAACTACCCTACCCATGACCTGGAGCTGGCAGCAGTGATATTTGCTCTGAAGTTGTGGAAGCATTATCTGTATGGAGAGATGGTGGAGATCTTCACAGATCACAAGAGCTTAAAGTATGTGTTCACTCAGAAGGAGTTGAACATGAGGCAGCACAGATTGCTAGAGTTGATGAAGGACTTTGACATCCTACTTTAGTATCACCCAGGGAAGGCCAACGTGGTTACCGATGCCTTGGGTAGGTATCCGACAGCCATGTGTTTGACCATGGATCGTGTCACCCTCATTTTCCCGTATTTCCTGTATTTCGTATTTATACTCGTATCTGGATTTTGGCATGTATTTTTATTTTTCTCAACTTGTGGAATTTTGGTATTTCTCGTATTTTAGGTTTTGACATGGCTCGGTTTTAATTGGATTGGTTTGGTTTGGTTTAGTTTAATGTATATTGGAACACCTTAGCCTATGCTCCACCCTCAATACACCACATCCCACCCTCATTAAAACTCCACCAACTTTTTCTTTCTCCTCATAACCCTTCATTAATTTTCTTCTTCTCCTTCCTCTACACAACACTCTTCTCCTTCCTCTACACAACACCAACCCATAGGCAAGTACACCTTGCCACCACATGAGAACCCTATTTTATTTGTCCATTTGCTAGATTAGGACATGGTGATCAACATTAGAACTTGGCATTTTGTGATTTGGAGTCTCCATTGTTCTAGATCTAAGTTTTCCCTATTTTCGGATTTACATCGTTTTGATCTATTTAAGTTGGATTTTTATGAGTTTTGATGTTTCCATGTGGAAGAGAATTCCATTTCACCCTAGTTAGAACTTTAGAAATCCGGATTTGGAGTTCGGATGGCCAAGTTGTGATGTTTTGAAGTTTTGGGAGCCATTGGAGCCTCTTCTCAGCCATGGAGAAGAAGACCCTCCCCCCTGCGTGCGTGCCCTTGCGCGTACGCAGCTCCCCTGCGTACGTGCTCTTGCGCGTACGCAGCTCCCCTGCGTGCGTGCTCTTGCGTTTACGCAGCTCCCCTGCGTACGTGCTCTTGTGCGTACGCAACTCCCCTGCGTGCGTGCTCTTGCGCGTACGTAGCTCCCTTGCATGCGTGCTCTTGCGCGTACGCAGCTCCCCCTACATGCGTGCCCTTGCACGTACGCAGCTCCCCTGCGTGCGTGCCCTTGCGCGTACGCAGCTCCCTTGCGTGCGTGCTCTTGCGCGTACGCAGCTTCCCTGCGTACGTGCTCTCGTGCGTACGCTGCTCCCTTGCATGCGTGCCCTTGCGCGTATGCTGCTCCCTTGCGTGCGTGCTCTTGCGTGTACGCTGCCCCCTGCGAGTGCGCTCTTGCGCGTACGCTTCCCCCTGCGCGTGCGCCCTTGCGCGTACGCTGCGTGACCCATGCACCCTGACCCCTTGCTTAATCCATTGGCTCTTGGAGTATTGATTTTATTTCTCGACTTGGTTTCTCTTTTGTGAATTGGGTTTTCCTGAGATCTGTTCAACGCAGCACGACTATCTTGACCCGACACGGCCTAACACGGTTTTCAAGTAATTGTTTATGACTAGTACGGTTCTCGGGATTTTCTGTAGATTATGATCCTGGTATTCTCTGATCTCCTTGCTAGTGACCCAGTGGGGTGCACACCTAACTTGTAACTTGTAATTAATCCTTCTGACTTGATAACTTGATAGTGGCCCGTGGCGGCGCACTCCTGACTTGTAGCATGACTTGATAACTTAATGCTGTTGCGACGGCTAACTTAACTTGACCTGCCTTGACACCGTGGGTAGTTCTTTCTTGCTTGCTTGTTAAATCCACTTGTCCTGTCTTGCATCATGTCTAAGATGGGACTCCTGAGTACCACGGTCAGGGGTACCTACCAAAATGGATTAAGGTTAATAACTAGAATAACACAGTAGTCATGAAGAGATGACACAGCTACAGGCAATCCCGTTAACTGGGCGCTCTTGGGATCTGTAGCCTGTCGTCGAGTAGGGCACATTTCCAGCACACTGTCATGTGTTGCACCTTCTAAGTCACTTAAGGGTACATACGTTTCCGGGATGATGTACCTACCTGAATTCAACCCCTAATTTTTGACCTGGGTAACCTGGATGGTCTGCAGGGCTTGTGGCTGTGGAATAATCTCACTGCATCTTGTTAGTAATTAGGCCTGTGATAACCCTAGTTAGTTAAAGTAGTAAGCCGTAGTATCTGCTTGGCCGTAATTGATTGAATGAGGTATAACCAGTCTAGCCATGTCTTGATCCAGTACAAGATTGCTTCCTGTCTTGATTTCTTACATTATTATCTTGCCGATAAATGGTGGGAAGCCAAGTTCTGTTCAGATGAAGGGTTACAACCCCGGTCCTTGTTTGGTTTACGGGTTGTAACCTGGCTATCGGAATAGTTCCATGGTTATCTCATCGTATATCATCCTGACATATTTTCGTAAATTCTAGTTTTAATATTAGTTTTTCTTGTGCTAATTGCTGGCTTTTGTTCTTATTTCGTGGCCCCCTTATGGCACTTGCTCTTTCTGGGGTTGACCCAGCTGGTTTTGTGTGGCCAGATTTTGGAGCAGCTCCCGAGGATCTACCAAGCTTCCAGCCCAATGGTGACAACTAGACAAAACCCGGGCCAAGAGTGGGTTTTTTTTGTCTTGCCCACTTCATTGTAAAACTATTCTTTTGAGGCGTTTAGCCGATGAGCAACTGTTAGCTCGATGCACTTTACTTACTGTCTGCCTACGGGCTGTAAACATGATTAACAAAACCTAGGGTTGATCATGTACGACTAAACTCTTGCTAGTCCTAACATTTTGTAACGACTAGCTTCATGATCAGCTGAATATGTAATATTTGGGATGCCTTATTATTGTATATTTAATGATCATACATCTTGCGACCTTACTTACTTGCTTGTGATTGAGACATTAGGCTTGTTCATGACCATAAGAGACTGTTGGCCTGTAGTAAACCCTCATATATCTAGACAGCCGTGACCGTATATCGAGATGGTTTCCATTTCAATATACGTAGCTGGCTATGTCTGCCCCCGCTCTCCAGTATTCTGGTTCTGGGGTGTGACATGGTTTAAGTGGTGGCCCATGCAGGTCTTGTAAATCAAGATATGTGAGGGTTTACCAGATAGATGTCTTAATCAGTACTCGTCCTTGATCTCTGCTCGTATCCTCTTGATTCCTGAAATTCTTGTCCTGATCACCTGCTTGTAATTATTGATCTGTCCTAGTCCTTCCTTATTGTTCCTATGTCGTCTTCTTCAGCGGCATTGAACCCGGACCTGCCGATCAGCAAGGCGGATCACCTCCCGTTGACCAGCAGCAACCAGAAGATCAGGCCCAGCACTCAGGAGCAGCCTCCTGAGTCGTACCTACTGGAGGAGAGTCACCAGTTCGGCCCGTCCAGCCCACAGAGCCAGATGATGGTACCTTAGTAGGCCTCATCAGAACCTTGATAGCTTCCCAGGATCGTCGAAGCGACGCCCTGCACCAGACAGTTCAAGATGCTTTGACCCGAGGCGGACATCCAGGGAACCAGGTGGCAAACAGCTTCAAGCGCTTGAACCCTCCTTTCTTCAACGGCAGCGAAGATGCGATTGCTGCTGATGCATGGCTCCAGGATACCGAAGTCATTCTAGAGGCAGCCAGAACCCCGGAGGACGAGAAGGTGGCCGTGGTGCGCCTGCAGTTATTGGATCTTACCCGCAGCTAGTGGACAGCGCAGGCCGTTGGATTAGTGGCACCCATTGCTTGGGCAGTATTTCGTGAGAGATTCCAGACGAAGTACTTCGATGCGGTGGCTCGGTACGATCTACAGACCAAGTTCACCAACCTGAAGCAAGGAGGCAGAACGGTCGACGGGTATGCGGCCGAGTTTTCCAGGCTTAGTCGGTTTGCTCCCACTTTGGTGGCAACCGAGTATGACAGAGCTCAGCGATTCCAGCAAGGGCTCCACCTCAAAATTTTGTTGGCAGTGGAGCAGTTTGAGCATCAGACTTTTGATGCAGTGTTGAGGGCAGCCAGGAGGCACGAGTATACCTCCCATAGGATAGTAGATAGGACCGGAGGTCGAAAGCGATCTCACGGCCAGATGACCCAGTCGACAGCACCAGCCCCGGCAGTCAGGGCTTTGACAATTGGAACTCCGAGGCAGGCGGCCTCAGTAACGTCGGTTCAGCATTCAGCCCCAACGTCCCCTCCACAACAGAGGCAGAAGCAGTCTTCCGCAATGGGCTGCACTTATTGTGGGAAGCCCGGACACATTGTTTCGGAGTGTCGCAGAGCACAGGGATTGTGTTTGGCTTGTAGGGCACCAGACCACAAGATACGGTGCTGTCCGAATAGGGCCAGTTCATCATCGGCCTTCTTTAGTCCCTCGGTAAGGGGACCAGCACCAGCACCAGCACCAGTACAGCAACAGCAGTAGTACCAGTCCCCGAGGCTATTGCCGCCTCAGACCCAAGTATTCCAGCAGCAGGAACCCCAACAGTATGCCCTGGTCCAAGCTCAGACTCAGAATCGGTAGAGAGGTATCTGTGTCCTATTGTCTTGCTTTCCGCCGTCGTTATACGGGACACATGTCATGTTTTATGTATCCTAATTACAACGATATATTCCAGACCCGAGCCACGACCTAGATCATTCGAAAATGGTTATTGGTACCAACCTTTTCGTATGAGGAGAGGCCCGTGTCCCTGTTTGACCAAAGAGAGAGACCTCAAGCGCAAGACTATCAAGTTAGTCCGAGTTGCTTGGGGTCATCACTCTTTGGGGGAGTCAACGTGGGAGTGTGAGGATGATATCCGATCGCGATATCCCGACTTGCTTGACTCGTGAGGTATAATGTCTTTCTTATGCCTTACATTTTCCCTTCCTTGCTTGCATGGTATGATTGTATGATTGAACTGCTTAGTGTAACTTTCCTGTGCTTAATGTAACTTGTCGTGACAATCTCTAGCTCCTTGATTAAATTCCGAGGACGAAAATTTTTTAAGATGGGTAGAGTTGTCACCCTCATTTTCCCGTATTTCTCGTATTTCGTATTTACACTCGTATCTGGATTTTGGCATGTATTTTTATTTTTCTCAACTTGTGGAATTTCGGTATTTCTCGTATTTTGGGTTTTAATATGGCTCGGTTTTAATTGGATTGGTTTGGTTTGGTTTGGTTTAATATATATTGGAACACCTTAGCCTATGCTCCACCCTCAACACACCACATCCCACCCTCATTAAAACTCCACCAACTTTTTCTCTCTCCTCATAACCCTCCATTAATTTTCTTCTTCTCCTTCCTCTACATAACACTCTTCTCCTTCCTCTACACAACACCAATCCATAGGCAAGTGCACCTTGCCACCACATGAGAATCCTATTTTATTTGTTTATTTGCTAGATTAGGACATGGTGATCAACATTAGAACTTGGCATTTTATGATTTGGAGTCTCTATTGTTCTAGATCTAAGTTTTCCCTATTTTCGGATTTACATGGTTTTGATCTATTTAAGTTGGATTTTTATGAGTTTTGATGTTTCTATGTGGAAGAGAATTCCATTTCACCCTAGTTGGAACTTTGGAAATCCGGATTTGGAGTTCGGATGGCCAAGTTGTGATGTTTTGAAGTTTTGGGAGCCATTGGAGCCTCTTCTCAGCCATGGAGAAGAAGACCCTCCCCCCTGCGTGCGTGCCCTTGCACGTACGCAGCTCCCCTACGTGCGTGCTCTTGCGCGTACGCAGCTCCCCTGCGTGCGTGCTCTTGCGCGTATGCAGCTCCCCTGCGTGCGTACTTTTGCGCGTACGCAGCTCCCCTGTGTGCGTGCTCTTGCGCGTACGCAGCTCCCCTGCGTGCGTGCCCTTGCGTGTACGCTGCTCCCTTGCGTACGTGCTCTTGTGCGTACGCTGCCCCCTGCGAGCGCGCTCTTGCGCGTACGCTTCCCCCTGCGCGCGCGCCCTTGCGCGTACGCTGCGTGACCCATGCACCCTGACCCCTTGCCTAATCCATTGGCTCTTGGAGTATTAGTTTTATTTCTCGACTTGGTTTCTCTTTTGTGGATTGGGTTTTCCTGAGATCTGTTCAACGCAGCACGACTATCTTGACCCGACACGGCCTAACACGGTTTTCAAGTAATTGTTTATGACTAGTACGGTTCTCGGGATTTTTTGTGGATTATGATCCTGGTATTCTCTGATCTCCTTGCTAGTGACCCAGTAGGGTTGTGAAACCCGTAAATTTCTAGACTACAATTTCTATTTGCTAATTAAATTTTTTCTAGTAATGTTATCAATTTGAAGTTGTGAATTATCAATTTAATATTAGTAATTATTTTAATCATTTTAAATAATGTGTTGTAAATTTATAAAATAATATTATGTAAGAGTTTAGAAAAAAAAAATATTCTTTTCAAAATTATTAAACAAGGAATTTTGATTGACAGTCCAGACCCGAACCCGGTTAGAATCCTAAGACATAAATCAATTTTAGATTAAATAAAGATTTAAAATTATTTTCTAAAAAGAAATTATGATTTTGTAAGCCCAAATATTAACCCTTTTAATCTTCCAAACCCAAGCCTCCTTAAGCCCATTAGCCTTTTAAGACTAAACTTAATATATGAGAGAGAGAGAGAGAATTTGAGAAATAAATTCTCATTAGTTGTCCTGTTGGTTTCTTTTTGGAATCGAAGACGCTTGGTTTTCTCGGTTAGCCACCCGACGCCGACCCCTAGCCTTCCCGCCGGCCGAACGGCCAACTCCTCCTCTCCCATTCCGGTAACTGCACCCCCCTCTTCCTATTTAAACTCTCCTCCTCCATCTATTTTCCCTCATCACCATCACTCCTCACTCCCGTGCCCTAACCCCCAATTTTCCGGCGAACTCCGACCCGAGCCCCGCGGCCCCTTACCGGGCCACCCGACCGGCGCACCCCGGGCCGGCCATCCGCCGCCGAACCCGGCGCCCGACCCCGGTCGCCGCTCGCACCACCAGCCGGGCCCGATCCCGAGGCCGTCTGACCCGCGCGGCCACCCCGGCCGTCCGATCGCCGGCATTCAACCCCACGCGCCCCTCTGCTGTTCTGATCTACTCCCCGGCGCTGACCGCGTGGTTCGGTACGTGCTGACGGTGTCTCCGTCTCCGTTTCCGCACTGTGACGGTTCCGTTCCGCTTCGGTTTCGGTACACTCTGACCCGATAAATTCTTTTACTGTCTATGATGATATTGGTCCAACCCAATTCCTGTGGGAATTCGGGATTTCGGTTTCGTTCCGTTCCGTTTTTGGTTTCGGAATTTTCTGACGGATTCGGAATTTCTTTCAGTAGATTCTTCCTCTTTAGGAAAATATTGCTGTGGATTTTCTGTGGGTTTTTCCGATGATTTCGGGATTTCTGTTTCATTCTCGGGTTTTCCGAGAATTTGCGGGATAATTTGGAAATCTGATTTTTATACGTAAAACATATGGAGGTTCTGTTCTCTGATTCAGAGTTTCGGATTTATATACATATATATATATACTGGGTTCTTTGCTATGAGAATAAAGTTTGGATAATGGTATGAAGTTTTTCTTTAGGTTCTGTTGGAGTTTTTGGTTTTATACTTGTGATGGAAATATTTTTCCTCTTGGAAAGATGGTTTCTGTTGGGTTGGTTTATTGGGTTCCTTAGTACTATTTGGTTATTCGGTTACATATAAATGCTGGATTGGCTTTGGAAAAGTAATTCTATATGGATGGTTATATAAATATCGGGTTTGGGATTAATTTGCAGGTTAACGGAAGCACTCCCAGTTCTTGGGTTGACCGAAAACAAAAGGAATGCTGCCGAAATTTTCGGAAAAAATTAATAAAATGGTTTTAAAATGATTTTTGGTATTTTGGGCGACAACCATAATTGGTTACTGGGCCCCAACGAAATGCAAACGCACCGGTTCGACCGGACGTTGAGGCAGAGTAGTTGAAAATGAAGTTGGACCAGAGTCTGAGACTTATAATTTTTAAATAATATTTTGGAAATTTACTTTCGTTAAATTGTAAGTAATTTTTCGGACTAACCAGTTTCTTTTCTTATTTCAATTTATTGTAATTGTAAGGGCATAAGCCCAGGCCTGTAATAAGTAGGAAATAATTTTTATTTTATGTTCTGGGTTTGTGGAAAGCGTAGGAAAAATTAAAGATATTATAAACTCATGATTTTCTCATTTTTAAGGAAAAGAAAATTTATTCTTTATATTTTAAGTCAAAGTTTTCAAATGAATATATACCAAGTTTTGTACGTAATTTGATAAAATACAAGTTTTCTCGAAAAACCAAAGTAATTTTGACTTTCTAAAACAACGCACTAGTAAACGTTGTGGTTAACTAAAATTGACTAGGAAAGACAAATAGAGATTGTAACTAGATAACTTGTGATTGCTTCTGAAATAAGTTTCCGGAATGTAGGGTTCGAAGAGGTTTCTGACTGTTAACCCCGAAGTACCGACTCTCTAGTTTGATCAAGTTTAAGGCAAGTACAGTTGTGATTGTTTGCAATTTAATTAGTAATAGTAATCTTGCATGCTTAAACCACATTTCTACACGAAACTCTTTCCTAGAGTATCGATTGTTATTGTCTCATTGCCTCATTGAATCTAATTGACTCGGGATATTGGGGGAGTAGTGTAGCGTCTATGACCAATACCCCTCATTGAATCTAATTGAATCTAATTGTACGAGCTTACCCCTCTCACACACGGGGATAGGCCGGACCATATCAGTGAATCATCCCAAACCGGTCATAGTCGTTACTTACTCAAATCACATGTTTTCAATTGTAGAACTGTTGGAAAATATTGTATTTCTAAATTGTTTATAATTGCAAATTGCTAATTATTAGTTGAATTGTAGATTTTCATAATTGTACTTTGCTCCCTCCTGACTGGAGACCAACATTTTTAGGTTACACTGAGGATGACCTATTCCAGAGTATCTGAGGACTCAGAGCTATTGTTCAACAATCCTGACTTGTACCCGGCGGTACTACCTGACGATGATGGCACGGCGTCTCCTTAGATGTTGTTGGTGTTAGTTAGATTTACTTCAGTTTATGGTCTTTAAACTTTTGTACTGGACAAGTTTTTATTATCGAATAAATGTTATTGTGGCAATTTTAGTCTTAAATGTTGTTGAATGACCTGCACATGGATTACAGCTTACTGCCGCCGTCTCATCAACGGTGCAGGCTGGGCATGATCCGATTCGACCCAAGTATTTGGGGACCGGGTCGTGACATGTTTTTAGTGGTGGCCCATGCAGGTCTAATCAATCAACAACTTAGGAAAACCTAGGAAAACAGTTAGAATACTAGAACACCAAGTTGCCACAATTTAGGACCGATTATATATATGATAAATATTTTGATTATAGACTGGTAGGATACCTTGCTTATGTTTGCATCCTAAACCTTCCAGAGCATGACCATTGACAAAACCAACTTTGATGGCGATGTGGTGTCATCTCCGGATCGAACCCCGCCTCTTCAACCAAGTTCGAGCTTTACACCCCACCAGCTCATTGATCATTCCTACAAATTATCCAGTGAAGTTTTCACTACACTGTCGAATCATACCTCTTCTCAAACTGGGTTATTTTTCCTTGAGGAAATACCCACTCCTGTTGTTTCACCAGTATCAGCGATGGTTGCCCTATTTCAAGAAATCCTGGAGTGCCAGAAGATTCAAACTGAACAGATGGATATCACGAGAGAAGTCATGAAGAATATCATTGATGCAACTTTAGTCATTTTAAACCAAGTTGGAATGGAACCTCGTCCTAGGAGGGATACCCATGAATCTAGAAGATATTTGGGCCCTGTCCGGCAATCATATTGCAAGAAGCTTTTGGCTTGTGCCTACTGCAAAAGGCCTGGTCACCAAGCCAATATTTGTCGTAAGAGATTTGGAAAATGTTTGGTATGTGGATCTGCCGAACATCGAGTAAAGGGCTGCCCCTTATCTTTTTATTGTACCGGAGCGTCTATAATGTCAACCTCAGGACTCTATCCAAAAGACCGTAGGAAGGCATAAAGCCGATTCAAGGATCATAGAAGTTGAAGCAGTTGGAGACTGCTCATACAAGAGCCAGAGCCATGAAGATTAGTACCTAAGACCACTGTGTAGCAATATTTATTAAGAAGCTGTAACAAGATGTTCTTAGAACAAACATGAGAGTTATTTTGCTGTAATTCTCCATATGAATAAAATTCTTAGTTACACCTTCATAGTAGATGTTTTCTCATAGTCTTCATGGGTTACCCTAGATAAAGACATAGAATTCACCATTGACCTAGTTCTCGGCTCTTTTCCTATCTCTAGGGGATGCTATAGAATCAACCTGAAGGAAGCCAAGAAGATGAAGGATCAGATCAATGGACTAAAGACTTTAAGATTCATTCAAGACGGAGCTTCACCCTAGGGAGCACTTGTGTCCAAGAAGGATGGAATAGTACGGATGTGCATCGACTATCGGGCACTGAAGAACAAGTACCCTTTTTTCCAGATTGATAATCTGTTTGAATCAGTTTGAGTGAACTTTAGGTGTTTTCCAAGATCGACCTCAGAATTGACTACCAACAGATCAAGAGGACAATTCCCATAACGGCATTCAATTATGGATAGTTGTTGGTCATGTCATTTGGACTGACAAATGCTCTTGTTGTGTTCATGAATCTCATGAACAAAGTCTTTTATGAGTATTTGAATCAGTTTGTTGTCTTCTCCATAGATGACATTCCGATATACTCGAAGACTGAAGAAGAGCATGAAGAGTATATGAGAAAAGTTTTGGAAAGAAGAAAAGCTAACTAAAAGTGAATTTTCTTAGACAAGGTGGTTTTGCCCATATTGTCACAAGAGAAGAATTTTGAAGAATCTCAAGAAGATAGCCACTGTGGAGAAATGGTATACCAAGATTCAGTAGCTGAAGTTACGGCTGACTAATACCGGAAGTTGTGAAGGAATTCGCCAAGATTGCTGAACCTATGACGAAGCTGACTCGGAAAAATGAAGAGTTCATCTGGACGGAGGACTGCCAAGCAGCATTCGAGGAGCTGAAAAAGAGGTTTATCACTGCACCAATCCTTGCGCTACCGCAGGAAACGGTGATTTCTTAATCTACAGTAATATTTCTGAAAAAGGTTTGGGTTGCGTTATTCAACAACATGGGAAAATAATTGCTTATGTATCTAAGCAATTACGGACTCATGAGAAGAACTATCCCACACTTAATTTGGAACTAGCTGTAATTATCTTTGCTTTGAAGCTATGGAAGTATTATTTTATGGAAAGGGAGTGAAAATATATACGGACTACAAAAGTCTGAGATATGTCTTCATTCAGAGAGAGTTGAACATTAGGCAACGAAGATGACAGAAGCTGATGAAGGATTTCAATATCGATCTGCAATACCGATTATATGTGGTAGCTGATATCGATGGCGAAGTTTTTAAACAAGGAGAGGCATCTGCTAAAAGATATCAAGAAGTTTGGACTGGAGATTATGCTGTCTGGAAATAGAAGGACGGAGTTGGATGCTGATATAGTGCTAATAAAGTTGCAAGTGAGCTCGACTCTGATGAACAAGATCAAGGAGACTCAGTTTCAAGAAGAGGCACTTTACAAGCTGAGAGATCAAGTGTTGGCAAAAACACTTGAGGGTTTCTTAATAACCAAGGATGGAGCTCTGAAGAATGGTACGAGGCTCTGTGTACCATCTGACGAACTGAGGAACGAACTAATAAAGGAAATGCACCAGTCACAGTATTCCATACAATGTATCGGGATATGTGTACATTAATTGGTGTTATGGAATGAAGGAGGACAAATTCCAAGTATGGAGTTAGATAATTGTCAACATGAGGAATTTAGCGGAGAGATTTCTACAGTCGCTGGACAATTTGGAGTGGAAGTAGAAGCACATAACGATGGATTCAGTGTGAGGATGTTTTGTTTCCAAGAAGGGAAGTACATCAATTGGAGTAATGTGGACTGACTGACTAAGTCAGCTCACTTCATTCCCTTAAAATTTGTTTAACTATTAAGAAGGTGGCAGTATTGTACGAGAGGCACACTTACTGGACTTATGGAGTATAAACCGGCAGACAATCAAAGAAGATAATCCAGACGGTTGAAGATATGTTAGATTAGATTTTGCATCTTGAAATTTGGAGGGTCTTGGGAAAGATCATTTATCTTTGTACACTACTTGCATGAGACGATGTAGGCGACTGACGCAGTAGAGTTAGAGACAAGCTCAGGATTGCCAAGATAGACAGAAGCATTGGGATGGCGTCTTTGCGAAGATTTTACTATCCAAAGGAACGTTCAGAAGTTGCATCTTGAATCCGAGTAATGTTTTGGATCATTCGGAGCTAGAGAGAAGATTAAGTCTTACAGTGCCAGAGAGACCAGTAACAAGAGTAGTCAGAGGTGAGAAGAAGATCAGAAAATTTGAGCCATCTTAATTCCTATTTCCTTCAATCTTTATTTTTTTTTTCGTTTTGAACTTGACATATACTGCTAGTTAGCCTAGTTTTGCAAGCTATTTCTTTCTCGAGCTTGATCATGACAGTATCTTATTGGAGGCCTCCATTAAAAATATTGTCTAATCAGAACCGGTGCATAATGGTCTGATCAACCTCATACACTTTGGTTCGCTTTTATCTTTTATTTTTTTGTGGTTTGTGACATAATTAAAGTTGTCCCTAAACCGTCTCATCCACGATTACATTGGAAATTCTTATTGTTTGAATTTGAGTTACGAGCGTAGTATCGTACCTGCTTAATTATAGTAAACTCTATTCCTATCATACCCAACTCTTTAAATTTCGAGGACGAAATTTTCTAAGGAGGGAAGGTTGTGAAACCCGTAAATTTCTAGACTACAATTTCTATTTGCTAATTAAATTTTTTCTAGTAATGTTATCAATTTGAAGTTGTGAATTATCAATTTAATATTAGTAATTATTTTAATCATTTTAAATAATGTGTTGTAAATTTATAAAATAATATTATGTAAGAGTTTAGAAAAAAAATATTCTTTTCAAAATTATTAAACAAGGAATTTTGATTGACAGTCCAGACCCGAACCCGGTTAGAATCCTAAGACATAAATCAATTTTAGATTAAATAAAGATTTAAAATTATTTTCTAAAAAGAAATTATGATTTTGTAAGCCCAAATATTAACCCTTTTAATCTTCCAAACCCAAGCCTCCTTAAGCCTATTAGCCTTTTAAGACTAAACTTAATATATGAGAGAGAGAGAGAATTTGAGAACTAAAATTCTCATTAGCTGTCCTGTTGGTTTCTTTTTGGAATCGAAGACGCTTGGTTTTCTCGGTTAGCCACCCGACGCCGACCCCTAGCCTTCCCGCCGGCCGAACGGCCAACTCCTCCTCTCCCATTCCGGTAACTGCACCCCCCTCTTCCTATTTAAACTCTCCTCCTCCATCTATTTTCCCTCATCACCATCACTCCTCACTCCCGTGCCCTAACCCCCAATTTTCCGGCGAACTCCGACCCGAGCCCCGCGGCCCCTTACCGGGCCACCCGACCGGCGCACCCCGGGCCGGCCATCCGCCGCCGAACCCGGCGCCCGACCCCGGTCGTCGCTCGTACCACCAGCCGGGCCCGATCCCGAGGCCGTCTGACCCGCGCGGCCACCCCGGCCGTCCGATCGCCGGCATTCAACCCCGCGCGCCCCTCTGCTGTTCCGATCTACTCCCCGGCGCTGACCGCGTGGTTCGGTACGTGCTGACGGTGTCTCCGTCTCCGTTTCCGCACTGTGACGGTTCCGTTCCGCTTCAGTTTCGGTACACTCTGACCCGATAAATTCTTTTACTGTCTATGATGATATTGGTCCAACCCAATTCCTGTGGGAATTCGGGATTTCGGTTTTGTTCCGTTCCGTTTTTGGTTTCGGAATTTTTCGACGGATTCGGAATTTCTTTCAGTAGATTCTTCCTCTTTAGGAAAATATTGCTGTGGATTTTCTGTGGGTTTTTCCGATGATTTCGGGATTTCCGTTTCATTCTCGGGTTTTCCGAGAATTTGCGGGATAATTTGGAAATCTGATTTTTATACGTAAAACATATGGAGGTTCTGTTCTCTGATTCAGAGTTTCGGATTTATATACATATATATATATATATATACTGGGTTCTTTGCTATGAGAATAAAGTTTGGATAATGGTATGAAGTTTTCCTTTAGGTTCTGTTGGAGTTTTTGGTTTTATACTTGTGATGGAAATATTTTTCCTCTTGGAAAGATGGTTTCTGTTGGGTTGGTTTATTGGGTTCCTTAGTACTATTTGGTTATTCGGTTACATATAAATGCTGGATTGGCTTTGGAAAAGTAATTCTATATGGATGGTTATATAAATATCGGGTTTGGGATTAATTTGCAGGTTAACGGAAGCACTCCCAGTTCTTGGGTTGACCGAAAACAAAGGGAATGCTGCCGAAATTTTCGGAAAAAATTAATAAAATGGTTTTAAAATGATTTTTGGTATTTTGGGCGACAACCATAATTGGTTACTGGGCCCCAACGAAATGCAAACGCACCGGTTCGACCGGACGTTGAGGCAGAGTAGTTGAAAATGAAGTTGGACCAGAGTCTGAGACTTATAATTTTTAAATAATATTTTAGAAATTTACTTTCGTTAAATTGTAAGTAATTTTTCGGACTAACCAGTTTCTTTTCTTATTTCAATTTATTGTAATTGTAAGGGCATAAGCCCAGGCCTGTAATAAGTAGGAAATAATTTTTATTTTATGTTCTGGGTTTGTGGAAAGCGTAGGAAAAATTAAAGATATTATAAACTCATGATTTTCTCATTTTTAAGGAAAAGAAAATTAATTCTTTATATTTTAAGTCAAAGTTTTCAAATGAATATATACCAAGTTTTGTACGTAATTTGATAAAATACAAGTTTTCTCGAAAAACCAAAGTAATTTTGACTTTCTAAAACAACGCACTAGTAAACGTTGTGGTTAACTAAAATTGACTAGGAAAGACAAATAGAGATTGTAACTAGATAACTTGTGATTGCTTCTGAAATAAGTTTCTGGAATGTAGGGTTCGAGGAGGTTTCTGACTGTTAACCCCGAAGTACCGACTCTCCAGTTTGATCAAGTTTAAGGCAAGTACAGTTGTGATTGTTTGCAATTTAATTAGTAATAGTAATCTTGCATGCTTAAACCACATTTCTACACGGAACTCTCTCCTAGAGTATCGATTGTTATTGTCTCATTGCCTCATTGAATCTAATTGACTCGGGATATTGGGGGAGTAGTGTAGCGTCTATGACCAATACCCCTCATTGAATCTAATTGAATCTAATTGTACGAGCTTACCCCTCTCACACACGGTGATAGGCCAGACCATATCAGTGAATCATCCCAAACCGGTCATAGTCGTTACTTACTCAAATCACATGTTTCAATTGTAGAACTGTTGGAAAATATTGTATTTCTAAATTGTTTATAATTGCAAATTGCTAATTATTAGTTGAATTATAGATTTTCATAATTGTACTTTGCTCCCTCCTGACTGGAGACCAACATTTTTAGGTTACACTGAGGATGACCTATTCCAGAGTATCTGAGGACTCAGAGCTATTGTTCAACAATCCTGACTTGTACCCGGCGGTATTACCTGACGATGATGGCACGGCGTCTCCTTAGATGCTGTTGGTGTTAGTTAGATTTACTTCAGTTTATGGTCTTTAAACTTTTGTACTGGACAAGTTTTTATTATCGAATAAATGTTATTGTGGCAATTTTAGTCTTAAATGTTGTTGAATGACCTGCACATGGATTACAGCTTACTGCCGCCATCTCATCAACGGTGCAGGCTGGGCATGATCCGATTCGACCCAAGTATTTGGGGACCGGGTCGTGACAAGGGTGCACACCTAACTTGTAACTTGTAATTAATCATTGTGACTTGATAACTTGATAGTGGCCCGTGGCGGCGCACTCCTGACTTGTAGCATGACTTGATAACTTAATGCTGTTGCGATGGCTAACTTAACTTGACCTGCCTTGACACCGTTGTTTGCCATTGATTGTAAAAGTACAGAACAATTATCGGAGGACTGAATTTAGACTCACAATACAAACTCGCTCGTACAAAGAAAGCCTAGGGACAAAAACCTAGGTACAGCAGTCTAAGTACGATTGTTTATTTTAGATTCTGGGGGGTGATGATAGAGGCTCGGGAAAGCGACGGCCGCTCTGCCTTACCCCTTGGACGATCGGTACGCAGCCTTGACTCGGAAAAGATCTGCTTGGTCGTTGACGAAGAAATGCCTTCTTGCTCTCTCTCTGATTGCTCTTCTAGCTTCTCTCTCTCTGTGTATATTCTCTCTCTGACTATGGGGGAAGTCTCTCTGTGTATACGTATTCTTCTCTGGGTTTTTTTTGTATATCTCTCTATATATTACAAGGGAATGGCACCTTGCTATTTATAATAGTGGGATGTGATCACTAGGGTTGCCAATGATTAGCTCTTGGAGATGGCGGCGGCCTGGGGATTGATCAATCCAGGCCGTTCGTTTCTGATTGTGACGAATCAGAACCATTAAGGGTAGATTACACCAAATCCCCATTAGCAATTAATGCTGATTGGCATAAATCTTCCTTATAATAATTCTCTAATATCTGCAAATAAATCAAATTTATTCTCCTGCCAAGTGCCCCAGATCATTGGGATTCGACCCGATCTTGGATTGCCATAAATGTGGGAGATTGATCGGCTGAGGACACGTGTCCTGAGATCCAATGGTGAGACTGGAACCGCATGCAGATTGGGCCACATGAGATTTGGGCCGCATAAATTTTGGGCCGCATAAGACTTGGGACACGTGTCAGGGCTGTCTGGGCAGTGGCCCCCTCCTTCAGACTTCTGAACCATATGATGAGCCGCATGAACCGCATAATGGTGTGTCTGCTTGAGCCGCATGGGCATGATCTTCTTGAGCCGCATAGGGATGATTCCACTCGAGCCGCATGGGACAGCTTCACTTCTGAACCGCATGGGAAGTCTTCACTTCGAGCCGCATAAGCACACCCACGTGGCAGGGCCACGTGGCATTTTGTTGCTCTCGGGGGATCGTGTCAGAGATTTCTTTCTCTTCCCTAGAGATTCATCATCATGACAGAGTCATAATTACCTGCTTTGGTGTCAGGTCTGTCAACTTTTCAGAGGGGTCAGCCGTCAAAGCAATTAATACAGCATGGATCAGAGGGGAGCACTGTCACGCCACATGTCTTCTGAGCCGCATGGAATACCTCCGGCCGCATAGCTCCTTATGCTGCATGACTCCTGAGCCGCATGCGTTTTCTGAGCCGCATGGGTCTTTCTCTAGTATTTTCCATGCTTCTACAGGACCCCCTTCAAAGTTTTCAATTTGCAAAATTGAAATACTTTGAATAAGAAGCATGGCTGGATATTCTTCTGGCCGCGCATGGATATCTTGGCCGCATGGAAAGTTCTGCCGCAGGGGCGTCTCAGCCGCATAGAAATTTCTGTCTTCCGACCATCTGAGTCGCATAGTTGCTATCAGCCGCATGGTCATTTGAACCGCATAAGCTCTTTGCCACGTCATTATGCCATGCGTGTAGATCTTTCTGGGACAGGATCCCAAGAGCTCAGTCTTTAAATGGCTGGTTTGGCTCAATAATCGAAGAGCTGATCGCGTTTGTACGAGGCGTCGGTCCACAGTTCTCCGTCAATAAATAGAAGGGCATTTGGACGGTCTTCTCTCTTAGACTATTCTTGACTCAAATTTTTGTCGTATTTTCTTCATCTGATCATCAGACAACAATGGCACCCAGGGCTTCTAAGGCTGTAAAGAAGGCTGTGGCGAGGAGTAAGAAATCGGCTTCGTCCTCGACTGTCGTGCCCCCCGTTCGTTTTGATATTCATATTGCCATCGAAGGTAAGGATTCGATAGTCGATTTGAAACCCTAGCAGAGCCTGCTTCACTGCATGCTTCATGTATACGACTTGACGTGAACTTCTCAAACTACATGGTCCGCATACGCGTCCCATGACTGAGCCGCATGAGACTTGTCTAAAACGAGCCACATGAATATTTCTGACTGTTTTCATTTTCTTCGTCTTTGGTTCTCGCAGTATCTCCACCGAATGTTGAGACTGCGGCGTCAGAGGAGCCGCAGCCTCCTGTCATCAGCCAGGGATCTTCCTCTGTTAAGGAGGAAGTGAAGAAAGAAGAACCTGCGCCTGAGGGGAACGGCAACTCTCCAAATATCGAGACTGTTGAGGGTGGCAGCGCTGGAAACCCTGTTTCTCCTATTCTGGACGAGGATGCTCTTCACTTGCATCCTTCATATGTGAGATGGTTGAGGGAATGGTACATGTGCTCCTGTAACTAGGATGTAGGGCTTCTCGTGGATGTTTGTCTGTAGTCTTTTATTTTGTTTCGCCTTTCTTCTTGTCTTCATGAAGAACTCTTTTGACTTGCTTGCAATCGTGTGGATGTAACCGATTTCTGAATGGATGGAATATATATATTTGCTTTACTCTTTTGCTTTGTAATAATCCTCTTATTGGGATATTTTGCGTGGACCCATTATCCCTAACGTATCCTGGTTTTGGATACGGACAACAAGTTTAAAAAGAAAGGAACCAATCATACTGACTCAGAGGTGCTGAGGACATGGTGAGCGTGAGGGTTTCTTTGACGGGGCCTTCCCATTCAGAGGTAATGAGGACATGACAGGAGTGAACTCGACGGAGGGTATTGGTGGTCAACAGAGGACATTTGTGGTCAACAGAGGACATTTGTGGACCCATTACCCTTGGCGTACTCCGGTTGTGGGTACAGGTAATAGGTCGAAAGGGGATCATCCTACTTACTCAGAGGTAATGAGGACATGGCAAGTATGAAGGTTTCTTCGACGGAGCCTTCCCATTCAGAGGTAATGAGGACATGACAGGAGTGGGCTCAATGAAGGAGGGTACGTAGAATAACTCAGAGGTAATGAGGACATGGAAATTCTATGTAGGGGTGATTTATTTTTGGCGGAAATGGGACGACTCAGAGGTGATGAGGACATGGTCGTCTTGGAAATTTGTGGATCCGTTACCTTTGTTGTGCACTGGGAGTGCAGGTATTAGATCATGAGGGAGGATCTCTTGTAGGAAAAAAGTTCAGCGGTATGATTATACATGACTTTCTTTCAAAAGAGTGACCGGGATGTAAGTTCAGGGGTACCGATGGGCACATAACTCGACAATCCATGAATGTTGGAAAAGTGTAAGTTCAGAGGTACCAGCAGGTACATAACTTAGGAATTTGGAATATGAGTTCAGCGGTACAAGAGGGTACGTGACTCGATAAGTTGGAAAATTAGGGAGTTGAGTTCAGTGGTACCAGCGGGCACATAACTCGACACTCTGGAAAATGTTGTTTAAACATAGTATTTCTTCAGGAACTTGCCGTTGACGGGCAACATGAGCAAGTCTCCGTTCTGCTTGGCGAGGCGGTAAGCACCATTGGAGAACACGACCTCGATGATAAATGGGCCTTCCTATTTTGGCTGGAACTTGCCGGTGGTCTTGTGAGTCATGACCATTGGCCTTCTGACTGCCAAAACAAGATTGCCCACTTGGAATGTTCTGACTTTGACCTTTTTGTTGAAGGCTCCTGAGATGCGTGCTTCGTATAATTCGATCCTTTGCTGAGCTAGGAGGCATTTTTCATCTAAGGCCTCTAACTCTTGTAGTCGACGTCGGTAGTTATCATCCATTGTCAATTGATAAGTGAGGGCGACTCGGAGTGAGGGAATCCGAGTCTCTAATGGGAGAACTGCCTCACTCCCGTACACCAGAGAGAATGGTGTATTCCCGGTGGCTGTTCGAACCGTGGTGCGATAAGTCCATAAGCACTCGTCGAGCTTCTCGTTCCAGTCGCGTTTGTTGGAGGAGACAAATTTCTTGAGGAGTTTAATGATTATTTTGTTGAATGCCTCTGCTAACCTGTTTGCTGCCGGGTTGTATGGTGTCGAAGCGACATTCTGAATGCGGTGTTTGTCGCAGGATCGGTAGAATGCGTGGCTTATAAACTGCAGACCATTATCATGGATGATCCTTCGGGACAGTCCAAAGCGGTAGATGACGTGGTGCTTCAGGAAGCTGATTACGTTCGAAGTCTTGACTTCGACGAGTGGGACAGCTTCTGCCCACTTTGAGAAGTAATCAGTGATCGCAAGTATGAAGCGATGTCCTCGGGAGGAAGGTGGGGTGATTGGACCAATGATATCCATTCCCCATGCTTCGAATGGCCAGGACGCCACTGTCGGATGTAAAAATTCGGATGGTTGGTGAATGAAGTCTGCGTGGACTTGGCAGGCCTTGTATTTTTGGGCATAATCTATTGCATCAGCCACCATCGTGGGCCAGTAGTAGCCCATCCGGCGAAGGCGGTCTTGCAGCTTAGGGCCAGGCTGATGGGTCCCCGCAGACACCGTCATGAGCCTCTCGTACGGCTTCTTTGGCTTCTGCGTTCGACAAGCACCGAAGTAGTAATCCGTCGTAGGAGCGGCGATACAGCATTTTCGTCTCTGTATCGTAGAAGAATCTGAGAGAACGCCGTCTGATAGAAGTAGCCTCCTTCGGGTTCTCGGGCAGGATGTCGTAGACCACGAAGTCTATGAATGGTTGTCTCCAGTCTGGCACTTCGTCAATCATCTGAGCAGAATAACTTGCCATGGCTTGAACGTTGTTCTTGGGGCAGACCAGCTCATAGCCGATTACATTGATCGAATGATGAGAGTGGTTTGGCACTGCTAGGGAAGCAGCCAGGCCTGCTAGGGTATCAGCTTCGATATTTTGGAGTCTGGGGACGTGTTCGATGAAGAATCCCTCGAACGATGAGATAATGTTGATCGCTATTTGGTGGTAGGGGATCATGTCTTCATGGCGGACTTCGTACGTCCCCCGAATCTGGTTGACGATTAATTGCGAATCGCCGTATGCTTCAAGGTATTCTATCCCCAGTTCTCTTGCGAGTTGGAGGCCAATGACCAAAGCGTTGTACTCGGCCATATTGTTAGAGCAGTGTTTCGTGAGAGAGTAGGCGCGATTGATCACTAGCCCGGTAGGAGAGACCAATACTACTCCGACTCCGACGACGATGTTTCCCTTGGGTCTGGTTCTTGAAGCGCCATCGAAGAACATCCGCCATATGTTATCGTGGGTGGTTGTATTTGAATCGGCGACCTCATCTGGGATTTCTTCGTATATTCTGGATGATTCCGATCCTGGATGGGCCGCCAAAAAGTCTGCCAGGGCTTGACCTTTGACAGCCTTCTGCAGGACGAAGATCATATGATAGGGGGACAGCAATATCGCCCATGTAGCGAGGCGGGAGCTGAGTGCCCCTGGTTTGGTCATGAGGACCCTGAGAGGGTTGATTCGTGAGATCACATGTATGGTTTGCCCCGTGACATAGTGCCGTGTCTTTTGAATAGCGAATACCAGGGCGAGGCATTCTTTCTCCACAGCGGTGTATCGGTGTTCGGGCCCGACCATCATTCGACTGAGATAGTAAATGGCCTGCTCGTGGCCTGCGTCGTTGTTTTGTGCCAGCAGGGCACCGAGGGAGTGTTCCATTGCTCGTACATAGAGCAGGAATAGTTTTTCAGGGACCGGGGCCACCAGGACTGGAGGATTTGATAAATATTCTTTGATGTCATCGAAAGCGCGCTGGCATTCCTCGTCCCATACGAATGAGACTCCCTTCTTCATGAGGTGGGTGAACGGTCGGCATCGCCCGGAGAGGTTGGAAATGAACCTCCTGATATAAGCTAGCCTCCCTTGGAGGCGTCTAAGTTCACGGAGATTTCTCGGGGGACCCATCTCCCTGATTGCCCTCGTTTTCTCGGGGTCTACATGGATACCCCGTGCAGTGATGATGAAGCCCAAGAACTTCCCGCTGGATACGCCCAAGAACGATTTTGTAGGGTTCATCTTCAGATTGTGGGCTCGCATTAAGTTGAACACCGTTCTCAGATCTTGCAGATGATCTTCCTTACGGCGACTCTTGACGGCGATGTCGTCGACATAGCATTCTACTGTCTTGCGCAAATGTTCTCTGAAAATGATACTCATGGCTCGCTGATATGTAGCGCCAGCATTCTTTAGACCGAATGGCATGACTGTGTAGCAGTATGTGCCAATCGGGGTTCGGAATGAGGTGTGCTTTTCGTCGTCAGGAGACATCTTGATTTGATTGTACCCCGAGAATCCATCCATGAATGACATACGTTCAAAGCCGCATGTATTGTCGATCATGATGTCTGTGATAGGAAGGGGAAATTCATCTTTGGGGCATGCCTCGTTCAGGTTGCGGAAGTCGATGCAGATTCGAATCTTCCTATTCTTCTTGAGGACGGGTACTATATTGGCGACCCAATCAGGTTGTTGCTCTTCATGAATGAAGCCGCTGGCTATTAGCTTGTTGACTTCGGCTTCGATCGCGTCTATGACGCCTGGGCGGAAGCGTCGTTGTTGCTGCTTGACTGGCTTTGCATCTGGCCGTATATTAATTTTGTGGAGAGCGATGTCAGGATTTAACCCCGGCATGTCTTCATAGCTCCAGGCGAACACATCAATGTATTCTCTGACAAGTTCTAACAGCGACTCTCGTTTTTCGTCAGTTAGGCTTTTACTGATAAAGATCGGTTTTGGAGAAGATTCGCTACCGAGATCCACTTGTATGACCTCATCTTCAGTAGGAGGTTCTCTCAGTTCGAACCGCTTTTCCCATTGTGCGTCTAATTACTGGGCCCATGGCTCTAGCTCAAGGATTTCGGAGATGTCTTCATCTTCCTCGTAAGCGTCGGTGAATGCCATGTTGACTGACATGACTTGTCTGAACACATCTTCGATGCTGGTATCTGAGTCGGAAGTCGGTGATCCGGTTGAATGTGACTGCCAGTCGCATTCTTTATCTGAACTTTCAGGGGTCGTAGTAGGCGTTACATACCCTAAACCGCATCGGGTTTTGTTATAGTAGTTTCGTGGTTTGCCCGCCGGGGCTGGCGTCTTCAAAGGTAATCGTCGTCCAGTGCCGTAGTTCAGTCCTGGCGTTGTCTCTAGATCATACCCATGTTTCTGCATGAGATATTTGGATTGAGGGCTATAGAGATACAGAGGCAGTCTTCCAGCATCTGACCAGAAGTCGACTTCTTCCATGGCGAGGGGATGCGGGTTGTTCGTCCGGCCGAAGATGATTGGGTGGTCCCCTCCCTCGATTATTCGGTAAGCGTCTTCTACTGGAGTAAGTTGGATAGCGGTGTACACATTTATCGCCTGTGTATGTAGGTGAGTGCCTATACCGTGTTCCATAGTATACATTGTACATAGCTTATTGAGCTCGGTGTAGTTCAAAGATAACCCTTTATTGATGAAGTAAGGTATCTTTTCTAGAGGGATTACATCATCTGCGGAGGGAGCGTCAGTGTGGGCAGCCACATACTTGGCTAGCTCTGGTTCCTCTTCGGCTACCCCCTGTGTGAATGAAGATTGAGAGGGCGTCCTAGTCAGCTTGATCTTCAGAGGTTCAACTGACGGAGCGGAGCGTGGGGTTGTCGGTAGACTAGCAACCCCCAGTCTGGCACTTGATGTGGAGCGAGGGGTGGCTGGTTCGCTTAAAGTATCAGACCTCGCATCGGGGTGACGACCTTTCTTAGGCAGGCGTATCGTCAGAGGTCTATCGGAGGGATTGAGCTTCTCTGTTTGGGATTGACCGACTCTCGGCAATCTGATGGTAAGTGGCCCTGTCGTGGGTCTCGGTACCTGGCCAGACCTTGGCAGCCGGATTCTCAACTGCTCTTCCTGTGCCGAGAGGCTGATCGCGTCCTTATGCAGCGTGGCCGTAAGGGGTACGAAATTGCCTGGTTTGCAAGCCTGGAGGTGGATTGTCAGAGGTTCTTATGATTCTGTGGTTGCTTCAACATTAGTTTGTTTATTTCCTCCTTCAAGGTGCCTCTTCGACTTTTCGTATAGGCAGGAGTCCGAGTAATAAGATTCGACCCCTTTGAAGGGATCGATGTCAGCAAATTCTGTCCTCACGAAGCCGTGCTTGTCGACATATTTGAAGCATTGGTGTAGCGTGGAAGGCACGATCATGTAATCGTGTATCCAAGGGCGCCCCAAAAGGATGTTGTATAAAGTGTCGGCATCTATGACGTAGCAAGTGACTTCTGATTGGAGATCGCCAATCTGACATTTCAGACGGATCTTCCCGATTGGGTAGCTCCTGCCCGAATTGAACCCGCTGATGGCGGTGTTTGTAGGGGTCAGGCGATGCATCGGGATGCGAAGATGATACAGTAGTCCTTTTGGAATGATGCTTATGGAAGACCCAGGGTCAATGTGCATCCGGTCCACCTTTATGTCGCCGATGTAGCCTGTGTAGTATAATAGGCGATCGTGTAGATTAGTCTTGATGAGCATGTCTTGTGGAGTGAAGATGATGTTGGGCATTGCTCTCGTACAGGCACTGTCTTGGAGGTCTGCTGGCTGATTTTCTCTCATGAGGTTGACCTGAGCCAGGTACTCGTCGGCATTTTGAAGTGCATCACTCAAAGCTGTGCGGACATCCTTCGAGAGCCTTAGGAGTTCATATAAGGACAATTTGGCCGGTGTATTGGCCAATTGCGCCAAGATGTCGAAGTTGTAGGGCCTCTCCAGCCCCTGAGATGTTTCTTTTCGGAGGGATTTGTCGAAGCGAGTCTCCTTCGGCCTAGGCTTATCGGTCGTCGAAGGCTGAGCCGGTCCCGGAGCATCCGTGGTAGTGGACGGATGATCATCAGTCGAGTTTTCAGCCACAGGTTGAGATTGTGCTCCGGATCGAGTAACAACGGCCGTGACTTCCTCTTCATCTACTGAGGTGGTACGGCAGGATCTGACTTTTCTACTTTTCTTTTTAGAAGATGGAGTGGACTGAGTTACCTCGTGGACTAGGTCCGGATGGACCCACATGATTTCCCCTCGTGATGTGGTGAGGGGTACTAGACCAGCAGCTTGAGCAGGCGGGAGATTAGCAATCTCCATCGTTGCCAGAGGGATGGGTATAATCCCGTCCTGGGTCTCTATTGGAGGGAAGCTGCCGAATTGTATGGACACCATATTGGCTGCCACGGTTACCTCCTCGAAATCGATGGCCAGAGCGTTCGAATCGATGAGGTTTTGGATATTTCGTTTCAGTTGGTAGCAGTCGTGCGTAGCATGGTGGACGTAGCGGTGGTAATGGCAGAACTTTGGGTTCTCCAGATCAGCCGGCCGAGGCTCCCGTCTTGGTGGAGGAAGCTGAATCCTATCTCCTTGTATGAGCATGTCCAAGATAGGCTTGACGTGACCGTCTTCAAAAGAGTAAGTGATTTGAGGCCATTGTTTGTCCGCAGGTTGCGACTCAGGCTTCTGGGCTGTATCGGCCACCATAGCCTGTTTGCCTCTGTTGTCCCGATTGTTGGAGGGGCTACCCCCATTGTCGTTAGTGGTGCTGGGACGCTTGCCCTTGTTCTCTCCCTCTGAGATATGTAATCCCAGTTGGCGAGCCTTCTTTAATCGTTCTTCGGCACTTGTAGCACTAATGATAAAAGCCTTCCAGTCCTTGAATTAACTCTCGCCCATCCAGAGACTGATTGTTGGGAGTAGTCTCCTTTGGCAAATTTCGATCAAGGAAGAGTCCGGGTTGCCAGATGGTAACTTCATTGCGGTTTGACGAAACCGCTCAATGTAATTCATTGTCAGCTCTTTCTCTACTTGAATGACGTCCATGAGGGTAGACATCGTGACGTCTTGCCCTACCTCATAGAACCTCTCCAAGAACAGGCGTTTGAAGCCAGCGAAGGAATGGATACAATTGTCCGGCAGATTGCGGTACCAATCGAAGGCGACTCCTTCCAATGCCCCAATGAATAACCGCGTAAGGATAGCGTCATCATGGGGCAGATGGTCGGTAGTGACCTCAAAGTAAGTGATGTACCGACTTGCTGAAGTCTTGCCATCATATGGGTTGATATTGAACGACTTATATCTTGGTAGAAAGGGAACATCCCTCCATTCAGCAGGATATGGTTGCCGTATCCTGAGGTCTTGAGAGTTTTCTCGGGCATGGAACATTGCTCGGAGCTCCTGAACCTCTTTTCTTACTTCTCGGGCCTCATTTGTCGCGGTAGGGGCCGTTATCTCGGGAGGATTGTTGCCCGGGTTTGGTGCCGCTGAATTTGAATCTATGTTGATTGCGGGACCCGTACTTGTCTGGCCAGGTGTCACCCCCTGCAGATTAGGAAGCGCCGCTTTGATCTCGTCTACAGACTTGACCAAGGCGTGCAATATGGCCTCCAAAGTGTCGATGCGCTGGCGATCACCGGAACCGCCTTGATTGATGTCTGTCATGAACACCGTCTTCACATGAGGAGTGACAGAAGGAGTGGTGGAGGATGTACCCTCCGAGTAGTACCCGTGCATTGAGAAATCATCAGGATATGTGGGGATATTCTCTTCAGGTTCGGACTCGGAAGGAACACTATCCCCAGTTTCGGAGCTTGCTCCGTCTAGGACGTCCTTGGGGACGTCGGTATCTGTTGTATCCGTCGGAGGATTTGCTTCCTCCAGTCCGTATTTCTGGAATGTCGGATTGTCGTGGATGTTTGGAGGAGTGCTACCCCCAGTTCCGACGACCCCCAATGTTGCAGACGACGAACTTCCTACTGCAGCAGTTTTCGTCTTCGAACAGGTGTGTTGAAATACACCAGTGGAGGATAACCCTTTAGACGACGGTTTCTTAGCTACAGTAGTTGACACCTTTGGGCTGGAGATGCTCGTTTTCTTCCCTCTTCCCTTGGCGAGAACTTTCTGCGCGGACTTGCAGGAGACAACAGGAGGTGCCTCGTCTTCTGAGCTCGGGTGATGTAGTCTTTGGAAGACGGATGGCCGGTCTTCCGTCACCGCCGCGTTGCTGCAACAGCAGTTGACGATGATCTGGGTGCATTGATGTCCGTATGAGGGCTCTTTACACCCCGAAGCTCCTTCTCTTTCCTTGCGTTTGTGGAGGATAACCTCACGCAGGTCAGAGGAACCACTTTGTTTGTTTGCCGCCGGGGGCTGGACTTGAGTGGTTTTATACAACTTTCCATCAGAGGCCCGCGTGATAATCAGCGGGACGCCCCGATAGACAGAGGTTGGGGCAGCCGTCTGGACTAGATGAGCCCGCGCTGCCCTAGACTTCCTCCTTTAGCACCTGTGGGTGCGTAATAGGAGGAGTCTAAGTCGAATACCACAGAGTCTGGATTATCATCCAGTGAATGATCAGAGTCAGGACCGCATGAGAGCCGGTCGAAGACTGATCGAGAGAAGCGTGGGACGGACGCTATGCGGCTAGCATTGGGTACCGTGCAGGCTGTCTGCATGCAGCTGTCTTTTGTTGTAGGATGAGTCTTTATGCGGCTAGGAGTCACGACCGTGCAGGCTGACCGCATGCGGTTGGCATCTGTGGCCGCATGGGCTTTCTGCAAGCGATTGACTTTAATAGCCGCATGAGTCTCATCAGTGCGGTTGGCAACTGTAGCCGCATAAGTTATGCGGCTGACAGATGTGGCCGCATGAGTTTTCTTTATGCGGTCGGCGGTTGTAGCCGCATAGGCTTTCTCCCTGCGGCTAATACTCTTCTGCGGCTCGGATCACATAGAGTTCCTCTTTGCCCTGCAAGTCCAGCATCATAGTGTTTTCTTCTGCCGGACTTGGGGACAGCAGAGTTGTCTACAGTCTGAAGTGGGGCCGCAGGGGAGTCTTTCTCGCCATCTTGAGCAATAGAGAGCACCCCATCAAGGGCTTGCGGAGGAGCAAATGATTTTGGCCTCCACTCTTTGCGAGCCTTTATGGTGCGGGTGCGCTTCTGGACCGGGCCGGTGCTACCTTCAGAGAGCATCTCTTCGAACGCCTGTTGGTCTAAGCGTACGACCATCTTCTGTTGTATAGATCCAAGTTTGGCTGCGTCCGATTGCGTCACCAACTCCTCAGCCGTGGAGAAGTTAGTCCCTAGCAGAGTCGCCATCGTGTTTGCCATTGATTGTAAAAGTAAAGAACAATTATCGGAGGACTGAACTTAGACTCACAATACAAACTCGCTCGTACAAAGAAAGCCTAGGGACGAAAACCTAGGTACAGCAGTCTAAGTACGATTGTTTATTTTAGATTCTGGGGGGTGACGATAGAGGCTCGGGAAAGCGACGGCCGCTCTGCCTTACTCCTTGGACGATCGGTACGCAGCCTTGACTCGGGAAGATCTGCTTGGTCGTTGACGAAGAAATGCCTTCTTGCTCTCTCTCTGATTGCTCTCCTGGCTTCTCTCTCTCTGTGTATATTCTCTCTCTGACTATGGGGGAAGTCTCTATGTGTATACGTATTCTTCTCTGGGTTTTTTTTTGTATATCTCTCTATATATTACAAGGGAATGGCACCTTGCTATTTATAATAGTGGGATGTGATCACTAGGGTTGCCAATGATTAGCTCTTGGAGATGGCGGCGGCCTGGGATTGATCAATCTAGGCCGTTCGTTTCTGATTGTGACGAATCAGAACCATTAAGGGTAGATTACACCAAATCCCTATTAGCAATTAATGCTGATTGGCATAAATCTTCCTTATAATGATTCTCTAATATCTGCGAATAAATCAAATTTATTCTCCTGCCAAGTGCCCCAGATCATTGGGATTCGACCCGATCTTGGATTGCCATAAATCTGGAAGATTGATCGGCTGAGGACACGTGTCCTGAGAGCCAATGGTGAGACTGGAACCGTATGCAGATTGGGCCGCATGAGATTTGGGCCGCATGAATTTTGGGCCGCATAAGACTTGGGACACGTGTCAGGGTTGTCTGGGCAGTGGCCCCCTCCTTCAGACTTCTAAACCATATGATGAGCCGCATGAACCGCATAATGGTGTGTCTGCTTGAGCCGCATGGGCATGATCTTCTTGAGCTGCATAGGGATGATTCCACTCGAGCCGCATGGGACAGCTTCACTTCTGAACCGCATGGGAAGTCTTCACTTCGAGCCGCATAAGCACACCCACGTGGCAGGGCCACGTGGCATTTTGTTGCTCTCGGGGGATCGTGTCAGAGATTTCTTTCTCTTCCCTAGAGATTCATCATGACAGAGTCATAATTACCTGCTTTGGTGTCAGGTCTGTCAATTTTTCAGAGGGGTCAGCCGTCAAAGCAATTAATACAGTATGGATCGGAGGGGAGCACTGTCACGCCACATGTCTTCTGAGCCGCATGGAATACCTTCGGCCGCATAGCTCCTTATGCCGCATGACTCCCTGAGCCGCATGCATTTTCTGAGCCGTATGGGTCTTTCTCTAGTATTTTCCATGCTTCTACAACTGTGGGTAGTTCTTTCTTGCTTGCTTGTAAAATCTACTTGTCCTGTCTTGCATCATGTCTAGGATGGGACTCCTGAGTACCACGGTCAGGGGTACCTACCAAAATGGATTAAGGTTAATAACTAGAATAATACAGTAGTCATGAAGAGATGACACAGCTACAGGCAATCCCGTTACCTAGGCGCTCTTGGGATCTGTAGCCTGCCGTCGAGTAGGGCACATTTCCAGCACACTGTCATGTGTTGCACCTTCTAAGTCACTTAAGGGTACATGCGTTTCCTGGACGATGTACCCACCTGAATTCAACCCCTAATTTTTGACCTGGGTAACCTGGATGGTCTGTAGGGCTTGTGGCTGTGGAATAATCTCACTGCATCTTGTTAGTAATTAGGCCTGTGATAACCCTAGTTAGTTAAAGTAGTAAGCTGTAGTATCTGCTTGGCCGTGATTGATTGAATGAGGTATAACCAGTCTAGCCATGTCTTGATCCAGTACAAGATTGCTTCCTGTCTTGATTTCTTATATTATTATCTTGCCGATAAATGGTGGGAAGCCAAGTTCTGTTCAGATGAAGGGTTACAACCCCGGTCCTTGTTTGGTTTACGGGTTGTAACCTGGCTATCGGAATAGTTCCATGGTTATCTCGTAGTATATCATCCTGACATGTTTTCGTAAATTCTAGTTTTAATATTAGATTTTCTTGTGCTAATTGTTGGCTTTTGTTCTTATTTCGTGGCCCCCTTGTGGTACTTGCTCTTTCTGGGGTTGACCCAGCTGGTTTTGTGTGGCCAGATTTCGAAGCAGCTCCAGAGGATCTACCAAGCTTCCAGCCCAATGGTGACAACTAGACGAAACCCGGGCCAAGAGTGGGTTTTCCTTTTGTCTTGCCCACTTCATTGTAAAACTATTCTTTTGAGGCGTTTAGCCGACGAGCACCTGTTAGCTCGATGCACTTTACTTACTGTCTGCCTACGGGCTGTAAACATGATTAACAAATCCTAGGGTTGATCATGTACGACTAAACTCTTGCTAGTCATAACATTTTGTAACGACTAGCTTCATGATCAGCTGAATATGTAATATTTGGGACGCCTTATTATTGTATATTTAATGATCATACATCTTGCGACCTTACTTACTTGCTTGTGATTGAGATATTAGGCTTGTTCATGACCATAAGAGACTGTTGGCCTGTGGTAAACCCTCATATATCTAGACAGCCGTGACCGTATATCGAGGTGGTTTCCATTTCAATATACGTAGCTGACTATGTCTGCCCCCGTTCTCCAGTATTCTGGTTCTGGGGCGTGACAGATCGGCATTTGCTTGCAGACTTGGAGAGCCTTGGGATTGAGGTGATCGTGCCCAGAGTACAGATGCAGATGTGGGGCATGCAGATTCAGTCAGACTTGGTGGAGAGGATCAAGTTGGCACAGTTTGAGGACGTTGCTCTGCGTGTCTCCGAGAGCAGGTTCGAGCAGGATTGCTGGAGGGCGAGTTTTCTATTGCAGAGGATGATGCCTTGAGGCACGGTTCCAGGTTATGTGTGCCCAGCGGAGAGCTCAGGGAGCAGGTTTTGCAGGAGGCCCACAGATCTCAGTACTCTATACACCCAGGTACCAACAAGATGTACCGAGATCTGAGGGAGCATGTTTGGTGGTCCGAGATGAAGCGGAAGGTGGCTCGTTTTGTGGCTAGGTGCTTGGTCTATCAGCAGGTCAAGGCAGAGAGGCAGAGGCCCGGTGGATTGTTGCAGCCGCTGTCCATTCCCGAATGGAAATGGGAGCATATCACTATGGACTTCGTATCAGGTTTGTCGCGCACACCAGGAGGAAAAGTCGCGATTTGGGTCATCGTTGATAGGTTGACCAAATCGGCCCACTTCTTGTCATTCAAGGTGGGTACGTCTACAGAGAGGCTGGCGGAGATGTATATGCGGCAGATAGTCAGGATTCACGGGGTTTCGGTTAGCATTATCTCAGATCGGGATAGTCACTTTACTTCCCATTTCTGGAGGAGTCTGCAGATTAGTTTGGACACTCAGCTCAAGTTTAGTACTGCATACCACCCCCAGACGGACGGATAGTCAGAGAGGACTATTCAGACACTTGAGGATATGCTGCGGACGTGCGTCCTAGACTTTGGAGGTTCCTGGGAGGATCATCTTCATTTGGTGGAGTTTGCTTATAACAACAGTTTCCAGGCCAGCATTGAGATGTCACCTTTCGAGGCTCTGTACGGGCGTAGGTGTCGTACACCCTTATCTTGGGATGATGTTGGTGAACGAGCTTTACTGGGGCCAGAGATGGTTGTTGACGCAACCGAAAAGGTGAAGCTCATCAGGGACAGACTTCACGTGGCGCAGGACAGACATCGGCACTGGGCCAATAGCCACCGGAGGCCGTTGGAGTTTGAGGTACAGATAGAGTAGGATTAGATTTAGGTTTGTTGTTTATGATTTTTGATCATGTTTGTTATATAATTAATTGAGACCTTGCTTGTGATTAGATCGGAGTCCAGGTTTTCTTGAGGATATCTTCGACTCGTGGTACGATACATTTTGGTGGAGGCGGAAAGCTTAGCCCGCGCTTCATCGGCCCTTTCGTTATCAGCGGGCGAGTCGGTGACATTGCATACAGGCTAGACTTGCCGCCTGTACTAGTGGGGGTCCACAACGTATTCTATGTATCATAATTGAGATGGTACGTGGCTGACCCTAGCCATGTGCTTGATCATTCGGAGATTGAGGTTGGTCCTTCTCTCAGCTATCCAGAGCCAGTGGAGATTCTGGATCGACGGAAGAAGGTTCTGAGGAACCAGGTGATACCCTTGGTAGCGTCGCATGGAGGCATCATTCTCCAGGAGAGTCTACATGGGAGCGGGAGGATGAGATGCGCGAGCGGTACCCATATCTTTTTGGACCGTGAGGTATACTTTCTATCCTTCTCATCAGTTGCATTACGCCTTTCAATTTCGAGGACAAATTTCTTTTAAGAAGGGTAGATTTGTCACTACCACATTTCTAGTTTGAGGGTATTTTTGTCATTTTTGGGGGTTATTTGAAATTATTAGAATTTATTTGAATTTAATATATTTTATTAGGAATTTTTAAATAATTTAATTGAATGGTTGATTTAAATACTAATTTAATTATTGTCATGTGATTTTGGTTAGCCTAACCTAGATTGGACTTAACCTAGATTGGTCATAACTAGTTTAGTTAGCCACTTTGAGAATTAGATGGTTTGGTTAAGGGTTCAAGTCAAGTTTAGTCAAGTTAAGTGATTTTGCTTAAGACTAGGAAATAGCCCTTTGTTCTAGACCACACAATACCCTTGATTTATTCCTAGCCCTAGGATGCAACCTAGAAACCCTAACCTAACCTAGTGTCCGGCCAAGGCTTGTCCCCTTTGCCTATATAATATCATTTTGGGGATTTGAGCCTCATTCCAATAGTTTATCATTCTTTTCTCAAGACAAGGTGAGCCTACACTTCATTTCTCCATAGATCATTCAATATAGGTCTATTTTCATTGGGATTTACTCCATAGCACTCTAAATACTGTTCCTCTACTGTTTGTGGAGTCACATCACAGGTTTGGGACAATTTGAAGGAATTGGGTGAGCTTTTGGAGGTTCATTTTGAAGAGCTATTGTGTGGAAGAACACATAGAGGTAAAATCCTATTCCCTCATTAAAACTAGGGTTTCCTTGCATTAACATCTAGCCCTCGGTGTCCTGGTTCTGTAGGTATAGGGTTTCCTAATTTTCGTGTCCTGTACGTGTCCGTATCGGACACGTATCAGTGACATGCGCAGGTGTTCGACGAAATGCCACAAAGGGCATTTTGTTCGATATTTCAAATTGTGTTCAAAAGAAATTATTATTTTGTTGTCTCTTGCACATTCGTGATTGACTGGGGTGGATTTGAGTTGTGTCTGAGTCACACAGGACTCGCGGACACGCCTGCGCGCACGGACAGCAGTGTCCTGCTACTCGGGGCTTCTACAGGACACGACACGGCTTGGTTGGACACGAAACTGGGTGGACACGAGGGGGCATGCACTGACATCATGCCCCCAAAGTTTTATTGGGTTTCGTGGTCGGTTTGGAGAGAAATCAGTCGTGCACTGATTTTTCACTCACTGTGCACGGGCAATTTTCGTGCACTGACACGGCTTTATAAATCGGACACGCGGACACTAGGACTCAATGCAGACACCTAGACACGAGGACCTATCCTAGGCTAACCTAGGTTAGTGACCTCGAGACACGTTGTGTCTTGTGTCTTGTGTCGTGTGCACGACACGCGTGCACACGTGCACGATGCAGTGTACTGAATTGGCATGTTTTGTACTGTTTTGTATTTCGTTTTGATTAGACACGTTTGTGTCTATTTGGGTGGACACAAACACTTTGTAAGACACGTACACAAACCCTAGAATTGTTACAAACCATTGGCTTGGTGTATTAGCTTAATTTCATGTCGAATTCGTATTTACCCAATTGTTCACTGCTACCTATGTATCAGTCTCTTAGTTCCTGTTTTTCAGATTTCGAAATTGAGTTTTGACATCAATTTTAACCTAATTTAAACTGTTAATTGCATGATTTTAAACCTCTAATATGTGCACCTATAGGTTTACTAATGGTATGTCGAATTTGGTGTTGTTTGATGAATTATTGCATTCATTATGGGGAGTTTGAACTGTGGGGGGAAAAACTGAAAACTGTTTAAGTTTTTTTTAACAATGCATTGATTTCCTTTCCTTTTCAGCGAATTCCTGAATGTTATATTTATGAACTGATTTCTTACATCGCACTATTTTCAGTTATGATACATCCCTCACTCTTCATCACACACACACACACATATTTCACTCACACCCTCACCTAAAATACTTGACAGTACACTCACTCACTGCTCACTGATTTTCCCCACTCATATTTACACATCACTCCCACATCACCCTCCCACATACACACATTGCCTCTCTTTACACATACACACATGGTTCCTTGACACACACATACACACCCTCACTATTTTCACACAGTTTTCACCTATCACACCAAGCATTTACATTCACTCATGTCTTCTCTCTCTCTCTACTATATATATATATATATATATATATATATATATATATATATATATATATATTATATTTATATATATATGTGTGTGTGTGCGTGTGTGTGTGTGTGTGTTGTGTGTGTATTATATATTGTATATAAATAATGCATATGTAATGAATAGGTAGCCTACACATAGGTGTATTTTGTTTGAGCCTATACATATACATGTATATATATATTTACTATGTGAATTCATGAGTAGGCCTAGATGTAAACTAGGTTTGTGATGTTTGGTTCGACTTGTGTGGTATGAGTTTGTAAGGACTTAGTATACAAGCATAAGCCAGTAGCCTAGTTTAGACTGGTTTGGACTAGTTAGGCCTAGTATAGGCTAATGTAGCCTAGAATGACTTGTTTGACCTAGTTCAGACTTGTTAGACCTAGTTTGACCATAGTTGACCAAGTTTGACTTCTAGGGTTGACCAAAGTTGACCAAGAGTTGATTTTGGCCTAGATTGACCTAGACTCATGTAGAGTGCATAGTAGAACTTCATTTTAACCATTTTAGACTTGTTGTGACTTGTGCTGTTCTGATTAGGAGCCAGACAGCTCTCCTCGGACAGTACTTTCATATTAGACACTCAGATACCAGGCGAGTATATTCTCTGATTATTTCATATCCTGCTTAGAATTATTTTCTACATTAAATTACTTTACTTGTTACTGTCACGTTGGTCACACGGATTGGTACTATATGGATCCCTTATTGAGATGTTATCCTTAGGGAGCATCGGGTACTACATGTTCTGTGCATGTCACTTACATGGCGTATCACTATGCTTCATTGGTTCTTTGATCACTTGTGACATATACTCTTATGATCACAGAGTCTCCTAGAATCCTTATCCCATTTACTGGGTATCCTAGAATCCCCATTTATGGGACATCCATGTATCACCCTTCGGGGGGCTTTGCATGGAATCATAACATAACCTGGTTGGATCCTTGTGTATTGATTGGGGGTACGGGGAGTAGAAGTAGACATGTGAATAATACCCAAGTAGTATCTCATCAGAATCTTTCCATAGTTCTCATCAGAATCTCCTATGCCATTTACATGTCTATATTGTACTCTGAATCACTAGCCACTGTTAGTCTCTATTTATAGTAGATATTTCTATTACATCTCTCTCTCTCTCTGTTTTCATACTGCATTTCCTTCAGTGCCTGTATCTTACTTTACTGCATGATTATATTTTCTAACCTGCTATGAACTGTTGAGGTGTACTGTACTCGCTCCTGTCCTGACTGGACCTATTGAAAATATTACAGAGGACGAGGAGGCCCTGTGTGGATACCTTCTACGGGGCAGCCCTAGACGACACTTACGAGCTGGACTCTCAGGAGGACCCAGCCCTAGCTGAGGACATCACCCCTATTGCCTAGACTAGTTTAGTTAAGCTTATCTTATTTTATGTTGTCATGAGAATGTTTAGCTAGACTTTACTTCTATATATTCTTTCATATTCAGTAGCTGGAATTTGTACTCTGGATATCTGCTGGGATATTATCTTAGACTACTTTATCATCTATATTTCCTTGAATTCTATATCATATCGTGCTATCTCTTCCTTAGTTGTGATTGAGTTCATTTACTGCTATGTCACCCCCATTCGGGAGTATAAACTGTGTAGAGTTATATTGTTAGATGTATGTTGACCTAGGACAACGTTCTACCGTCGACACTCTGCGGCGTAGGCTGGACGTACCCACGTCTCGTGCCCTTACTCTAGGGTGCGGTCGTGACACGCCCCAACGTAACCAACTATCTCTTAGACACTATTTACCCGTATCAACCAATTCTTCACCGAAGTCGCACATCGGACGATCCGATTACAATTCGTATCGTCCAATATTTCTATCGAGATCGCAAGTCATGCGATTCGATTACGATTCGCCTCGTCCAACATTTCTATCGAGATCACAAGTCGTGCGACTCATTTATAAGTTCATGTTTCCTATCCCATCGATCCGATTATTGCATCAAGGCATAATCGTTTCGTAAGTCTCGGTCGTTCGACCGACTTACAATTTTTTTTATACGTCTGACGTATCATTCATTGATACGAGTCACCACCCTATCGCTCAAATCGTTAACGAAGAACACTTGCACCAACATACCATCATACAAATTTCTAATCGAGTCTCGGTACTCTTCCATCCGGTGTGAACAAACCTTCCGTAATTCTCACAATGCGTCGATGCAATCCATCGCACAAGTGGTATTCCGTATACCACTCAGAATCGAGCCACCTATTGTATATGTGTATGACATATACCACTTGAAAATCAAGTTCTTTCCTTCGCGTCATACTCGGTATGAACCAACAATCTATTCCGAGTTACGATTTCTGCAGTGATCATGTCGATCACAACCATAACTTTTTGATAAATTAAAGTCTAACACAACTCGGCCAATGTACTTATTTGCCAACACAGGTTCGGTGCGCAACGAATGGCTCATTCTCATTGACTTACGATTTCAGTCCCATCTGTTGTATCTCGTGTAACGTATTATTTAAGTTTCATCCGTTGTATTTCGTGCAATATTTAATTCAGTCTCCTCCATTGTATCTCATGCAACATTTTAATTCAGTTTCTTCCATTGCATCTCGTACAATATTTTAATTTAGTGTCCTCCGTTGTATCTCGTACAATATTTTAATTCAGTGTCCTCCGTTGCATCACGTGCAATATTTTATTTCTGATATTCAAAGCCACTAGTCGAATCCGTTCAACACATCCGATTTTCAACTTCCATTTTTACTGAAATGCAACATTCACAATAAACTCGTTACAATTCATGCAACACATCCCACAATTTTTGTTATATCGATGCAGCCAACATTTTTCATACGGACTGCTGTATTGAAACATTTAACTCATCGATGCAACCAACTTTCATGGCTCATTGCACTCAATGTAGTAAACATTTCACGACTTCCTTAGCAACCATCATGTAATTTTCAAAATACATGTTGTTTCACTTAACAAATGCCTGGAAATCAGCTTTTGAAAATAAAACTTGAAAGAGTACAAAAGAGTACAAATATGATTCTGGGAAGTATTGCTATGGAAGTTTGATCTGAAGGCGATCACTTTGTTCCTTGGATCATACGATGATGATGAAGATCACTGCTAGAAATGAACAGTTGGAAGAACTAAGTCATCAGAAAGGTATCGACGCACTTGGGCACTAATGGCGAGGCCGAATGCTTTTATGCTTTGCTTCACTCTGTTCTGGAAGAAAAGTTAAAGAAGAATGCTCCAAAAAATTAAAGTCTCTGGGCTCTGATCTCTATGTATTCTCTCATCTCTCTCTGTCTCTGTGTCTGATATGAGAAAAATAAGTCTATTTATAGACTTGGCTTCTTGTGCGTAAAAACTCAGCAAAAGTTCCGTCTTTACGCTAATAACTGCCACCCATGACCGAAGTCATCATCTGTATATGTTGACACGTGTCCCATCATTTTAATAAGAATAGGATGCACGTACACACGTTCTTCGAGATGTGTGGCATGAAAGCCATGTAGGCAAACCACGTTCCAAATTGGTGAAGAAGAATAGGGCATAAAACAACCCAAAATATACTCTGAGCGTAAAGTAGTAGACTAGGCGTAAAATAGCCCTGACATGGACTTCCCGCGTAAAGTGGTTGTTAAACAACCTTGAGCGTAAAAGTAGCCCAAATAAACTTTATGCACACTTCAACTTTTAAGCGTAAAAACTCATACAGTCTCCATACGTAAAAGAGCCATATTGTGAGCGTAACATAGCTCAGTCCACATACTAAACGACAACATTGCTCTCTGTGTAAAACAAATCCCTTCGAATTCTGTGATATGCCATCATTAAATCTTTATGTCAGACTTTGCATTAAATGCAAGACTCGACAGCTTTGTCCAGCGTAAAGTGGTTAGCCTGTCTTAGGCGTAAAACCATTGGCTTAACCCTGGCGTAAAATAATTAGCCTGTCTTCGGCGTAAAGTAGATCATTTTGAATGAAATGCTCCATTTCTTTGACTCATTCTATGAAGCACTTTTTACGCTCCTATAAGACCCCCTTCAAAGTTTTCAATATCTTCAAAATTTGAAACACTTTGAACAGAAGCGTAAAAGTCGAGATTTGACCAGTCAGCGTAAAAATTCGGAAAATGGTGCCGGTCAATACTTAACCGTCATAATAAATTTTCTTTCGAAACTTTCGAATGCTTCTTCTTCTTCCCGAGTTTGCATTAATAATGATCAGTTTCCCATAAGGAATATGAAGAGTTGATTTGATTGTATATATAAGGAGAAAATTTTCATTCTTGTTTTTCATCCTCATACTGTCATGGCACCAAAGAAAGAGATTAACAAAGAAGAGGCTCCGAGCTCCAGGATTGATATAGAGACAGAGGTTGAGCGGGCACGCAACTTTATAGAGTGCTTTGGACTGACTCCAGCAGTCTTTGGTCGTATAAATGGTGGTCCATCAACTGCGTATGAAGGATCAGGTGATGCAGAAGCATTCCTTAATCTGACGCGTCGTTCCGGGATCCGCAACATGCATGAGTTAGGTGCCTCCCTTCGTCAGCCCAACGAAGGAGAGAAACAATAATGTTTTATATAGAAGTGTCGTATATGTATTGTGAATCTTCAACTTATCTGTAGGGGCCTACTCCCCTTTTTTATAAATAAAATCTTGATATTGATCTCATCTGTTGGTATATAGAATTGTTTTATACCTCCTTTGACTGCATCTATGGTTGTTCATTCCCAAGAGAAACAAAACAACACGTGGCATCTGTCTTGTGGTCACGAGCGCCTTTTAGTAGGATCTTTCCCGAAATAGACTCACGCCAAACGTTTCTTCAGCCCTTATAAATAGCTGAGTTAAAGAATGTTTTATACATTCTCATTCTCATTCTTCCGAAGATAGCTTTTTGCAATATTTCATTCTCCAACAAATGATGATGCTTTCCGATGCCGTCTCTCTGTACGCCCGGTCTCCAGATATTGATTCAACCACTCTTAGAGCCGAATCATCTGACCTTAATGGTAAGTTTGATTCGTAAATCGATCATCTGCCTTTGAATTTTTTTGTTGAAAACAGATGCCGATCTTTAAACGAGCGCAAATCCTTAACAGATATGGAGCGTTGTACGTAAAACCATTGGCTTGACCCTGACGTAAAATGATTAGCCTGTCTTAGGCGTAAAGTAGATCATTTTGAATGAAATGCTCCATTTCTTTGACTCATTCTATGAAGCACTTTTTACGCTCCTACAAGACCCCCTTCAAAGTTTTCAAATATCTTCAAAATTTGAAACACTTTGAACAGAAGCGTAAAATTCGAGATTTGACCAGTCAGCGTAAAAATTCGGGAAATGGTGCCGGTCAATACTTAACCGTCATAATGAATTTTCTCTCGAAACTTTCGAATGCTTCTTCATCTCCCCGAGTTTGCATTAATAATGATCAGTTTCCCATAAGGAATATGAAGAGTTGATTTGATTGTATATATAAGGAGAAATTTTTTATTCTTGTTTTTCATCCTCATACTGTCATGGCACCAAAGAAAGAGATTAACAAAGAAGAGGCTCCGAGATCCAAGATTGATATAGAGACAGAGGTTGAGCGGGCACGCAACTTTATAGTGTGCTTTGGACTGACTCCCGCAGTCTTTGGTCGTATAAATGGTGGTCCCTCAACTGCGTATGAAGGATCAGGTGATGCAGAAGCATTCCTTAATCTGATGCGTCGTTCCAGGATCCGCAACATACACGAGTTAGGTGCCTCCCTTCGTCAGCCCAACGAAGGAGAGAAACAATAATGTTTTATATAGAAGTCGTATATGTATTGCGACTCTTCAACTTATCTGTAGGGGCCTACTCCCCTTTTTATAAATAAAATCTTAATATTGATCTCATCTGTTGGTATATAGAATTGTTCTATATCTCCTTTGACTACATCTATGGTTGTTCATTCCCAAGAGAAACAAAACAACACGTAGCATCTGTCTTGTGGTCACGAGCGCCTTTTAGTAGGATCTTTCCCGAAATAGACTCACGCCAAACGTTTCTTCAACCCTTATAAATAGCTGAGTTAAAGAATGTTTTATACATTCTCATTCTCATTCTTCCGAAGATAGCTTTTTGCAACATTTCATTCTCCACCAAGAGATTGATAATGGCGATGCTTTCCGATGTCGTTCCTCTGTACGCCCGGTAGCTCTTTGCAAGATTTCATTCTCCAACAAATTATGATGCTTTCCGATGCCGTCTCTCTGTACGCCCGGTCTCCAGACGTTGATTCAACCACTCTTAGAGCCGAATCATCTGACCTTAATGGTAAGTTTGATTCGTAAATCGATCGTCTGCCTTTGAATTTTTTGTTGAAAACAGATGCCGATCTTTAAACGAGCGCAAATCCTTAACAAATATGGAGCATTGTACATAAAACATTGGCGTAAAACCTGGCATAAAAACCTCAGGTGTAAAGCCTTGTTGCACGTGAAACATTGGCGTAAAATTTTGTAGATTAAGTGCACATGAATCACTGGCGTAAAAGCCTTGTTGCACGTAAAACATTAGCGTAAAACCTCGTAGATTAGGTGCACATGAATCACTGGCGTAAAAATGCCTTGTTGAATAAGGTGCGCGAGCATCAGTCTTTAATTGACCAATAAGTGGCTGATGATACTTCTATTGAAAATTTTTCTCTGTTGTTTTCTGCAGAAGCTTGGCTGAAGAACTTTTCCAGAACCGGTATTGGCGACTTGGATGCTCTGAGGAGCATTCTTCTTACATCAACATCAGGGAGCTCATGCGCTTTTGACGCGCAAATCAGACAACTCAGAACTCTTCGTGGGATAGAAGGGTCTTCCTCTGTTGGTAGGAAGAGCCTTTATATACGGAGAGTTGGATAGTGGAGTCAACTCTATCTCGAGAAATTGGGTAGTAAAGTTCCTTTCATGGCAGAACCAGGAATCGTATCCCAATACTGGATACATTCATATCTCCTCTGAAAGGCCGCCACTTCTCCACCAATTGTATTGGCAGCAACACGTCTTCGGGCTGCCATACTCTAGGATTCTCCTCTCGTCTGAGAGAGAAGACCAGAGTTTGATTTCTACTGTTCTGGTCGCCATTGAGGTTCGGACATTAAAGAATTGACGCCAACAACGAATCCGATGAAGAAGATCCAAAGAAGAAATAGATCTCGATTAGGTCATCGTTGCTGTATAAATGAGAATGGAAATGACAAGTCATCTATGCTCAATGATTTGTATCTATCTAGAGGTAATATGGACATGATAGATAATGAAATCTTGTTTTCTGTTTTTAGAGTATACAATACTATCAGAGGTAATATGGACATGACAGTATGTAAGAACTCAAAAAAAGTAGATTAATATCTATGCAGAGGTCAAAGGGACATGATAGATAGGAAATACAAACAAATTTAGTATTTATTCAGAGGTCATAAAAATGTGATAAATAATAAATCCAACTTTCTATACCAACTGGTAAGATAGAAGATCAAAATTTCTCTCCGAAGAGACAAGTAATCAGCTTAACCAAACCTTGGTAGCTGGGGATTAAGAAGACAGATGTCATTTGAGGATATATGCCAATATTAATGAATGAACCGACATATCTTTCGGGAAAAGAAAAAAAGGTTAATTCAATTCCATAATTAAATGGATGAATCTGATGTAATGAACGGACAGGTCTTTTCGGGAATGAACAGTTGTTTTCAACTTCAAAGACTGGTTCATTAATAGATCTCTCCTATAAATAGGTGAGAACTCTTTGTAACATTTCATTCTTATTTCCACTCCTCTATCGGAAATGTCTTCCATGGGCGTGCAGCAAAAGAATGAAGTCTCCAAGAAGGTTGAGGACGTCATCGAGATGCACCTCGTTGAGCCAACTGTATCAGGCCCAACCGAAGTAGGCAAAAGTTCTTCTACTCCCAAGCCACCACAAGACATATTTGCTTTCTTAGTAGAGCCAGAGAAAACTCCTGAAGAAGAAGCGCTGAGGATGGCTGCCTGCAGGTTTTTTATGTACTCAGGCAACGATGCCTTCGAAGCATTGGCTGACTATGTATTCAATAAGGAAGGCAGTGGTCTTCGTCCTTAATCCTTTATTCAGAACAAAAATAATAATAAAGAAATTTTATTTTCATTCTGTCTTTTTTTATACATAGTACTTCTTAAGAAATTTGCCATTGATCGGCATCATGAGTAAATCTCCATTGGACTTTGATAACCGATAGGCGCCATTAGAAAACACTGTCTCAATTACATAAGGGCCTTCCCATTTTGCTTGGAATTTCCCTTTGCTTTTGTGAGTCATAATCATCGGTCTTCGAACTGCTAATACCAACTCACCAATCTTGAATACCCTCTTTAACTTTATGATTGAAAGTTCGAGATATACGAGCTTGATATAACTCAATATGCTGTTGTGCTTGAAGACGCTTCTCGTCCAACCCATCAAGTTCTTGGAGTCGTAAGCGATCATTGTTCTCTATAGTTAGCTCATTAGCAATAGCTATTCGTAGAGATGGAATCTAAATTTCCAAGGGAAGAACAGCCTCACATCCATAAACCATAAAAATGGTGTAAAACCAGTAGGAGTCCGGACTGTTGTTCGATAAGCCCATAAATATTCTCCAAGTTTCTCATTCCAATCACGTTTATTAGAAGAGACAAACTTTTTGAGAAGTTTAATGATCGTCTTATTGAAGGCTTCGGCTAAACCATTAGCAGCTGGATTATAAGCCGTAGAAACCAGATTTTGAATTTGATTCTTATCACAAAACCGATAAAATGTCTGACTGACAAATTGTGGACCATTGTCATAAATTATTCGTCGAGGAATCCCAAAACGATAAATGACATGGTGCTTGATGAAGCTGATCACATTAGATGTTTTCACTTCAGTGAGGGGAACTGCTTCTGTCCACTTAGAAAAGTAATCGGTTATAGCTAATATAAACCGATGTCCTTTAACAGAAGGAGGGTTAATAGGACCAATGACATCCATACCCCAAGCTTCGAAGGGCCAAGAGACTGCTGTAGGATGAAGAAATTTAGACGGTTGACGAATAAAGTCAGCATGAATCTGACATGCTTTACATCTTCTGGCATAGTCTACAGCATCTGCTATCATAGAAGGCCAATAATACCCCATTCTTCGAATGCGGTTTGTAATTTCAGACCCGGTTGATGAGCCCCACAAACACCATCATGAGCTTCTCGGAGTGTTTGTTTGGCTTTACTTTCTGAGAGACAGCGCAGCAAGAGTCCATCATATGAGCGACGATATAACATATGTAAAGATGAATCATTATAAAATCAAAATGATCGTCTCTTGATTGATGCAGCTTCTTTTGGATCTTCAGGCAAAATCCCATGAACCGCATAATCAATGAATGGAGTTCTCCAACCCCTCTGTTGGGAACTTGACTCTGTAGTATAACTTTGTTCAATATACAGATTATTCTTGACACAACATAAATCTCGGTCCAACAAAGTAATTGTATTTTGTCATCGGATTGGAATAGCCAAGTCTGCAGCTAGGCTAGCAAGAGCATCAGCCTCCACATTCTGAGAACGTGGTACGAATTCAATGAAGAATCCTTTGAATAAAAGGACCAATTCGACTACCACTTGATGATAAGGGATGAGATCAGGATTTCTGACTTCATAAGTCCCTCTAACTTGATTAACAATCAGTTGAGAATCTCTATAAGCTTTTAGGAATTCAATATCCAATTGTTTTGCTACTTGGAGACCAATCAATAGAGCATTATATTATGCTACATTGTTGGAGCATGGCTCATTGAAAGAATAAGCACGGTATATGACCATTTTATCAGGAGAAACCAAGACGATTCCTACCCCAGAGATAATATTGCCTTTAGGTTCTACTCGTAATGCTCCATCAAAATAATTGCCATATGTCATTCTTCAGAGTCATATTACAATCTACAACTTTATCTGGAATATCCTCATATAACTTTGATGCTTCAGGTATAGGGTGAGCAGCTAAGAAACCAGCTAATGCTTGGCCCTTTACTGATTTTTGAGGTATATAAACCATGTCATAAGGGGTGAGCAACATCGCCCAGGTAGCTAACCTAGAGTTAAGAATGCTCGGTTTTCTCATCAATACCCGAATGGAATTTATTCTGGAGATGACATGAATAGTCTGTCCTGTCACATAATGTCTTGTCTTTTGGACAGCAAAAACCAAGGCCAGACATTCCTTCTCTACAGGAGTATACCTGTGTTCTGCTCCGACCATCATTCGGCTAAGATAATAAATTGCTTGTTCATGCCCTATATCACTTTTTGTGTAAGAAGAGCACCAAGTGAATGATCCAAAGCTCGAACATATAGCAAAAATGGTCTTCCTATCACTGAAGGTACCAAAATAGGTGGATTTGTAAGGTATTGCTTGATGTCATTGAAGGCTTTCTGACACGCTTCATCCCAAACAAATGATACACCATTTTTTTATAGACGAGAGAAAGGTTGACATCTCCCAGAGAGATTAGGTATAAATCTCCTGATATAAGCAATGCGACCCTGAAAGCACGGAGTTCTTTCAAATTACGAGGAGGACACATTTCAAGAATTGCTTTAACCTTGTCAGGATCAACATGGATACCCTGAGAAGTAATGACAAATCCTAAAAACTTGCTACTGGAAACTCCTAAGAAAGACTTAATAGGGTTCATTTTCAATTGATGTTGGCGCATCAGTTCAAATACTGTCTTCAAGTCTTGAATGTGATCATCTTTTGATCGACTCTTAACAACAATGTCATCTACATAACATTCTACTGTCTTCCATAGATGTTCTTGAAAGATGTTGCTCATGGCCCGTTGATACGTGGCACCGGCATTTTTAAGACCAAACGGCATCACCGTATAGCAAAACCCCAAGGGGTGTATGAAAAGTAGTATACTTCTCATCTTCTGGATGCATCTTAATTTGATTATATCCTGAGAATCTGTCCATGAAGGAGATGCGTTCAAAATCGCATGTATTGTCTATCATGACATCAGTAATTGGAAGTGGAAATTCGTCTTTTGGACAAGCTGCATTAAGATCTCGAAAATCTATGCAAACTCGGACTTTTTCATTCTTCTTCATAACAGGAATAATATTGGCAACCCAATCTGGGTGTTGTTCTTCACGAACAAAGCCACATGTGATCAACTTTTTGACTTCTGCTTCAATTGCATCCATCATATCTGGTCGAAAATGCCGTTGCTGCTATTTTACAGGCTTAGCATTAGAAAAAATATTGAGTTTATGAGTAGCAACTTTAGGATCTAGACCTGGCATATCCTCATAACTCCATGCAAAAATATTAATATATTCTTTGATCAGTTTTATCAATTCTTCCTTTTTCATCTTCAGAAAGATTTTTACTGATGAATATTGGTTTGGGCGTAGTTCAATCTCCAACGTCAATTTGGACAATCTCGTCTTCTGTAGGTGGTTTTCGTTGTTCAAAATGAAGTTCCCATTGAGTGTCCATCTGTTGAGCCCAAGGATCATTCTTAAATGGTCCAGATTCACCATCAGTTTGAACCATGTTTACTGAGAATATTTGTTCAGATTCATCATAATAACCTCTTTAACACACGAGGAGTGAGATATATCGGATTCGATGAATTAGATTTCTTCTGAATCTGATGATTGTGAATAGCTAGAAGAGAATTCTTCTTGAATATCGCCATTAAACATATGGGACGGATCATATCCCAACCTATGATGAGTTTTCTGGTAAAATGGATCACCACATAATGGTAATCGTCTACCCTTGCCTTGATTAAGACCTTGCATAGTCTTTAAATCATATCCCATATTCTGGATAATCTTGATAGATTGTTGACTATATTTGTCAATTCGGATTCTTCCTTATCTTTATCTTTATCTTTCAGATCATCTATCTGAGCAACAGGGATATTTTAGCCAGGCCAAACACAATTTGGCACTTATTTTTCTTATCAGACGGAACACAAAATAAGATTCTTTGTGACGTCTATAAGTTACACAAGCTTGCGATGAAGCAACTACGGGAAGAAGATAGGGAGAAGATGTTAGAAACCTTTGAGCATACGGTCCAACATCGACATGAGGAGGAAAAGAATTTTCCTTATTGTCAATGTATAAGGTTTCTCTTGTTCTATGTCGTTTATATTGATGACTTTGTTTATCAGAAGATAAAGTCATTCTTTCAATAAACTTGACAGCCTATACTCGAAAAGAAAATCTTCATTGATATCAAAAAGTACAGAATGATCAATATTTACATCATTTACAATTTGACTACTACGCTTCGGATTAATCACTAATGGACCATCCGGCTTTTGCATAGATTTGCCAAAATTGACAATCAATGGAGGTTCTGGATCATTCGTACGAAAAGTACGTCCTTTGACCTTGATCACAAGAGGTTGAACTTGGCTTTTAGCAGGAACATTCACTGATTCCTCAGATGAAGCTTGAGTTCTTCCTTTAACCTTGATCATCAAAGGTTGATTGTTGACAGTTTGGGGTTGGATTCGCCCTTTGACTTTGATATTCAAAGGTTGCTCTTCTGGCGGATCTTCATTAATAGACTGATCTTTGGCAAATGATCGATCTTCAGCCATGTCTGATATTCCTTTACATATTCTTGTTTGTAGAGCCTTGAATTAGAAAAATAGGCTTCAACACCCTTGAAAGGATTGATATCAGCAAACTCAGTCTTTACAACCCCTTGGGAATCCACGTACTTGAAGCATCGGTGGAGAGTTGAAGGCACGATTATGCTCATGTAACCACGATCTTCCAAGAAGGATGTTGTAGGATACGTCTGAATTAATAACATAGAATGTTGCCATAGTTCGAAGATCACCAATCTGAATCTTCAGACGAATCTTCCCCAGTGGTTTGCTCTTTCCAGAGTTGAAACCAACTATCGTAGTACTAGTGTAAGTCAGATCACTAGTAGGAATCCTCAACGGTCTTAGCATACTTTAAAGAATTATGCTAATGGAAGACCCAGGATCAATGTAAATTCTGTCAACTTCAATGGATTCAATATACCCAGTATAGCACAAAGGCCTGTCATGCTTGTTATGCTTCAACAGCATATCTTTTGTGTAAAGGTGATGTTGGGAATTGCTTCCATCATACTGACATTGTGGGCATAACACTGGTATATTGTCAGGAGTCTTAAGTTGAGCTAAGCAGGAATCAGCTTGCAGCAAAGCTTCACTCAAAGTTTTGCGACTTTCTTTAGAAAGGCGAAGCAACTCGAAGATAGATAATCTAGTCGGAGTATTAGCTAACTGGGCTAGAATATCAAATTTATAGGGTTTCATCACCACCCCCTGACTGGAAGTAGACTTCAACGGGACGTCGAAGCGTACCGCCTTCTGTTTCCCCTTTTCAACCACATATGGTTTAGCAGGAAGATGAGAAGGTTGAGCTGGTAGTGTTTCAACATCCTCTGTTTCTTTGGAGGATCCCTCATAATCTTTGTGATACTCTTTCCCAGATCTTGTACCAGTAAAAGTTTCTTCTTCGGACTCAGGAGAAGGAAGTACCATATTACAGGATTTAGTCTTCCTTCCCTTAGCCTTCTTTTTGTGATGATTGTTATGAGGAACTTCAGAACCCAATCCGACAGTAGATTTTTGACTTTGAATTTGTAAAGGAAGTCATATTCCTTTATCATAATTCAAGCCTTCTGTCTTTTGAAAATCATAACCCATCTTCTTCATGAGAATGACAGATTGCTGACTGTACAAGTGAGTAGGTAATGGACTTTTAACAGATGGTTCAACCGAGGAAGAAGAAGAGATCTCTGTAACTACAGGAGAATGAGGAATAGAATTCTTTGTAGTTACGGAAGGAGAAGGATTCGGGATACGAGGAAAATCCCTATAGGGTCTTTTTCATAAGCAGCAAAGACTTGTTGTGCCCTGTATAAGGGAACACTATTCATGGCTAGCCACTGCTGATGAGTAAGCTTGAGCTTGGCAGGAGGAGCCAGACTTGGAGGACATATGTTCAATCCTCTCAGTCTACCTTTCAAAGGAATGCCATCCCATAGATGATCCAAATCATCAGGATCTGGAATAACATGAGAAATTATGTTGCAGGTTTTGACTTTCTTACCTATCTTGGATTTCGAAGTTTTACCTTCATCTTCCATTTCAGGTACTAAGTCGGGATGTACCCACATAATTTTACCATTCTTTAATGTAAGAGGCAACAATCCTTCATTTTCCTCCCTAGCAGGCAGAATATTCACAATCTTCATCGTCGCCTTCGGAATTGGAACAATTCCATCTGGTACTTGTTGTGGAGGAAAATCTCCAAATTGAAGAGAAACCATATTAGTTTTAACCGTATGGTCATCATTGGTTAAAGCGATAACACCACCATTTATCAGCTCTTGGATTTTTTTTTTCAAAATATAGCAAGCACTGGTAGGATGATTAATGTATCTATGATAGATACAATATTTGGGATTGTCAGTCAGATTCACCTCATGAGGCCTCTTTGGCTCCGGAATCTGGAGTTTGCCACTCTTCACCAGACATTGGAATTTCCCTGGGATATCACTTTCGTCAAAAGAGTATTCTTCTTTTAGCCTGGAAGATTCCTGATTATTCGGCGTCGTTTTATTCTTAGAAAGATTGACCATAAGAGTGTCTTTTTCTTTCATATTACGATTGCCGAAATTATTACCAGGATTACCTTTCTTTCCTTTATCCTCTGAGGCGAAAATCATCCCATGTTCATGAGCCAACCTACCATTGGTCTCGGCAGAAACTGCTGCTATGATAAACGAAGCCCAATCTGTGAATTGGGAACCCGTGAAGACAGCAATAGATGGTCGCAGATTTATCTTACATGTATCAATCAGTGCTGAATCTGGCATACTATGGGGCATCTTTAGAGTCGCCTGTCGGAAATGTTCAATGAACGTCCGAGTATCTTCTTTCTCCTTTTGCTTGATTTCTATTAAGGAGGACATGTTCATGTCCACACCTCCTTCATAGAAACGGGAGAGAAACATTGCCTTAAATTCATAATAGGACGAAAAGCAATTGTTAGGTAAACTACGATACCAGTCGTAAGCTGAACTCGTCAAGCACCCAATGAATACTTGAGTGAGAAGAGCATCATTTTTTTGCAAATGTACAGTCATAATATCAAAGTAATTAATATACTGACTAGGAGAAGCCTTTCCATCAAACAATACCATTGACTGTGGCTTAAATTTCGGTGGAAAGGGTACATCATTCCAATGAGGAGGATAAGGTTGCTTAATCCCTAACCTTTGGAGTTGATCCTTTTGCTTCAAAACTTCAAACTGTGCTTTGAGCTCACGCACTGCTTGAATGGCTTCACTAGTTTGCGGAAGCACATTTGATTAAAAAGTTGTTGGTTGTACCGTAATCCCCACCGGAGATGGTACATCTTCTGGAATGATGGGATCTGGAGATGCAGAATTTTCGTTAACAGCAGGCTCTTGGATATTCAAAGGTATATCAACCCCTTGGCTATCTTGAGTTGGTGCTGCTACCTGTACCGGTGTTACTATTATCGGTTGAGCAGTTTGCTGAGCCGTTATTATCTGGTGCATGCTTTGTATTAACAGATGACGTCTCTGGTTTATCTCCAATAGCGTAGGATTCAACCTCTCTTGAAGATACAGAGGGATTAGTATAGAAGTATGAATCGACACTATCAGTTTCGGACTCAAGAGATTGAGTACCCCCAGCTTCAGAATCAGAAGTCTGCAATTGTCTTTGTCTTCTTGATCGAGTATTCTGATATACTCCTTCAAAAGAATCAAGAAGTCTGTTAAATTGTTGTTGACCTGGGGTTTGGGACGTGTTCCGTCTAGGACGTCGTCCTCTGTTGGTGTGAGATGCCATATTGACTGATGCATATGACAACTCATCAGCTTGTTGGTGGGGCGCATTAAAATTCAATCGATCAAAAACTGACCATTTTGAAGCCGAACAACAACAGTTGATTACAACCTGGTGATACTCACAATGGTATTTTTCTTGGGAGAATATCACCGGAGATTGTCTGTTCTTACGCTTTTGCAGTAGCAATTCACGTAAATCAGAAGGAGTAGAAGGAGTAGTCTTCTTTATTACATTTGGGATAGCAAAACGTTTAGTCCCTTGTGTATAAAAAAGATTACTGGCTGCATTCGCAGAACCAAACTGTACATTTCTACGCGTTTGGAGTTGTGTGCGCAAATCTTGAGATTTTTTTAGCACAAAGGACTCCATTTTTATTGCGTGTGATTTGTATGTTTGGTACTTTGCGTAGAGCAGTATAAGAAGGTTGTTGGTGTAGAACTGAAGCTTTACCAACAACATTTTTACGCTGTATGCATTTAGGTACATTCACATTAGATGTAAAAACATCGTTGTAAATTTTATCTACATTGTCACAGACAGGAGACTTACCTTTACGCGTAGAGCGTAAAAATTGATTATCTACCACGTCACAGACGGGAAATTTTCCTTTACCCGAAGAACATAATTTTTGTGTGTCTACCACGTCACAGACGGGTGACTTATTTTTACACTTAGAAGCACAAGCATTAGAGTCTGCCTCATTACAAATAGGAGACTCGTTCTTATGCACTGAGCATAAAATTTGGTTTTTACCCACTGGGCGTAAAGATTACGCACCGGGTGTAAAATTTGGTTCTTACGCAGTGGGCGTGAAACCTGATTATCTTCACCGTCACAGACGGAAGATAAATTGCCATACTTAGAGTGCAACGCTGAAGTAAGGACTGCCTCGTTACGAACGGGAGCCTCTACGACAGGAGTGGGAAGAATTCCCTTGCCATCAGAAGCAACAGAGAGATCAGAAGCTATTTTGGATTTAGGAATCCAAACTTTTCGTGCTTTGCGAGATTTTTGAACATTGGAGCAGCGAGAACCACCCCCAGTTCGGAGCTTCTCTTCATAAGCAGTCTGGTCGAAGTGTACAACCAGAGTCTTCTTTATCGATCCAATCGACACATCATCATATTGAGCAATTGCCTCCTCGTCAGAGGAGAAGGTCGTCCCCAGCAGAGTCGCCATTTTTGTTTCACTTAATAAAATGCCTGGAAATCGGCTTTTGAAAATAAAACTTGAAAGAGTACAAAAGAGTACAAATATGATTCTGGGAAGTATTGCTATGGAAGTCTGATCTGAAGGCGATCACTTTGTTCCTTGGACCATACGATGATGATGAAGATTACTGCTAGAAGATGAACAGTTGAAAGAACTAAGTCACCAGAAAGGTATCGACGCACTTGGGCACTGATGGCGAGGCCGAATGCTTTCCTGCTTTGCTTCACTCTGTTCTGGAAGAAAAGTTGAAGAAGAATGCTCCGAAAAATCAAAGTCTCTGGGCACTGATCTCTATGTATTCTCTCCTCTCTCTCTCTGTCTCTGTGTCTGATATGAGAAAAATAAGTCTATTTATAGACTTGGCTTCTTGTGCGTAAAAACTCAGCAAAAGTTCCGTCTTTACGCTAATAACTACCACCCATGACCGAAGTCATCCTCTGCATATGTTGACATGTGTCCCATTATTTCAATAATAATAGGATGCACGTACACACGTTCTTTGAGATGTGTGGCATGAAAGCCATGTAGGCAAACCACGTTCCAAATTGGTGAAGAAGAATAGGGCGTAAAAATAACCCAAAATATACTCTGAGCGTAAAGTAGTAGACTAGGCGTAAAATAGCCCTGACATGGACTTCCCGCGTAAAGTGGTTGTTAAACAACCTTGAGCGTAAAAGTAGCCCAAATAAACTTTATGCACACTTCAACTTTTGAGCGTAAAAACTCATACAGTCTCCATGCGTAAAAGAAGCCATATTGTGAGCGTAAAATAGATCAGTCCACATACTAAACGACAACATTGGTCTCTGTGTAAAACAAATCCCTTTGAATTCTGTGATATATGCCATCATTAAATCTTCATGTCAGACTTTGCATTAAATGCATGACTCGACAGCTTTATCCAGCGTAAAGTGGTTAGCCTGTCTTAGACGTAAAACCATTGGCTTGACCCTGGCGTAAAATGATTAGCCTGACTTAGGCGTAAAGTAGATCATTTTGAATGAAATGCTCCATTTCTTTGACTCATTCTATGAAGCACTTTTTACGCTCCTACACATGCGAAAAAATTACACGATTTGTATTAGACTTATTGTATGGAACATCTAGTACAGCATCGAGTAGAGTCAAGAGTCATTTCATGGTGGTGGACAACTTTTTAGAATTTAAACGAAGCAAGTGTCCTAAGGAAATTGAGCCTAGAGCTCTGATATCAATTTGTCACGCCCCGACCCGGAAAATCGCTCGTCCTCGCATCGATTTATCTGAATCGTTCATCCTCGCTGGGGCATAATGTCGTACGAGTATGGAGTTGCACTCGTACATGACAAGGTGACAAGATCTCAAATGGTTATCTTTGATTTGATATTAGCAATAGAAGAAAATAGAGTATACGAAATAATTCTCTATATTCTATAAATGAACGAAGGTTACAAAGGCTTTCAATAGCCCAACTAAATTTGCCAGATTGGCTACAACACTCAGGTTCTCTCTTGCCCACAAAGGATTTTACCGTTTCATATATACATCATGTCTTCTATATCTCGGCTGCATCATCCGTTGCAAGTCAGAAAGTCAATACGGTTGCATGCCTCAATACGCTATGGTATTCCATGTCTCAGCACATTCAAGCGAAGCCCCGCCGCGAGCAGACCACTTTTTGAACCTGCGAGCAAATTAGTGGGGGATTAGTACTTTAATCCTCGTTGTACTGATCAAAGACCCACTTTGCTAAACCTATATTAAGTAGTGTATTGAATCATGCAGCATACAAGTTAGTGATCTTTCTATCCTTGCCTTCGGGTGAGTTTCATGACATATTCGAAAGCAGAAAAATATGTTATCATGGCAAGCATGTTATTTGATTCGCATAAGCAAGCAGGCAACCAATAGCACTCTCGTGTTGTTTCGTGACTTCTTACCAACATCGATGCACTCGCCCTTGCACCGACGCAAGATAAAAACGCCTCGTTCATTCCCTATCATGTTGCAAGTGCTTTATGCAGGATCTCTGTGTGCTTGCACTTTCAGCCCACCGTTCTTTAAACTATATGAAGGTCACTGGCTTTCCGAGCCAGAATGGAGTTATATTTCTTAAATCATATATGTAAGACAGTGATCACTCTGTGCGGTTGCTAACCTAAATATCAGAGGACCCTCAAATTACTCGTGTAAGTGGCTTAATACATCAATAGCAGGTCGTAAACCGTCTTATTGAAGTGCACCAACAATATCGATTATCTTGCAGTCCCACCTAGGCCGAACGGTCCCAGCCCTGGCATACACGTTTGAGAAAAGTTAAAACCCGTGCACGGGCTATATATCTTTAAGTCCATTTGACTATGCAACCTATCTTATCTTTCATACAACCAAAGAATTTGCCTATCTCTATTTCAATTGGCACAATGCCCCAACTCAATGTTTATCAACGAACGCCCGAAGGCCATAAACATATCGAGGCACCATGCCACATTCAACGGTTCTGTCACATTCGTGCCACAACTATTCTCTCCTTCCATGAAGCCATCTTTGGTATGTCTCATGCACGTACGCACGCTTTGATATAGTTATTTGACATTCATTGCGTCACGCATTCGATACGTGCCTCGATTTAGTATTTCTATGTTCTACGCCTTAGTATTTAATGCGTTAGACTTATGTTCCTTCCCTCCGACTCATGCAACTGAGTCACGCCTCGATAGGGTATTCAATATTCTATTACTCGTGAAGTGAGGCACTCGTGCCGATATAGTCTTTCAATATTCTAGCATACTAACTCATGCACGGGGGCATGAATGAGTGCGCTGAGGCACTCGTCGATACAGTTATCTCATGTTCTTATGGCTTGTGCACTGAGGCACTCGCCTTTGTGACATTCAATGTTCAATAGCGACTCGTATATTTGATGTACGTTTTATTTTAATTGATCTATCTGGTGTTCGATATGCACTACGATTTCTCTCCTTCGAGCCACACCCGTAGACTCGATAGGTTGACTTAGCATACAACGGAACATTCTAATTAGGCATGACAGACTACAAAAGAAGAGTCAAAGTCCTCACACCTTAAGTCGATACGCCTTATCATTTTGCCTAGCCGATGCGGCTCGATTTTATAACTTTGTTGCATGACCAACTCTTCTGACTTGGCCATTCGAGCACTTCGTGCTTCATTGAATTATCCTACCGATTTGGCCTACCGTGCCTATGCTTCAGTCCGTGGCAAGGTGACGATTTGGTTTTGCGGACCTCGTTATAAATAAGATAAAACATCGACCTTTTATATTTTAGCGTAAACGTATATCCTGCACACGAAACCAACTAAAATCAATATTCGTTTGAAATGGACTTGTGTGTTGTATCGATTCAATTTCTTAGAATCTTCGAACCGACTCAGTACTTTCTCTCGGGCCAACTTAACACTTGCATCGATCTTACTCGATGCGTTCCTCGGGTCAACGTAACTCTTCGCATCGATTTGCATCGATACATATTTCTGGGTGTACGAATCTGTTGTATCGATTCACATTGATACTTAATCTGGTCAACACAACTCTTCGAGTCAATAACTCAGCATAATACACTGTGCGGAACAGGGTATTATATCGCCAACCTAACGTATTGTGCTCATGATTTTTATGCATAACCCTATCTGCAGGATAATCTGACAAGTTATTTAATGGAGGCATCATGGTCTCTTGGAGTCCGTTTGAAAATTACCCAAAATTCTTGTAGAACTGCTTGCTTATTTTCAATTTGTTGGTTTTGCAATATTTATTGCACTAGAGAAACTTAAAATTTCAAATTTTGTAAAAAAAAAATGACATTTTCTAAATTAAAAAATACTTAATAAATAAAATAACATGTATTATCCCATTCATATGTTCATAAAATGAATGCAAGCTAGAATTATTTGTCTCAATTTTGGAATCGAAACTCCTCGTATCTATAAACTATATATGTTGCTTACAAGCGAGGTTCCCTACCAACATCGGTAAGCTATATCACCAAGTGTTGCATTATTTAAACAAAATATGGGCATAACACACATTCATCATTAATTAAATTTCATCTTTAATAACTAATTGTCATCCATATTTGTTATCTGTTAATATATGTGTGCCATGTCATATGTCTAAATTTTGGAATTCTAGCCAGGAATCATTGAATAGGCTATTGCAACTGCATTTCCTCTACCACGGCTCAAACATGGTGTCTTCTCATGAATTATCTATTTCATTCCGAGTTATCGCATAACATGATCAACATAGTGAAACATGATGATGTTGTGGTATATGACGTAATACCTATGTAGACTGTAATTGTAGAAGGTTCTCTGTAGGTCAGTAGAATTATCGTCATGTCGGTAAGGTAACTATTGAACCTATTTGATGTCAAAAACATAACAAATATGATAAACATGATTACTTAAGTAGAAAAATTAGCTAAGCAAATAACTAAAGACTTTACATCCATGTGCTTTAGCATATCAAATTGGTTTCCATAAATTGATGTCACCAAGTAACTACACTGTGTCGGATCCACTGTATCTGTCATCTACCATGAAGCTACTAGAAAGATATTGACTTTAGAACTAAAACATGTACTTTCCTACCAATAGAAAATACTCGTAGGACCAAACCTACCAGAAATAACATAAGTAACATGGTATAAGTCTACATAAAATAAAATTGTATACGACATTGACAAAATTTGTTTTAGTCATGCATGCAGTATTATCATGCCGCCACAATTTTTTTTTTGAACATTTTGTCCAATGACACATGTATGTTCTGCCAAATTATAGAAGACATAGTTATCCTATTTCTCGGTCAGTCAGGAAAAAGAAACACACTACATAGGCCTAGTAAGTAGGCCCTAGTGCAACACATGATCTGAAATATGAGCAACGACTGGTATAGCTAGTTACACTGAAAATATATGTTACGTAGATATTAACATTAAAATATATACCCGGTAGTCATCCACAGTAAGCTCTGTCCCCTTAGTACGGTCAAGCTCCGTGAAATTTCTTCGGGACCAATAGTAGGTGACTAAGCTTTTATCGAGCATATCCTTGGGCGAATCCACACACCAAGATATTGTATGATCAACAACCAAGATCTAACTCATCAAATATTACAATGTTCACCTGTAATAGGTAGCCCTAGAATATTTTACACATCCGCTAGGGTTATGGTCATCTCTCAACCGGAAGCCAGAATGTGTTGCGTCCGGGCTATCAACACTCAACTAGAAGTAGAATCAAGTCACTGTTGTGACGTAGAAAATGCAGCCCGTCAATATGGTAAAATTCAAAGTGGTGCACCAATGACTCTTGCTTGCTAGTTAGCTTCCATTCATCGTACTTCCTTTCATATAGCCATATGCCATGCTATCGCAATCGCACATCGACACTATATAAATATAAAGATTTTTAATTGGTGGATATGTGGAAAATATATAATCGTATAACTGCCATAATTAAAATGTAGGAAAAACATACATGTCCAACAAATATGTACCAAACTAGATATGTGGGTCTGGCGTTGTTGGGTAATGACATTTGTGGTAGGCCCACCTAGAATACGTCCATCGTTTTGGCCAGTCATTTTTAAAATAACCAATATCCAAATGATTTTGTGAGCACCCTGAATTTCGGGTTGATTTTTTTTATTTTTTTTCTGATTGATTTTAATTTCAATAAATATTTTATTCTGTTATTTTCCTTAAGTGTACTTTCCCATGCCTTTGATATTTGGAGTGTCAGGGATGTTCAACTCTGGAAATCTTCTTCACGAGTTTTGGAGTGGACACGATTACCTTCATGACGGTATATAGTGTCCCATCCAAACTTGTTCCCTTGTACTCTTTCTGCTTCATCGAACTTCGGGTCAATTTAGACCATTTGATTATTGTTATTTTCCCACTCTTTTCCTTGATCATTTTTAGCACGTTATCATGACTTTTAATTTGGGAGCGCAAGACCAGTCAGTTTCTTGAAACCAACTTCTCATGCTTGATCTACTCGAGACGCTCGTCACCCATGACCTTCGTGTCCCACTCAGACACGTCATTTTGTGCTCTATTTGATTCGTACAACTTTCCCGACGCGTGACCCGATTTTATTTCACTCCACGGCGTCACATTTATCTTCCAACTTGATTTGTGGGTCCCCTGTCGACCAAAACCTGTCCGCCCCAACTATGGACATGGCCCACTTTGAGCCCACTACCCGTCTGCCACTTGTGTCCCATTTATCGGAATCCCCATGTGCTACTTATTTGCCCATGATCATCAACGTCTAATTTTTAATTCGATTTTTGCACAATGTCCAGTTTTGATCCAATCCGGCTCCACCGAGTCCAGTCCAGCTCCATAATTTTCTCCATCATGACACCCTCATATTTCTTGCTCAAAAATATCAAGTACTCTTTTACTTATTTTTCCATATTTAATAGAAAATTCTTTTGATGTTAAAATCCTTTGGAATGACCTATTTTTGCTAAATCAATACTAGCCCTTTAATCCCCTTCAATTAATCACAACCATTGATTTCCCCATCAATTTTTCCTAGCAGCCAACACCACACATGGCCGGCCCTAACATTATGGATAGAATCTTTTCTCTCTCTCTCTTATCCTCTCATTCTCTTTCTACATTTAATTTCCACACAAAACAACTCCACAGCATACTCCCTCATCCCATGCAAACAACTCCTCCATGCAACCGACCTCTCCTCCCCGAGCCTCCCTGGACCTCACTCCCACGACCACCCTGGCCGGCCTCCGCCGTGGCCGAGCACGGCCGGCCACCCACCAATCTCCCCTCTCTATCTCTCCTTCTCCTTCCATCTCCAACTTCAAACCACCACCATCACCACCATTTCCGCCACCATCACCACCTTCTTCGAACCACCCGAGCCACCAGCCTGGCCGTGCGCCGCTGGTCGACGGCCACCCCAACCTCACCGTAGGCCGTGCGCAGCCCCGCACGCGCCACTGGCAGCGCAGCGGCAGCAGCTCCACGCGCCAGGCGCGCGCGCGCGAACGGCACCATGCCGCCGCCGCCGCCGCCGGCCGCCGTGATCCCCGACGACCACCCCCGTGGGTGCACCCCACCATGCCCTGTCTTTCCCTGGCAGCCAACGTCCTCCGGGACGTGCCGTCGAGGCGATTCGAGCGTTTTGAACGACATCCCGTCGTGACGCGCACGAAGTCGAGTCCGTTTTGGCGCTCCGTCACAGTGACTTCACGCACGATTTTCCGGAGATCCGACCGTTGGATCGGCAATTTCTTCACTCTGTCGCAATCTCGGTATATCCACCTTCGCTCATGTCAATTTTCGTCCGTTGATTTTATCGTTTGATACATGAAAACCGGCCACCAAGTTGACCGTTTAAATTATATTAAATTTGGACAGTTTCGCGGGGCCAACTTCGTCAGCTTGTATCTCCTCCACCACAGCTCCGTTTGGCATGCTACCAGTTTTGGTGCGAAGCTGGTATAACCCTCTTGCTACCCCTTCAGTTTCGTTTCATTGTGAGCTTGTTTGATTGGTTGAATTTGACGTCAAAGTTGACCGTCCGAATTCGTAATTTCCAACTTGTAAAATTCTATTTTTGAACACGGGACTCCAGATTTCATTTCTGACACCACCATTAGACTTGTGGCGTCGTTCTGGCATGTTTTCATATAAAATTTGTTAGATTTGGAGAACGTGAGCCCGGGCACGTATTTCGGTGCAAAGCGGGTCCCACTTCTGGGTCAACGGGACTTTTTGATGCCGGCTCATCGGAATCCAATTCCGAATATACCGTTGAGTTCATATCGTCATTCTGGACTCGTTGACATATAATTTTCTAGGTTTTGGTGGACATTGGGTCTGGCACGTATTTCGGTGCAAGTCGGATACCAATATCCGGGTCAACGGGTCATTTTGAGATCGGCTCATCGGAATCTAATTCCGGAGATACCGTTGAGTTCGTATCATCATTCTGGACTCGTTGACAGGTAGTTTGCTGAGTTTTGAGAACTTTGGCTCCGGCACGCATTTTCGTGCAAACCGGAATTCCAAGTTCTGGTCAACGGGCCAAATTGAGATCGGGTCAACGGAATCCAATTCTGGAGATACCGTTGGGTTCGTATCAACATTCTGATTTCGTGGACATATAATTTGTTATATTTTATTGACTTGTTTTCTTGCACATTTTTCGGTGCAAAACGGCTCCGACACGGACACCATTTTGACCCGAAATTACCTTTTTGTCCTTGTGTCCAAATTGGACCGTTGGGTAGGCTATCCTAGGTAATTTGACCATTCTGGACACGTTGGCGATGTCTATTTTATCGTCCGACAATGTTTGTTGATAGTTTCTCTGAGTTTAACCTTTTTATAATTAATTAATAATTAATTCATATAATGTTCGTATTTCGGGATTAGTACAACGAAACCGAGATCAGTCAATTCTAGTGGTCTCACATCGCTGAAATTGACAAGTTGGATACGTGGATCACTATAATAAGATTATCAACCTTACCGATAATCTTCTTATCTCGATTTACGTGTCGTAAGTTTCGACGTACAAATAACGAAGTACACTTTATATTAGACTAGAATTGACCCTGTTTGACCAGAGTTGACCAGTTGACCCAAAGTCAACTATAAGTCAACACTTGACCTAGTTTGACTAGATTTTTGACCGGAGTCGACCTAGAGTTGTTTTGACTTAGAAGAACCTAGAATAATGTAGATTGATTATAGAGATTCATTTATTACAACTTGAACACCTTGTAATCTGTGTTGCTTTAAATAGGACTCTGTGGCTTCAGTGGGACCCCCCTATACTTATCAGCTGTTCAGGTTATCGAGGCGAGTACATTCTCTGATCATTTCATATCCTGCTTAGAATTATTTCCTGCAGTAGATTACTTTACTTGTACTGTCACGTTGGTCACACGGATTGGTACTATATGGATCCTTTCTTGAGATGTTATCCTTAGGGAGCATCGGGTACTCTATGTTCTGTGCGTTTTACTTTCATAGCGTATCATATGCTTCTTGGTTCTTTGATCACTTACGACATGTACCCTCATGATCGTAGAGTTTTCCTAGAATCTTACACTGTTGGGTTACCTCCCTAGAATCCCCATGTTTATGGGACTTACACTGTTGGGTTACCCCCAGAATCCCCATGTTTATGGGACTTATACTGTTGGGTTACCCCCAGAATCCCCATGTTTATGGGACTTACACTGTTGGGTTACCCCCAGAATCCCCATTTTTATGGGACTACTATGTATCACCTCCGGGGTCTACCACCCTTCGGGGGCTTATCACCTTCAGGGTCTATCACCTTCGGGGTCTGTTACATAGCATCATATAACATAACCTGGCTGGATCCTTGTGTATTGATCGGGGGTACGGGGAGAGTATTACATGTTCATATTGTACTCTGACTCACTAGTCACTGCTAGTTCTCTATGTATAGTAGATATTTCTATTACAGTTCTCTCTCTCTGTTTACATACTGCATTCTTTCAGTACCTGTATCTTACTTTACTGCATGTTTATATTTTCTAACCTGCTATGATCTGTTGAGATGTACTGTACTCGCTCCAGTCCTGACTGGACCTGTTGATAAATTTTACAGATAGCCTGGAGGTGCCTGCTAGCCTAGAGGAGACACATTAGAGGTTGTTTAGGTAGTTATTTCATTTTGTCTGGAGTTGTATTTACTTTGTGGATTACTGTATCTGTATTTAAGTTTTGAGATGTATTTCTGGGTTTATGTATCTTAGACACTTAGACTTCTATCTCCTATATCTCTTTTGGATTTCATGTTTTATCTATCCTTATCATGCTCTACCTTGGATGTGATTGAGTTTGTATCTGCTATGTCACCCCCATTCGGGGAGTATAAACTGTTTAGTCTTATACTGTTAGATGCATTGAGACCTAGGACAGCGTTCTACCGCCGACACTGCGGCGTAGGCTGGGCGTTGTTACGTTCTCGTGCCCTAACGCTAGGGCGCGGGTCGTGACACGTTTTTAGTGGTGGCCCATGCAGGTTGAGACTAAAGTGTAGTGGTATTCGAACTCGAGTACCACTACAGCCTGCAGTAGGATTAGGATATATTTTGAAGGTACTCAATCACAGATAGGAACCCTTGAGAGATTTCCGGGACGACCCTGGAGAATCTTATTTAACTTCGATTTGAAAACTCTCTTTTTCCCTTGATTTAATTTATTTTACTTTTGTTGTTAAATTTGATTTTTATGGATTATTGTTGAATTTGAGTTTGTATTTATTTTGATGGAAGATTTTCGAATTTTGAATTTTGATGATAGCTGTTGCATTCGAGTTTGTATTTTGATGGATTTTGTTCATTTTGAATTTTGATGTTCGTTAATAAATTTGATTTGATTTTGAGTATTCATTATTGATTAATTTAATTTTTGGCAAGATGAAATTATATGGTCTAGGTCATCTATGTTATGGAATCTAGTCTTCTATAGTCACATTAGCCAGCATGGTGAGGACATATAGTCTGACTCTGGATATATTTCTCGGGTGTGGGAATTTAAGGTTTTCGCAGCCAAGCATGCGGCACCGCGAAAATGTTAAATACCATGATTCTAGAGATATGTGCATAAGTCAAGGGCTCTGTGAGTATCGTAGCCTTGCTTACTAGTATGACGAGGATTTAGAGTACCATGATTTTGGATAGACGCATATGATTATCAGATTGTACTTAAAATATTTTGAACATATTTTCTCTACTTTTCTCAGTCGTTCAAAAAAAAAGGGAATTATTATTTGTTGTTTTGCCTAGTTTCTTGTCATTTAACTTAAGAGTATGTTTAGTTGTTTTCATAAACCTTTGTGTAACTTTTTGCTATGAGTTTTTTTTTCATAATACAATGAATCGATGATTTTGCTAAAAGGCCTCATGTTGGATTTGATATTTTAGCTCTGGATTTTAAAATCGTTCCTTCTTTAAACAGATAAGCAGAACCGATTTTATCATTATTTCTTTCTTGCTATTATTCTTGTATTAAATAATAATGATGATAAAACTGTCTTGATTTTGTCAATCGCCTGCTTGCAATCTTGGTAGGAATCTAAATGTTAGTCTTAACGTAGAATTAATTTTATTGGGACATGAGAATATGTATATGAATATATGTAGCAGACACTTTGCCTAATACGTATGCATGCTACACTTGATTTCTCACATATCTAGATACATATTAATATGTCGTTGATGTTAGATTGTCAAAACCCCAATATTTCTGGTTCCCTACTTTTTCATGTTTAAATTTGTAATTTAAATATAAATTTTATGTTATTAGTTATGCTTACATCACTGCACATGTATGTTATACGTAGGGTTTCAATTCAAAAGAATTTTGGTTGAAAATTTGTGTTTAAATTTGTCAAATTTAAGACTGTGTACATATTAACCCTTAATACTGAGTTTCCAAATGTTAGTTCAAATTACTGTTTTATTTTCTTAAATGTAATATTTGAGCTATATACCTTGTGGGAAGTAGGATATAAATTTAAGTTTCATATTCTTACGTGTTAGGTGATGATAAACATTGAGTTGGTTTTGATGTTCAAATTTCTCTAATATCCTAAAAAAAAAAACTGTATATATGTTAACATTTTTATATTGATTTCTATGTTTAGTTCTGTTTCGGATTTAACATGTAATATTAAACTGTATGCGTAGGTAAATGTATGGATAGTATGTTAGGGTTTTATTTCTATCATGTTAGGATGTACTAGGACCATTGAGATTGGTTGTGATGTTTCAAACCCTAAAATCTGAGACCGCATTACGTTCATATTTTCCATGGTTTAAATGTTAGCTTGTTTTCAGATTTTATATGTAAATGCTGAACTAAAACTGGATTTAACCTTTCAATACTAAGCTATAACCCTGTACAAGGACACACGCATACACTCTAGCATAGTATATACTGTCATTTAACCTAACCCTTCCCCTCTATGTTATGATTATATATCTATAAGGATATATATAGAGTTTATGCATATATGTTATAACGTATATAGATACATAACTAAGCTTCTACCCTTTTATATATATATGGTTAGTCATGCATGTTATGGTTAAATAGGTTGTATATTGTAGATTGTTAAACCATATGCCATGAGTAATGTAACTGGATAGCTATTGTTTGAAACCCAAATCCTCGTATACTCTTTCATGTGTACTCACGTACACACACACCTACTATCTAACCATATGAACATGTCCCCATACACATGATGCTAGTTTTCCCTCTCTAACGCTCTCTCTGTATATATATTGTGATTGGATTTCAGTGCAAGTGACTTTCAATTCTTCAACTTGTGATTTTGATTTTCTTGGGATAGTACTTTTTTCAGATGATTGGTAGTTACCTTCCTTTATTTTTTTATGAGTACCAGTTTTCATATGGGGTGGTAGACAACCTTATAGTTTTGATGGTTGTTGTTTCTGTATCTTTCTATTTTAGCACCCTGGATTGCTTGTGTGTTTGGATACCCGATGACCGCCTTGGTTAGTATGAGTAGTATACCTAGATGAGACTTTCACTACCACCGTATGCCATGACCCTGTATGCCGTTCTTTTTGATGGTATGTTTCATTTAAGTTCTGGGACTTTATTGTGGGGGTTTGACCTAGAGGGAGTATGGACATTTTAATTTCGAGGATGAAATTTTTATAAGGTGGGTAGGATGTGAGCACCCTGAATTTCGGGTTGATTTTTTTTTTCTGATTGATTTTAATTTCAATAAATATTTTATTCTGTTATTTTTCTTAAGTGTACTTTTCCATGCCTTTGATATTTGGAGTGTCAGGGATGTTCAACTCTGAAAATCTTCTTCACGAGTTTTGGAGTGGACACGATTACCTTCATGACGGTATATAGTATCCCATCCAAACTTGTCCCTTGTACTCTTTCTGCTTCGCCGAACTTCGGGTCAATTTAGACCATTTGATTATTATTATTTTTCCCACTCTTTTCCTTGATCATTTTCAGCGCGTTACCATGACTTTTAATTTGGGAGAGCAAGACCAGTCAGTTTCTTGAAACCAACTTCTCATGCTTGATCTACTCGAGACGCTCATCACCCATGACCTTCGTGTCCCACTCAGACATGTCATTTTGTGCTCTATTTGATTCGTACAACTTTCCCGACGCATGACCCGATTTTATTTCACTCCACGGCGTCACATTTATCTTCCAACTTGATTTGTGGATCCCCTGTCGACCAAAACCTGTCCGCCCCAACTATGGACATGGCCCACTTTGAGCCCACTACCCATCCGCCACTTGTGTCCCATTTATCGGAATCCCCATGTGCTACTTATTTGCCCATGATCATCAACGTCTAATTTTAAATTCGATTTTTGCACAATGTCTAGTTTTGATCCAATCCGGCTCCACCGAGTCCAGTCCAGCTCCATGATTTTCTCCATCATGACACCCTCATATTTCTTGCTAAAAAATATCAAGTACTCTTTTACTTATTTTTCCATATTTAATAGAAAATTCTTTTGATGTTAAAATCCTTTGGAATGACCTATTTTTGCTAAATCAATACTAGCCCTTTGATCCCCTTCAATTAATCACAACCATTGATTTCCCCATCAATTTTTCCTAGCAGCCAACACCACACATGGCCGGCCCTAACATTATGGATAGAATCTTTTCTCTCTCTCTCTTATCCTCTCATTCTCTCTCTATATTTAATTTCCACACAAAACAACTCCACAGCATACTCCATCATCCCATGCAAACAACTCCTCCATGCAACCGACCTCTCCTCCCCGAGCCTCCCTGGACCTCACTCCCACGACCACCCTGGTCGGCCTCCGTCGTGGCCGAGCACGGCCGGCCACCCACCAATCTCCCCTCTCTATCTCTCCTCCTCCTTCCATCTCCAACTTCAAACCACCACCATCACCACCATTTTCGCCACCATCACCACCTTCTTCGAACCACCCGAGCCACCAGCATGGCCGTGCGCCGCTGGTCGACGGCCACCCCCACCTCACCGTAGGCCGCATGCAGCCCCGCACGCGCCACTGGCAGCCCAGCGGCAGCAGCTCCACGCGTCAGGCGCGCGCGCGCACGAACGGCACCACGCCGCCGCCGCCGCCGCCGCCAGCCGCCGTGATCCCCGGCGACCACCCCTGTAGGTGCGCCTCATCGTGCCCTATCTTCCCCTGGCGGCCAACATCCTCCGGGACGCGCCGTCGAGGCGATTCGTGCGTTTTGAACGACATCCTGTCGTGACGCGCGCGAAGTCGAGTCCGTTTTGGCGCTCCGTCGCAGCGACTTCGTGCACGATTTCCCGGAGATCCGACCGTTGGATTGGCAATTTCTTTGCTCCGTCGCAATCTCGGTATATCCACCTTCGCTCATGTCAATTTTCGTCCGTTGATTTTATCGTTTGATACATGAAATCCGGCCACCAATTTGACCGTTTAAATTGTATTAAATTTGGACAGTTTCGCGGGGCCAACTTCGTCAGCTTGTATCTCCTCCACCGCAGCCCCGTTTGGCGTGCTACCAGTTCCGGTGCGAAGCTAGTATAACCCTCTTGCTACTCCTTCAGTTTCGTTTCATTGTGAGCTTGTTTGATTGGTTGAATTCGACGCCAAAGTTGGCCGTCCGAATTCGTAATTTCCAACTTGTAAAATTCTATTTTTGAACACGGGACTCCAGATTTCATTTCTGACACCACCATTAGACTTGTGACGTCGTTCTGGCTTGTTTTCATATAAAATTTGTTAGATTTGGAGAACGTGAGCCCGGGCACGCATTTCGGTGCAAAGCGGGTCCCACCTTCTGGGTCAACGAGACTTTTTGACGTCGGCTCATCGGAATCCAATTTCGGATATACCGTTGAGTTTGTATCGTCATTCTGGACTCGTTGACATATAATTTGCTAGATTTTGTTGGACATTGGGTCTGGCACGTATTTTGGTGCAAGTCGGATACCAATATCCGGGTCAACGGATCATTTTGAGATCGGCTCATCGGAATCTAATTCCGGAGATATCGTTGAGTTCCTATCATCATTCTGGACTCGTTGACAGGTAGTTTGCTGAGTTTTGAGAACTTTGGCTCCGGCACGTATTTCCGTGCAAACCGGAATTCCAAGTTCTGGTCAACTGGCCAAATTGAGATCGGGTCAACGGAATCCAATTCTGGAGATACCGTTGGGTTCGTATCGACATTCTGGTTTCGTGAACATATAATTTGTTATATTTTATTGACTTGTTTTTTTGTACGTTTTTCGGTGCAAAACGGCTCCGACACGGACACCGTTTTGACCCGAAATTACCTTTTTGCCCTTGTGTCCAAATTGGACCGTTGGGTAGGCTATCCTAGCTAATTTGACCATTCTGGACACGTTGGCGATGTCTATTTCATCGTCCGACAATGTTTGTTAATAGTTTCTCTGAGTTTAACCTTTTTATAATTAATTAATAATTAATTCATATAATGTTCGTATTTCGGGATTAGTACAACGAAACTGAGATCAGTCAATTCCAGTGGTCTCACAATGCTGAAATTGACAAGTTGGATACGTGGATCACTATAATAAGATTATCAACCTTACCGATAATCTTCTTATCTCGATTTGCGTGTCGTAAGTTTTGACGTACAAATAACGAAGTACACTTTATATTAGACTAGAATTGACCATGTTTGACCAGAGTTGACCAGTTGACCCAAAGTCAACTATAAGTCAACACTTGACCTAGTTTGACTAGATTTTTGACCGGAGTCGACCTAGAGTTGTTTTGACTTAGAAGAACCTAGAATAATGTAGATTGATTATAGAGATTCATTTATTACAACTTGAACACCTTGTAACCTGTGTTGCTTTAAATAGGACTCTGTGGCTTCAGTGGGACCCCCTATACTTATCAGCTGTTCAGGTTATCGAGGCGAGTACATTCTCTGATCATTTTATATCCTGCTTAGAATTATTTCCTGCAGTAGATTACTTTACTTGTACTGTCACGTTGGTCACACGGATTGGTACTATATGGATCCTTTCTTGAGATGTTATCTTTAGGGAGCATCGGGTACTCTATGTTCTGTGCGTTTCACTTTCATAGCGTATTATATGCTTCTTGGTTCTTTGATCACTTACGACATGTACCCTCATGATCGTAGAGTCTTCCTGGAATCTTACACTGTTGGGTTACCCCCCAGAATCCCCATGTTTATGGGACTTACACTGTTGGGTTACCCCCAGAATCCCCACACTGTTGGGTTACCCCCAGAATCCCCATATTTATGGGACTTACACTGTTGGGTTACCCCCAGAATCTCCATTTTTATGGGACTACTATGTATCACCTCCGGGGTCTACCACCCTTCGGGGACTTATCACCTTCGGGGTCTGTTACATAGCATCATATAACATAACCTGGCTGGATCCTTGTGTATTGATCGGGGGTACGGGGAGAGTATTACATGTTCATATTGTACTCTGACTCACTAGTCACTGCTAGTTCTCTATGTATAGTAGATATTTCTATTACAGTTCTCTTTCTGTTTACATACTGCATTCTTTCAGTACATGTATCTTACTTTACTGCATGTTTATATTTTCTAACCTGCTATGATCTGTTGAGATGTACTGTACTCGCTCCAGTCCTGACTGGACCTGTTGATAAATTTTACAGATAGCCTGGAGGTGCCTGCTAGCCTAGAGGAGACACATTAGAGGTTGTTTAGGTAGTTATTTTATTTTGTCTGGAGTTGTATTTACTTTGTGGATTACTGTATCTGTATTTATGTTTTGAGATGTATTTCTGGGTTTATGTATCTTAGACACTTAGACTTCTATCTCCTATATCTCTTTTGGATTTCATGTTTTATCTATCCTTATCATGCTCTACCTTAGATGTGATTGAGTTTGTATCTGCTATGTCACCCCCATTCGGGGAGTATAAACTGTTTAGTCTTATACTGTTAGATGCATTGAGACCTAGAACAGCGTTCTACCGCCGACACTGCGGCGTAGGCTGGGCGTTGTTACGTTCTCGTGCCCTAACTCTAGGGCGCGGGTCGTGACAGATTTTGATTAGGGCTTAGGATTAGTTTTATGGCTAGGGTTAGGTTTTATGGTTAGATTTATGGTTAGGCTTAGAACTAGATTACATGTTTTAGGATACAAGTTTTAAGATAATATGGTTAGGGTTAGGGTTACAAGTTAAGAACGAGTTTATAAGTTATATGGTTTGGGTATGAGTTTTATGGTTATATGGTTAGGGTTAGGGTTATATTTTAGGTTTATGATTAGATTTAGGTTTACGGTTAGGATTAGGGTTAAGGATAGGGTTCGAATTCTAGGGTTAGGATTTTAGAGTTACATGGTTTAGGGTTATATATAAAGTATCTAACTAAATAGATAAACATAACATTAACTAACTAATTAAAAGTAACTAATTTAATTAAGCAAAAAATTTGACTTATTGCTTGTTGCTGCTCACGTCTCTTGCTACTTATGATATTCCGTAGAGTTAATGGTCAGCAGAAATTTTGCCAATCAAACTGTTGGAATTTGTCAAAATTTTGTTAGTCTGACTAGCAACACTGCCAATAGTGAAATATTTATGTTTTAGAAGTTTTGCCGAAGCAATTTCTTTAAAGCTAATTTAGTTACATTTTGTTATTCTATATAAATTTTATGTAAAATTATTTATCTTCACAAGAACAGGAATTTTCTCTCTACATATATTTCAAGTATTTTCTGTATGTCCTCTTCATGGGAATCATAATTTTTTTGCTAAAATGTTATCTGTCATATTCAATCCGGGGACGAAAGCTACAACATAGCCTGAGAGCCCCTCCTTAATTTTTTTTTTTTTTTTTAAATTTAGTATAACTTTTCTAATTTTGAAATATATAGTGTACTATTTCTTACGAAAATATATACTAATTGACGCAGAACGAATACCCAAAAACAAATTATTAGTATGAAATTATGTGAATATTTGAGTGTGAAAATTTTAATTGAAGAGTGAACAACAACTATTATAAATTTGTTTCAAAAATTATAATAGAAATGCAAAATAATAGTATGATTACCGTTGAAGACGTCAACGTCGAGAGCGGAGAAACTACGTTGATAGAGATATCCATTTTAAGGTTTTGGTATTGCACCATATAAACTCAAATAGATTTCTCATGCATTCTCAATTCTTCGATTCATAACTTATAAAATTATAAAATATTTATAAGCTACAAAATAATCAAAAGAAGATAAAATAAATCTTTGAGTTCTTATCCATAAGATAAGTCAATTCCTAACTAATCACAACCAACTCAATAGATAAAAGTCTTTTTACTTTGATTTATCCTAACAAACAAACTAAATAAATCCAAAATAACCGAAAATCTACGTTGTTCTCCATCATTCTCCTCCGCTTTGAAATTTTTTTCCTCATGGTGAATCCAGTGTGAAATTCGAGACCATGCTCTGCCCTCCACTTCCGCTATGACCGAGACTTTTGCTTTGACAACTTAGTCAACATTCAAGCTTCTGACAAGACGACAAAACTTCATGTCGGTACTGGAGATTGTGGAAGTGGAACAAGTAGAATATTCAACATGGACCTATCAAATACTGCAGCAACTTGTGAATGTCTCGATGTTTTCAAAGAAGCAAAATGATCGCCCTTACAATCATTTATTATTTCCTGCAAACTATTACAATTATTTGTAACAAATATATAATAGAAATTGTTCATATGTTCAATTACTGGGACACATTCAAGATATGATATATAACGCTCAAATTTTATTAATAGCTTAAATCTAGACTTATAAAGCTAAATATTTATTACTTATTTAAATCTAGACTTAGACTCAAACTTGGATAACTTCTGACTCGTCTATGACAGACTCATTAGGTTCAATTAATAAATTTTTAATGTTTATATGATCACCATTATCAATAGTTTTTATTTTATTACGATTGAAAAATTCTTCCAACACTTTTTTTCCTTTCACAATCATCTTTTATATATATATATATATATATATATATATATATATATATATATATATATAAATATATATATATATATATATATATATATATATATATATATTATCGCCCTTACAATCATTTATTATTTTCTGCAAACTATTACAATTATTTGTAACAAATATATAGTAGAAATTGTTCATATGTTCAATTACTGGGACACGTTCAAGATATTTTGGCGACCTAATAGGATTTTCAAATTTATTGATTTTATCAAATGACCTATTTAATTATTCTAATAATAATATATAACGCTCAAATTTTATTAATGGCTTAAATCTGGACTTATAAAGCTAAAAATTTATTACTTATTTAAATCTAGACTTAGACTCAAACTTGGATAACTTCTGACTCGTCTATGACAGACTCATTAGGTTCAATTAATAAATTTTTTATATTTATATGATCACCGTTATCAATAGTTTTTATTTTATTACGATTGAAAAATTCTTCCAACACTTTTTTTCCTTTCACAATCATCTTATCATATATATATATATATATATATATATATCTATATATATATATATATATATATATATATATATATATTTTTATATATATATATATATATATATATATATATATATATATATATATATATATATATATATATATATATATATTATTTTAAATAATATATATATATATATATATATATATATATATATATATATATATATATATATATATATATTATTTAAATAATATATATATATATATATATATATATATATATATATATGTATATATATATATATATATATATATATATATATATATATATCACCATTATCAATAATCCCTTCATGAAAGAGAGTGTCTGGAATTTCAAGTTACATTTTCTAAAGCTGGTTTCCTTCACGAAAGAGGCTCTTTGGAATTCTAAGTTGACATTTACAAAGTTGATTTCCTACATGAAATGCTGTTTGGAACTTTAAATTACATTTACAAAAGTTGGTTTTACCATGGATAATCTTGCAATTGCCTATTAGTATTTTAAGGCTAGTTTTGATTGTTGTTATGTTTCATCCATTTTGTTCAAGTACCGTTTTGAAAATATCCATTTTGAGTTCCGAAGTGATTGACACATTTGAAAATATCTATCAGGAATGGAAAATATTTGGCTCGCCGATTGTGTTTGACAATTAAATAAAGTATGGGATGAATCATAACTTCATTCAAACTGGTCCTTAATCTTGGTCTCTAGCTAAATTTTGGACTAACAAAAGTTTTGATAAAAAAAATTTAGAACTGTTAATTAATAATACTGAACTTGAGTGGTCCTTGGAGTTATCGAGGAGAGATATAAGATCTTAACTGGATAACGGTCCTTAATCTAAGTCCCGAGCGTATCGTCGGACATCTAAAAAATTTCGAAGCAAAATCCACAGCCCGTTTTATTGTTCAATTTAGTTGGTGAGAACAGTGATTTTAATTTTGTTCACTCATTAAAACTTGGTTGATATTCATCGTCCACTTAATGGTTGTAACTTTTTTCATTATTACTATTTGAGAAAAAATAAATTA